>JAABKJ010007545.1:214355925-214864890 GCA_011634705.1 Andricus grossulariae | reverse complement strand
ATAGATAAATTCAATTTTCAGTTGGAAATATTATTTTTCAGAATATATATATATATATATATTCAACAAAATGGTTAAGCTTTCAAACAAAGAAATGAATTTTCAACCAGAAATAGATGAAAATTCAAATTAAAAATACAAATTTTCAATCATTAATAAAATAGTTGAACTCTCAACTCAAGAAATTAGTTTTAAAAAAAATCAACAAAACAGTTGAATTTTCAACTAAAATGAATATTTAATAGAAACTTCCATCTAGAGAAGATCAATTTACAAATAAAAATAAAATAGTTAAATTTTCAGTTAAATTAATGAATTTCCAGCAAAAAAAAAAGAAGCATTTTCGACAAATGAGTTCAATTTTCAACCAAAAGTACAAAAAAAAAGACGAATTTTCCACAAAACAAATGAATTTTGAACTAAATAGTTTAACTTTTATCTAAAAAGTATAAATTTTCAAACAAAAATAAAAAAGGTAATTTCTTAGTTGAAAAAATTAATTTTCGACAAAAAAATTATTTTAAAACAAATTAGTTAAAATTTCAACCAATGAAATGAATTTTCAACGAAAAGTTTTATCTAAAAACGATAAATTTTCGATATAAAATGAAAATGTTAAACTTGGAGTTGAAAAAATAAATTTTTAATAAAAAAATAAGAAAATTACAACAGTGTAGTTCAAGTTTTAATAAAAAAGTACGAGTTTTTAACAAAATAATTAAATTTTTATACAAAAAAACGAATTTTCAATCAAAAATATGTATGTTCTACCATAAATGAATAGTTCAACTCTCAGTAAAAAAATTAGTTTACAAAAAAAAGTACTTGTAACAAAATATTTTATTTGTCAACTAAAATGAATCATCAACAAAAAAATGAAAATAAATTTCCATCCAGAAAGATTGATTTTCTGCAAAAAAACGAATATTCAACAATTTGTTAGAATTACAACTAAAGAAATGAACCTTCAAACAAAAACACAAATTTTCAACCAAAAATACAAAAGAGACAATCAATTATTTTTATCGTTAACAACAATTTTTTAAACAAATTTGTATCATCACATGCATTTTTTTCCTTTAAGGTATTAGAAGACTGTTATTTAGTAATGCCTCTCTGCTATCGGTCGATAAGAATTGATATTGTTAAACAAAATTAATTAACAAATTAATTTTTCGGCTATTTGTAAATGTAAAAACTTGTTTTTTTTTTGCATCACAATCAACTATCAATAATTAATTTTTGAACTTTTCTCATAAACCTCGATAGCGATCCACTATTGTTATTGTCATTAATAATTTTATAAACAAATTTTTGTCCTTTCATATATTTGCAAACAAAAAATTCCGTGTTTTTTGGGGATATTTGAAATAAACGTAACAGTCAACAGTTGGTTACGTTGGAAAAAAAAAACAATTTTTTATCTTTAGAAATAGCCGAAAAATGCATTTGTTAATTCATTTTATTACAAAAATTATCATTTTTTATCGACCGATAGCACAGAACCATTATTAACTAACAGTCTGCTAATATCATAAAGAAATGCAATTTTTTTCTTTAAAAATGCATAATATGATGAAAATTTGTTTAAACAATTCTCCTTAGCAATTAAAATTATTGATTGTCATATAAGCTCCCTAAAAGTTTCGAAATTAGTTATTTACAATTCATGACGTTGAAAAAACAAGTTTTTACCTCTAAAAATAATTACACAGTGCATTGGTTTATTGAATTTGTTTAAACAATCATCAGTTGCTATTGGATTAATAAATCTGATAATTTGGTGATATTTGTGTATCACTTTTGGCCGACTCAGTAGAAAAAACTTGATTTATTATAATATAAATAAATACTATGGATAATTGTTAATAAAATTTTTTAATAAAATCACAATTTATTTATTATATATTATATGAATTCAATTAAAAAATGCTTTTTGTCTATAAATTGTTCAAAAGTGTAAATCAATTCACGAATCACTGCCCCACATGAATCCATTTTCACTCACTTATTTGTTTATATTTTATAAAAAATTCAATGAATTTTTTTAACAATTTTGAAGCTATTACATAACTATTCTGAATAGTTGCTTTATTGGTTCTAGCAATTTTCGATTGAGTCCAAGTATTTTTCAAAAGCCGGTACTCTCTTGAAGAAATTCTTTTTTCTCCATTTTTGTAATGAAATAAAGAAATATATAAATTTTTTTTTTCAAAGTCGGCCTACACTAATCTATGGAGAAATTTATAAGCTTTGATTAAGAAGAAAAAACAATCAAATTGGATCAAAATTGTGGCCTGTACATTGATTTGTCCAGACACCTTTTTTTCCCCAGTGTGCGACGCTAGATCTGGGGCAGATCCGACCTTAGACTACCAGAAGATTTTTTCACCAGGGCCCAAAACCGAAAATGAGGTCGTTGAAAAATGAATCGCCAAAAATCCAAGTGTCAATCGGAAGTTGTGCAATATCTGTCCCATTGTGTGCACGTCAGGGCGTCAATAATACTCCATGGATCTAGACATCCGATCTGATTCCGCGATATCAAGATGGCGTCGAACGATAACTAGCATAGAAGCCTTATCATCCCGACGAGTACCGACGTGTCTTTCATACACCATTTCCATCTTGAAATATTATTCGAGCAAGTGTTATCCAGAGTTGATCGACTACCGAGCAAAGTGTACCATTTCTCTCTGACAAGTACCTACTCATAAGCCATTCACAATGCAAATGAAGCTATAAGGCCTTTTTTAAATTTCAAACAGAAATATTTAAAGTCTTGTATAATTTGTAGGAGGGGAAGTGTGTAATAAATCCGGAAGTCTAGGAATGAAGATTGTGGGATGTGGAAGATAGCAGTCTGATAGCAGGGGTTGCGACTCGTGAGTGGAAATTCAATGAGTCGTCGACGTGTGACAAAAGATGGCAGCACTGTGGTGTCGCGAGGTGAAACGTCCACCTCGAGAAATCGCGGCTCGTTTTCAGTGGCAAAGATGGATGTTTCTGTCTCGAATCTTGGGGAACTTCTTCCACAAGATTGAACGTTACCAGTTTGTCCCGCTTAGCTTCATTCGAGGTGCCTCCAACGCCGCGATCGATCGATTTCTCTTTTCCTCGTGTCAGTCATTGCTTCCATTTTCCCGAGAAAGGCACGTGATTATACTACGAATAATGGCGAATTTGATGCCTGGGAAATTGGAAACAAAAATTAAACAGCATAAATCATCATAAAATGTTCAAACTTTTAATAATGTGAAATTGAAAATTAGAAGCCCTTTGATTTATGGGGTGTTATTTCTCAAATACCATCTATTTTGGTGAATTATGGCATTTTTTTAAACCAAAGTTTCGGCAGGGGGTTGCATAACCTTTCTATTAATCACAAGAATTGTCTCAAATAAGGTTTGACCTCCAAAAATTAAAATTATCTAAGATTCGAAATTGGAAATTAAAAATTGAAATTTAGCTGCATTTCCCATTTTTATTCTTCATGAAAATTAAAAAACACTGCGAAGAAAATTTTCAAACATTTTTTTTTAGTACGAGTAACCAGGCTGCATATTTATCGATACTAAATTAATTACACTTAATTAGCATCCCAATACCTGGTTTACGAAAATTTTTCATTGTAAATCAAAAACACTTAAATTTAACACAAAATATGAATTTCCAACAAAATAGTTCAATCCTTAACCAATACAGAATAATTTTCAAGCAAACAGTTGCAATTTTAACCCGAAAAGATGAACTTTCTACGAGAAGAGATTAATTTTCAAACCAAAAAGCTAAATTTTCAGTAAGAAAAATTAATATTTGACAAAAAAAAAATTTTATCTAAAATTATGAATCTTCAACCAAAAAAATGTACTTTTAAGAAAGTTGCTCAACTTTCAAACAAGCAGTTCAATTTTAAAACCAAAAAGACGCTTTTTCAAGCATGAAGATTAATTTTTCACAAAAAAAATGTATTTTCAACAAAATATATAATTTTGTAATCAAATAGTTAAATTCTCAATCAAGAAGATCATTTTCTGCTAGAGAAGATGAATTTTCAAATAAATACGTGATTTTTTAACGAAATCGTTGAATTTTCAGCCAGAAAGAATAATTTTAGATGAAGAAAACGAATTTTCTATAAAAAAACGTTAATTTGATACAGAATAGTTCAATTTTATATCCAATTGTTAAATTTTCGAGCCAAAAAGACAATTTTTCTATAAAACAGTTGAATTTTCAAACCGAGAATACAAATTTTCAACAAGAAAATGAATTTAGAATCAATCAGTTGAATTTTCAACAAAATAGTTAAATTTTCAGTTAAAGAATTAGTTTTTAACAAAAAAACAAGAAAAAAGAAGAATTTTCATCTAAAATGATGAATCTTCAACCAAAAAAATGAACTTTTAAGAGAGTTGTTTAAGTTTGAAACAAGTAGTTGAATTTCAAACAACTTGTTGAATTTTCAACCAAGTAATTGAATTTTCAAATTAAAAAGATAAATTTTCCATTAAAAATGTAATAGTTGATATTTCATAACAAAAAGATTTCGATTGAAAATAAAAAAATTTGGATTTAACTAATAAAAAAGAATTTTCAACAAAATACATCAATTTTTAACGAAATAGTCGAATTTTCAGCCAAAAAGATTAATTTTAGATGGTGAAAACGAATTTTCCATAAAAAAAGGTTAATTTTATATCAAATAGTTTAATTTCATACCTAATTGTTGAATTTTCGAGCCAAAAAGACAATTTTTCTATAAAACAGTTGAATTTTCAAACCGAGAATACAAATTTTCAACAAGGAAATGAATTTAGAATCAATCAGTTGAATTTTCAACAAAATAGTTAAATTTTCAGTAAAAAAAATTAATTTTTGACAAAACAA
The DNA here is from genome assembly GCA_011634705.1 of Andricus grossulariae. Taxonomy (NCBI): domain Eukaryota; kingdom Metazoa; phylum Arthropoda; class Insecta; order Hymenoptera; family Cynipidae; genus Andricus; species Andricus grossulariae. The sequence goes on along the minus strand of JAABKJ010007545.1, from coordinate 214,860,000 downwards.
ACAAAACAGAAAAAGATTTTTCATAAAAAATTATGAATCTTCAACCAAAAAAATGAACTTTTAAGAGAGTTGTTTAACTTGCAAACAAGTAGTTGAATTTCAAACAACTTGTTGAATTTTCAACCAAGTAGTTGAATTTTCAAACTAAAAAGATAAATTTTCAATGAAAAATGTAATAGTTGATATTTCATAACAAAAAGATTTCAATTTAAAATAAAAAAATTTGGATTTAACTAATAAAAAAGAATTTTCAACAAAATACATCAATTTTTAACGAAATAGTTGAATTTTCAGCCAAAAAGATTAATTTTAGATGAATAAAACGAATTTTTTGTGAAAAGAGGTTAATTTTATACCAAATCCGATTAATTTTTAACCAGGCAGTTATACTTTTAACCAAAAATTAAAAAATTTCTGAATAAATAAATTTCAAAACCTAAAGCGGAATGTTGAACAAAATAGTTTAATTTTAATCAAACAAAAATTTGTTAGTCAAAAAAGAGAAAAAATTGAAATCAAATTGTTGAATTTTCAAGCCAAAAACACGAATTTTCAACAAAACTGTAGAATTTTTAACAAAATGCAAAAATTCTTGACCAAGTAGTTGAATTTTCTATCAAACTGTGGAATTTTCGATTCTAAAATACAAAAATCCTACAAAACAGTTGAATTTTTAACCAGGTGGTTGAATTTTGCATCGAAATAGATTAAATATCGTGAGAAATAAATAAATTTCTGAAGCAAAAAAATAAATGTTCAACAAAAATGTGTATTTTTAACAAAAAAGGTAATTTTTAACCAAAACATATTAATTTGTAACCAGAGAGTAGCATTTTTGATGAAAAAAGACGATATTTCTGTAGGAAGAGATACATTTTTAAAGCAAGAAGATTAATTTTTATCAAAATATTTAAATTTGAAATCAAATAAAAATTTTCGAGTGAAGAAAGAAGAAGAATTGCAATCAAATTGTTGAATTTTTAAGCCGAAAAGACGAATTTTCAGCAAAATGCATAAATTCTAGAGCAATTAGTTATGATTTCTATGATATTTAAAAAGATTTTATATGAAAATACAATAATCTTCAAAAGAAATCAATTTTCAAAACAGAAATCTGAAGTTTTAACAAAAAAGTTAATTTTCAACCAGCACAGATTAATTTTTAACTAGTCAGTTGAGTTTTATATAAAAACTGATGGAATTCCTACAGAAAGAGATTAATTTTAAAATCAAAAATATGAATGTTTAATAAAATAGTTGAATTTTTAATCAAATACAAATTTATTATTCAAGAAAGAAAAAAATTGAAATCAAATTGTTGAATTTTTAAGTAAAAAAATCGGATTTTCAACAAAACAGTAAGTTAAAATTTCAATCAAGAAGTATGAATTTGTAACAAAATTGTTGAATTTCTAACGAAATACTTTATTTTGGAACCAAATAAAAAAATGTTAACCAAAAATTTAATAGTACTTTCCAACCGAAAAGAATCAACTTTTAACTCAAAATAGTTGGATTTTTTTATTTGGTTTTATTTAATTTAGTTCGAATTTGAGTGGAAAAATGAAAAAAACAAGATTGCGATAAATAAATAGGACTTTTATTAATTTAAAGACTAAAGAATATCATTTAAAAAAAACATTTAAGTTCATTTTTATTACGAAAAAAATTTTATGTCACTATTTTGACACTATTTTAAAAAAAATTTGGTACTATTCACACTATTTTTATCCCTAAAGTGAGTTCGACCCGTCTGGAAGATCTGATCTGGCCCATAACAGGCGCTATACAGTTATCCAAGAACAAAAAAGATTCTAAGTTCGATCAGCAATTTTTTTTGACATATTTCGAAAAAGTTACACTATCAAAAAATACTTTTTTTCTTATCATTTTGACAGTATGGTCTGGTCCAGGTTTGGCAGTAATCAGCTACATACACTTATAGTAAAAAATGATTTTTTTCCACATTTTTACTTTTTGGGGTAAGCGAGACTCACTCGGTTCTAGCCTCGTTATACGTTGGTTATTTGAACAATACGCGTGTTCCACATCACTGCTTCGACCCAGGTCGCTGATCAATCTCTCTAGCAATTCCCTCAGATAAAGAGCTTTTCAGAGTCATGGTCTAAAGCTCTCTACTGGGACTCATCAGTATCCTCTTCCGTGTTGTCATTCACGAAATCCAGGCCGCTGATCAGTCTCTTTAGCAATCATCCCAGATGAAGAGCTTCTCAGAGTCACGGTCTAAAGCTCTCCACTCAGACTCATTAGTATCCAAGGTCTATCGTTTCTCGTTTCGTAATTCACGAAACCCAGGTCGCTGATCAATCTCTCTAGCAATCATCCCAGGTGAAGAGCTTCACTGATACTCTTCATTATTCATTTCTTATCAGAAACGTATGAGAATTCTAGTAATTAAGTGACTGCTTTCGTAAACCTGGGAAGTATAAAGGCGCATAAGACTCATCTCGGCTTGGGATCGTTCCACTTATGCAACGACACTTACAAATGTGATATTTGGCGGGAGAAGTCTCTTTACGCTCTGAAAAATATCTTCAATCACTGCAGTCATAAATCTCGGTGAATTTCCCTCTCTATTCATTTCAAATGCTAATTCGAGTATTGGCGACTCTTTGGCTTCCTCTTCATTTTTTTCTTTATTTCAACTCGCACTCGGTAATTAATTAGCGGATAGGATCACGCTAGAGAGACGGTCGCGCACGTAGCTTTTACATGCGTATTTACGTTCTTGTACTACGCTTACGTGACCACGATAAAAGCGAAACACGGAAAAATTTCATGCTCAACAAACTACCCGGTTCAGGAGACAAAAATTTTTCTAAAAACAGAAATTAACAAATTTACTTTTACTGTATTTTTAGCCGAATTATCATAGATTTTTGTTTCCCAGCGGTAGAAACATAAACAATTTAATAATTTATAATTAAAATTTTCTAAATATAAATTGCATTTTTTTAACGGGTTAAATGAATCCATAAATTATTATATATAAACAGATATGCATCAAATAAACGATATCTATGTTTGTTAATTTTCTCTGCTGTGTTTAAGTTACGTTAAGTTTTTTGTCTGAAATTTTAAAGCAGACGAATTAAACTAAAAAATACGAATTTTCAACAAGAGGTGCATTTTCAACAACAAAAAAAAAGATTTTTCAGTCAATGGACAAAATTTTTTTTTCAAAAATGTGGAATTTTCAAACCAAACAGACGATATTTCCACAAAACAATTGTATTTTCAATTAAATAATTAAATTTTAAGCCAAAGAGGAAAATTTTCGACCAGGAGAATTAATTTTCGATTGAAAATACGAATACTAAACAAAATACAGAAATTTTTAACAAATTTTATTTTAATTATTTAACGGTACATGGGGCTTTATAGCAGGGTGGTCCAAAAATGCATTGGAAATTTTGTTGTTGAATTTTTATGAGTAACGCCTGGAAATTTGTTTGAATCCACACTAAAATAAATCCATTAAAAAAATGATATCGCAAGCCCCATGAAGTTACACGTATTTCCCATAAGAAAAAAAGTCGTTTTTGTAAATTTGATTCAGAATTCTTAATATTAGCTGAATCGAGTTGAAACTCAACATTTCTCTTCACAATTAGCCATTGAATACGAATAAAATATTACTTTTGAAATATCACCACCATAAGTCTGTTTTATAGGGTCCCAAATAAACCCCATAAGTGAAAAAATGGGTTTCACGAGTTTTTGACCCTAAATATGACTTTTTCATGTTTTTTCAAATTTAAATTGTTTCTAATATATGAAAAACTACTTTATACTAATAATTAGATGTTTAAATAAATTGCTCAAATAATTCATTATTGTTTTTAGCAATTTTCTCTTAGAATAGAGATAGAAAGTCGCGGTTTTCTCTAAAATTTTTCACTTTTTATCCAATTTTCAATTTCTGATAATAATATTAATGAACCCTATTGTTTAAACAATTTATCATTGATGTTAATAATATTCTCTTAGAATAATGCTAGAAAAATGAAGTTTTTTCTGAAATTTTCAACATTTTGTTCAATTGTCACTTAGAGTGAGTTGATATTTAATTTAATACAGCAAAAATGATTGTTTAAACAAATCATCATTGTGTACAGCTATCTTTTATAATAATAATAGATAGTTGCGGTGTTTTTCTGAATTTGTTAACTTTTGTCAATTTTTCAGTAAGTGTGAAGTAATAATTGATTCATGTTAACAAAAATAATTGTTTAAACAATTTAGTTGCGTTTTTCCCCTCAATTTTTAACTAATTGTCTATTTTTCACTTGGAGTGTCTTAATAATCATTTGAGTTGAGCTTAACTAATTGTTTAAACAAATTATTATTAATTCTTGTTGAGGTTCACTTATTAGTTATTCATATCTAAAAAGTCAAAACAAAACTAAAGATTTATAAAAAAAAGCACCTTTCTAGCATTACTTAAAGAGAATATAGTTATAAACAATAATTTATTACTTAAATACGCATGTTTGTTAACTTGCATTAATTATTACCTCACGAAGTTAAATGTGGAAAAAAAGTTCAAGAGTTAAAAAAAAAACTCATTTTTTAAGCACTTATCTAAGAGAAGATAGTGATAAGCAACGATAATTTGTTTAAATAATTATTTTTGCAAAATCTAATTAATTATTAACTCACCCTATGTGAAAAAATAGACAAATAGTTGTAAATTTAAAAAAAAACCGTAACTTTCTGGCATTATTCAAATTGAATACCATTAATAATAATAAATTGTTTAAACAAAGGATTTTGTTTACTTTGATTTATTATTTAACTCACTTCAAGTGAAAAGTGAACAAAAAGTTGACGATTTCAGAAAAAACTGCAATTTTCTAACATTATTCTAAGAGAATATTATTAACAATAATGATAAATTGTTTAAACAATCAGGTTTGTTAATATTGAGAAATAATTATTAATTATTATTAAAAGTGGAGAATTTTTGAAAAAGCGACGACTTTCTATATCTATTCTAAGAGAAAATCGCTAAAAACAATAATAAATTTGTTTAAACAATCTATTTAAACTCATAATTATTATTATGAAGTAGTGTTTCATGTATGGGAAACAATTTGCATTGAAAAAAACGCGAAAAAAATCATAATTAGCGCCAAAAACTCGCAAAACCCATTTTTTTCACTTATGGGGTTTTTTTGGGACCCTATAAAATAGACTTATGTGGATGATATTTGACAAGTAATATTTTATTCGTATTCTATGGCTATTTTTAAAGATAAATGTTGAGTTTCAACTCGATTCAGCCAATATTGAGGATTCTGAATAAAATGTACAAAAACGTTTTTTTATGGGAAATACGTGTTAAACTTCATTGGGCTTGCGCCACCTCTGAATATTTTCTTTTTTTTCAGATCTATTAATTTTTGTGTGGATTTGAACAAATTTTCGGACGTTATTCATAAAAATTCGAAAAAAGTTTTTTGGACCACCCTACTTTATAGCCTGAATCCCTGTCCATCCAATAAGATTAATTTTCTACCATAACAAAAGGATTTTCAATAAATCACCTTAGAATTCATTTAAAAGAATTAATTTTCAATAAGAAATGAATTTTCCACAAAAGATTTGAATTTTCCAGGATTAGTTGAATTTTCTCCCAATTAGTTAAATTTAAAATAGAAAAATTAATTTCTAACAAAGAAACAAACTTTTTTTAGTATTTGACTCTGAACCAATGTTCTCCCTCTTTTTTCCTTTGTTATGTAATTGTTTCTAATTTGCAGAAAAAAACTAATTTTCTCCAAAGCAGTTTAATTGTCAACGTAAAAAGATGAATTTTTAACAAAGAAACATTTTCAGTCAATAAAGAAGAAAAGTTTCATAAAAAATGTCAAATTTTTAAGCTGAAAGCACAATTTATTTTACCAAACATTTGAATTTTTAACTAAATAATCAAAGTTTGAACCAAAAAGCATAATTTTCATCCAAAAAGAATAATTTTCTACTAAAAAATACGAATTCTTAACAAAATACATAAATCTTGAACCAATTGGTCAGTGGCATGGGCATGGGCACAATGGGTATTGAGTGCTTGAATATTAATTTTAAAAAATTGCTTTTTAATAAAAAAAAATAATTTTTCACAAGCCAAAAAGACGAATTTTTTACAAAACAGTTGAATTTTCAGCTTGCAAAATATCAATTTTCAACAAAAAAGTTAATTTTCAACTAAACAGTTAAATTTTGAAACCAATTAGTTAAATTTGAAAGTTGAAAAAATTAATTTTTAACATAACAAAAAAACTAATTTTCTTCAAAGCAGTTCAATTTTTAACCCAAAAAGAGGAATTTTCAATAAAGAATGTACTGGTCGATATCTCAATCGGAAAAAAATTAATTTTTATTAAAAACCAGTTGAATTTAACCAAAAAGGCGAATTTTGAACCAAATAATTAAATCATCAACTGAAACAGATAATTTTCAAGAAAACAGTTGCATTTGTAACCAAAAAATTTATTTTTGACAACAAAAGGCAAATTTTCAACATAACACATAATTTTTCAACCAAATAGTTAAATTTTCAACCAAGAGTTTTCTTAAAAATTCGTCTTTTAGGGTTAAAAAATGAACAAATTCGTTTTGGGTTGGAAATTAAATTTTGAACTGCCAATTTAACTAATCAATTTTTAGTTTAAATTGATATTTCTTACTTGATAATTCCAGTTTTTTTTAATATTCAACTATTTGGTTAAAAATTCATAAATTTGGTTGAAAAATGAACAATTTTCTTAAAAAGTAATACTTTTTGGTGTAAAATTCGTGTGAATCTATAGTTTAGGGATGATGAACCTTCAACTGGAATGATTGAATTTTTAAGCAAAAAGATGAATATTCAACCATGAAGATTAATTTTCTACAAAAAAATAAAAATGAAAATAATAAATTTTGAACCAATAGTTGAATTTTACAACAACAAAAAAATGAATTTTGAACAAAAAATGGAATAGTTAAATGGTAAGCCAAACAAATTAATTTTTAACAACAAAAAACCGAATTTTCAACCAAACAGTTTAATTTTCAACCAATCAAACGGGTACACAAATTTTCCACCAAATCGTTCAATTTTCAAATAAAAAAGATCAATTATCAACAAAATAGTTAAAATTTCATCTAAAAAGGGTACATTTTAAACCAAAAATTGAATCTTTGAATTTTCTGTTTTAAAAAACTAGTTTCTAACAAAGCAAAAAACGAATTTTCAACAAAATAGTTACATTTCCAACTGGAATATTTAAATTTTTAGTTAGAAAAATTGATTTTCAACAAGGTAGTTAAATTTTCAGAGATGAATTTTCAATTAAAAGGATGTAAAATATTTTCTGTATAGGAGAATATAACTTTGGTCGATATTGTAGATTTCCATTTTATGTGTAGATTTCTCTTCTGTTAAAAATTCTCTTTTGTTAAGAATTCAACAATTTTGTGAAAAATTCATCATTTTTTGTTTAAAATTTAACTCTTTTATTCCAAATTCGTCTTTTTGGGTTAAAAATTCAACTACTTTCGTTGAAAATTTACTTTTTTCTTTAAAACTTCATATCTTAGTGTTGAAAATTCAACTGAAATCTTTTTTAGATGAAAATTTGATTTTTTTTTTACTTTTTAATTTAAAATTCATCTATTTTACTAGAAATTGCATCTTTCTTGGAGAAAAATGGAACTGTTTTGTTTTAAAATTCGTTTTTTGGGTTGAAAATTAACAATTTTCGTAAAAAATTTACTTTTTGTTCAAAATTCATATCTTAGTGTCGAAAATTCAACTGAAATATTTTTTTTGATGAAAATTTGACTTTTCTGTATTTGTTTTTGGAATTTAAAATGCATCTTTTTTAGTAGATATTGCATCTTTCTTGGAGAAACATGCAAATGTTTTTTTTTTGTTTTTTTTTTGTTTTTGAAAATTCGTCTTCTTGGGTAGAATATTCAATGATTTCGTAGAAAATTTACTTTTTGTTGAACATTCTTATCTCAGTGTTGAAAATTCAACTGAAATCTTTTTCGTATGAAAATTTAACTATTTTTGTTGAAAATTTGTCTTCAGTGAAAAAATTCATCTATTTTAGTAGAAATCGTATCTTTCTTGGAGAAAATTGCAACCACTTCGTCTTTTTGGGTTGAAATTAAAAATTTGCAGGGAAAATGTTCAATGTTTTGTTGAAAATTCATCCTTTTTGGTTTAAAATTCAACTTTTTTGTTGAAAATTCGTCTTTTTTGGTTAAAAATTCATCTGTTTTATTAGAAATTTCATTTCTCTTGGATAAAAATGCAACTGTTCAATTAAAAATTCAACAATGGTGAATTCTCTTTTGTTAAAGCTCCTTTGGCTTTAACGAACACATTCTCATCACGTGTTTCGTGAGGAAAAATGATTTAAAGCAAATTTTAAAATCTAATTTAAAAAAATTTTTCTTATTAAATATTTTATTGTACCTTGTGACTTTTTTCAAAAATTTAAATTGGTTTGCAATGTTTTTTTTTTACGAATAAAATAGAAACTACGCGTCCTATCAAACAGTCATCAACAAAGAATTTGTAGGTCATCAATTACTTTTGTGCGATTGTGAATTCTGTTTTGTTAAAGCTCCTTTGGCGTTAACGAATACATTCTCATCACGTGCTTCGTGAGGAAAAAGAGGTCAAGGGCAAATTTAAAGATATTATTTAAGAACAATTTTGATATTAACGGCGGTAGTGCTCGGAGTTTGTAACCGGAAAGTCCGGGCTCGATTCCTGTCACCGGAATTTTTTTTAATGAAATTTTTTACATTGAAATTGCCTACTTATTTATCCTTAGAACCATCAAACATTATACTAATTTCAAAATATGAATAATATAATAATGATAGAAAATGTCTTTTGTGTATATTACACTTGTATATTATGTTATTGTACTACTTATTTACATTTCAATATTTATTTCATTCTTATTATACTATTTATATTTTTATCTCATATTAAAATAATAATTACCAAAACATAAATGTTTAATTGAATAAGATAAAATTAAAATTTTGTATTAAAAAACAACTTTTTTTAAAGTAAAAGTGGTCACTGTTTAAAAAAAATTCATAAAGAAATAGTGGTTAACAATAAACATTTTGGCTTGTTTGAAATTAATTCAATAGTCAATTGCAAAAAAAAAATCTTGAGAAAATAAATTGATAAAAATGCCAGCAGCGGGAATTGAGCCCGGACTTTCCGGTTACAAACTGGGAGTGTTACCGCCTGATCTAACCGGGAGTTGAAAGTTGAAAAAAAGTTAAATTCTACAGAATTTAAAGAGATTTCAACAATTTCAAGGAATTCAAGAGAATTTTAGAGGCTTTTCAAAGTTTTTAAGTTCGATTTCAAGGGATTTCTAAAGAACTTTGTAAAATAAATTTTATTAAATAAAATTTCAAGAAATTGCGAGGGATTTCCAAGATTTCTAGGGATTTTAACGGTTACTTTTTTAGAGAACTTTAAAGAATATGTTTAGTTTAATTTATATTAAAGAGATTTCAAATGATTTTTATTATTTTAATGGATTGTTACGATTTCCAAAAACTGTCATGGCTTTTAAGGGACTTTAACAAATTTCTAGAGATGTCAAAGAAATTTTTAAGTTTTCCAACATATTTTTAAGATTTTAAGAGATTTTCAATATATTAAGAGATTTCTAGAGAAGAAATTTAATGAAATCCTCAAATCTTGTGAACTTCCTTGAAATAACTTAAAATCCCTTGAAATCTTGGAATCGCTAGGAACCCTTCGAAATTTCCTTTTTTTTCATTTATTTTCCAAAGTTCACCAAAGAATGCTTTAAAAACACTTAAAAAATGTTTAATCTCTCACAATTCTTTGGAATCCCTTAAAATCTCTGGTTATCTTTAAAAACATAGAAATCCTCTGAAATCCTTTATCATGTTTCGCAATTCCTTGAAATTGATAAAAATATGTTTAAATCTCTTAAAAACCATTGAAATCTTTTAAAATTATTCGAAAATTTTAGAAATCCTTTAAAATCTCCTGATATGATTGGAAGTCTTTAAAATGCCGTACATTTTTTTATGAAATCTGATCTTTTGGTAAAAAAAAGATTCTTAAAGTAATTCTTCGATGGGTTTAACTTAAGTCATATCGCGGCTAGGTTTAAGACTACCATCCGAAGCTAGTTTCAACTAGAACTTTCCAGATAGTTAGTATTCATTATTATAATCTAACCTTCGGTATAATTTTGCATAAAATAAACAGATTGGTAAGAATGACTTCATTTGCATAATTTTATCACAACATTGCATATTTATCTTTCATTTCGTTACTATTTTTTTCCGAGTGAACAATTATGTTTGTTAAGATGTTAATAATGCACGACTAGTATGCCAGAGAAGTTTAACATTTTTTTTATCATACTGTATTCTAATCTTTATAATTTATGTAAGAAACATACTTCAATATTTGAGTATGGCAAACAAGTTCACAATAAAAATTGCAAAATATCTATTCCCTGTGCTCAGTTCTAAAGATCTGCGATCTAAAGTGATTCTTGAAGAATGAGAAAAGAATTTTACTCAATTCTTTTAATTTGTTATGCTCTTTTGTCTCAAGGGATTCCAGCACAAGATAATTCTGGTAAGTAAAATTTTATTCAGAATAATAATATAATTTAATAAATATTAGGGATAAATCTTAAATAAAAAATTGTGCACATACAAATACTTCCATTCAGAATTGAAAAATCAGTAGTGTTTTTTTTTGCAGAGGAATTATCGGACCTTCGGGTTCGTAAAAAACGTTTAATTAACAACTCAATATATGGCAGCAGAGGAGTGACAATTGAACAAGTTCCCTACATAGTCAATATACAAAAATATGGATATAGTGGTTGTGCAGGTGCTATTTTATCGCCAAACATAATTTTGACTGCTGCTCACTGTGTTCACGATGGTTTTGTTGCGATATACAAAATTCTATCAGGGTCTTCTTTAAGAAATCGTGGATTAATTCACAATGTAAGAAAAATAATAATGCACCCAGGATATCAATGGCCTTTCTACATAGACGATCTTGCCTTGCTTGACATTTTTCCACCTATCGACATTACCTATTCATCTAATCGACAAATTGGGCTGCATCGCGGACCATTATCAACAAAATCTTTTGGTACTTTAAGTGGCTGGGGATGCACCTACATTTCACCGTAAGGAAATATGTAATTCTGCAATTGTTTACAATTTTTTCACTGATAAAATTACATTCGGAAATGATGTTAATTCTGAATTAACAAATCGGTTTGCCTTTCATATTTTAGGAAGAGAATTATATTTCCTAAACAATTACAATCAATCAAAGTGCCCATAATTAGCCTGACGCATTGTCAAATGGTCTACTTTCACAATGCTACAATAACATCACACAATATTTGCACTCTTCATCAAACTGAAGAAAAAGGGAGTTGTCAGGGTGATTCTGGTGGTCCTTTAGTTATCAATGGAAAACTTGTTGGTATTTTGTCGTGGAGTTTAGGGTATGCTAATGGATACCATCCTGATGTTTATATGTACTTGAATCATCCCGATTACAAAAATTGGATCTATCGATATGTTAGAATTTAGTCTTAAGATTACAATAATAGTAATATGTTAATAAATACCTCTTTAAAAAATGGAATTGATTTTATTTTAGTCATTTAAATCTAACTATAATTTACGAAAATGCCCCGTAGTTCCCATTTGTCTTTATGCGAGTAACGAAATAAGGAATATTGTATGAACATCCATTGCCTCGAATGGAATGACCGTAAAAGCGAACAAGGAAAGAGGATGAAAACGAATAAACCCTATTTTTCTCTCAGTACCACATAAAATAGCGAATCTGTTCACTGAGGTGAAAAAGAATGTACCTTGGAACGTGAAATAAATATGTCCACGTAGTCGAGGTGGTTTCACAATGCAATACTTCTTTTTTAGATATCGATGAGTGTACCGAAGGGACGGCAGGCTGTTCCCACATTTGTCACAACGATCGAGGATCTTTCCACTGCGAATGTCCCTCTGGTTTTCTGTTGGATTCAGACTCTCGCTCCTGTGTCGGTAGGTTCATCAGAAGCAACCAGGTCAAAAGTTAGACTCTCGTAATTCATCCTCCGTATCATTTCGTGTCGCGCGGACATTACGGGAAAAGTAGCATTTCCTTTGGTTAATTACTAAAAAACTAATTTCAACTCTAATTGAACGAGGTGAGATTTCATCTGTTGGTTTACTTTTTTAATGAGTTTTCTCTCGCGTCTCCTTTACCGTGCACGAGTCGCGGAAAATATTTTTCTACATTTTAATTCAATTCCTCCGAATTTAATTTGATTTCACGTACATTTACGCGGTTCTGCACTCTCACGGTTCTCTGCTTTTTTTTAATATCCCAACTTTCGTAATCAGGATTATCAACAAGTTCTTCAGTCAGAAAATTCAGTGAAAAATATTTATCATGTTTCTAGATGTAAATGAATGCTTACCAAACAATGGTCGAGGACCTTGTCAAGACACTTGTCATAATCTTGACGGTGGTTACGAATGCAGCTGCACGAAAATCCCTGGGCATAAATTGTCCGCGGATAATCACACCTGTGAGGACATTGACGAATGTGCAGAAAACAATGCTGGATGTTCCCACATTTGCCTTAATACTCCAGGCAGTGTTTTTTGCTTATGTCCCGAAGGATTCTACTTAGAAGACCATTCGAAAATTTGCAGTGGTTCGTGAAATCCTCAAAATAAAAATGTATGAATGAAATTTACGAAAGAATCTACATTTTGCTTTTTTTTATTTTAGATGTTAACGAGTGTGAGGGAAATACCAAAGTTTGTGACGAAACTATCGAGGAGTGTGAGAACACTCTAGGGTCTTACAAGTGCGTTCAGAAACTAAACAGGTCGTCGAAAATTCTACAGGATGAGGATTACGATACCGAGGAGGATGACGAGGACGAGGATTATGAGGGAATCACAGAACTTCCGGGATTAGTAAATTGCGAGGAGGGTTTCAGAAGGTCTGCAGATGGTGAATGTGTTGGTAAGCACTGTTTTATGTTTCTAGAGTAATTGAAACAAAGACGTATGCAATGAAAAAATCTTCTTTTACGAGAGTAACATTATCTCTATGTTATAAAAAGATCTGTTTTATTGATTCTAATTGTCTAAGCGCATTTTTTTCTAACACATCCCATTAAAAATACTAATTTTTTGTCATTAACACCTCTAGCTTATTTATACTGATCTCAGCTATTTTCCTTGGAAACACTTGTAATTAACCTATCTCCATACATGCATCCTAGAACAAGTCTATTTTACTTGAACGTCTTTTAATCTCTCCACAATTTTATCTTACAGACATTGATGAATGCATCGAAGGTGATGAAGGAGAACCACATGGTTGTGAACACATCTGTGTAAACGAACGAGGTGGCTATTACTGTTCCTGCAATGAGGGATATGATATCCAAACTGATGGAGTCTCTTGTGAAGACATAAACGAATGTTTTAAAAATCCTAAAATCTGTTCACACTCGTGCCATAACACCGATGGATCTTATATCTGCACATGTCCAAGTGGATTTTCCCTAGAAAATAAAACAAACTGCGTCGAATCCGATTCGCCAAAAAGTTGCGCCTCTCTAAGTCCTAAATGTTCCCATGAATGTGAGGATACATCTGAAGGACCACATTGTATCTGTCCTTTGGGATACGAATTGGATACCAATGGTGTGGTTTGCGTCGATATAAACGAATGTGAAGAAGGTCGTTGTTCCCATTCCTGTATTAATTTGGAGGGAAGCTTCATCTGCTCCTGTCCAGATGGTTTAGAATTAAGAGGAGATGATAAATTCAATTGCACTGATGTCGATGAATGTGCGCAGAAACATGGTTGTGAATACCAATGTGTTAATCTGCATGGGTCTTATAAATGTAGTTGTCCCCTAGGGTTGTCCTTGGATGAGGATGAGAAGAATTGTAAGGATATAAACGAGTGTGCAACAGGTCAGCATAAATGCTCCCATCAGTGCTGGAATGAAATAGGCAGTTACAGATGCATTTGTCCTATAGGGCATGAACTTCTGGAGGATTTGAGAACTTGCAAGGATATAGATGAGTGTAGTACAAATAATCATGGATGTTCTGATTTCTGCATGAACGAGTCAGGAAGTTACAAGTGCACTTGTGAGACAGGAACAACATTACAGGAGGATGGAAGAACCTGTGAAGACATAGATGAGTGCCTAATCAATATCCATGGATGCTCCCATGATTGTGTCAATTCTTATGGTACTTATCAGTGCACTTGTCCTCCTGGTACGAGCCTTGATGAATCAGGTAGAATCTGCGAAGAAGACTCTGGGTGTGCAAATATTAACTGTTCTCACAACTGTATGAAGGAGGAAGACACCTACAGATGTACTTGTCAAGAAGGCTTTCTATTAGAGTCTGATGGACAGACTTGCCAAGATTTGGATGAGTGCCAAGAAGACGAACACGATTGCTCTCATGATTGTATAAATACTCAAGGAAGCTACAAGTGCACCTGTCCGCAAGGGTTAAAACTTTTGAGTGATGGACTGACATGTGGTGATCCCTTTTGCGCAGAAGGTTTCAGAAAAAATGGCTCGGGTTGTCAAGATATAGACGAGTGCTTTGAAGAAGACTATGACTGTTCTCATACTTGCATCAATGTAGATGGATCATATAAGTGCACGTGTCCTTCTGGATTTTATCTAGAAGCAGACCATGTAACTTGTTCTGCTTCAGATAATTGTAAAGATGAATCGTGCTTGAGGAAATGTGTCTTCACGAACAATAATACTTGCGAGTGTCCATGGGGATATGAATTAGGAGATGATGGTTTAATCTGTAGAGACATTGACGAGTGTGCTGAAAAATCAAAGAACAGTTGCGATCATCATTGTCAAAATGAAGAAGGTTCCTATTCCTGCATCTGCTCTTCAGGATACAAACTCAAATCTGATAATCGTACTTGCGAAGATATTGACGAATGCTCTTTAGGACTACACGAGTGTGGCCAACTATGCCTTAATCTTCCTGGGAGTTATAATTGTGTTGCTGATGAGCATCTTTGCCCAGAAGATCATGGATGTTCTCATACTTGTGAGAGAGATGGCGATCAGATTAGATGTGGTTGTCCAGAGGGATTCGAACTTGATGCGGATGAACGAACTTGTAAAGATGTTGACGAATGTGAAGAAGGCTCCCATGTGTGTTCTCATATGTGTGTGAACATAGATGGCTCTTATTACTGCGAGTGTCCAGAAGGATTTGAATTATCAGATGATAAGAAGACATGTGAGGACATCAACGAATGTTTGTTAAAACACCATAACTGTTCTGATTTCTGCATCAACAGCAATGGGAGTTTCATTTGTGCTTGTCCTGAAGGATACGATCTTAGGGATGATCGGCAAACATGTGCTGATATTGATGAATGCTCAACCCATCATGAGTGTTCCCATTATTGTCAGAACTTTGATGGTGGTTACAGATGTCATTGTCCTGAAAATATGACCATTAGCGAGGATTTGAAGACGTGTTTGAATGAACCAGATTCTAGTATCAATTTAACGTCAAATACGTTAGAAGAATGTTCACCGGGTAATTGTAGTGATGTTGATCCATGTGATGATTTCGGTTGTTCTCACGAATGTATTCGCATTAAAGATAGTCAATCAATATTAAGGGTAGAGTGTAGATGTCCCGTAGGATATGGTTTACACGATAATAAAACTTGCCAGGATATTAATGAATGCATCGAGGGGAATGAGGTTAACAGCATTTGTTCTTATGGTTGTGTTAATACCGAAGGAAGTTTCTACTGTCAGTGTCCTCAGGGTTACAAAATTGGTTTTGATGGTAAAAGCTGTGAAGATATAAACGAGTGTAATCATGAAAATGCAGGATGCTCCCATTTCTGTAACAATATTGATGGTGGTGTCGAATGTGCTTGTCCTCAAAACTACAAACTGGAAGATGATGAAAAGACATGCCGAGAATTTGATGAATGTGAAGTCAACAATGGTGGATGTTCCCACTTTTGCAATAACGAAAATGGAAATATATTTTGTTCTTGTCCTCCAGGAATGAACTTGAATAATGATAATTCAGAGTGCATTGTAGATAACAAGTGCTTGGACAACAACGGTGGTTGTTCTGATATCTGCAACTTCTTTAATGGTAGCATCTCCTGTGATTGCCCTTCTGGATTTAAGCTAGATGAGAATAATAAACGATGCCTCGATGTGGACGAATGCCAGAATCATATGGATAATTGTCTCCATATATGTCTCAATACTTTTGGTTCTTTTGAATGTGGATGCAAGGAAGGCTTCATCCCTAATTCTGACGATCATACACTATGTGATGACATTAATGAATGCCTGGTAAACAATGGAAATTGTACCCAAGGTTGTGTCAACACTGTTGGGTCTTTCAGGTGCTCCTGTTTCAGTGGCTACACGCTAGGAGAAGATAATTCTACTTGTTTGATAACCGATGCTTGCGGAATTGATAACGGAAATTGTTCTCATCAATGTCACTTTGAAAATCAATGGGCTGTCTGTTCCTGTCCTCTAGGATACAGATTGAAACCTGATTTGAAGACTTGTGAAGATATAGATGAGTGCGAGGAATTCGAGAACGATGTGGAGACAGGATGCTCTCATAACTGCATCAATCATGAAGGAGGATATCATTGCGAATGTCCTCCAGGCTACATACTGCAATCTGAGGATAAAAAAACTTGTATCGATTTAGACGAATGTATTTCATCGAGTCACAATTGTTCCCACGACTGTTTGAATCTCCTAGGAAGTTATATCTGTACTTGCTATGATGGACACTATCTACATTCTGATAGATCCACTTGTCTCGATATTGATGAGTGTCTTGAAAGTAATGGCGGATGTTCCCACATCTGTAACAACACGATTGGAGGATACCTTTGCAGTTGTACAAAAGGATACGAATTATCCATTGATCAGAAGACCTGTATAGATGTCGATGAGTGTAAAAATGGACTCGACGATTGTTCTCATGAGTGCCTTAACATCCTTGGATCATGGAAATGTGTTTGTCCACTGGGGCAAGTATTAGCAAATGACTCTAAAACATGCACAGATTTTAATGAATGTGAAATCGATAACGGAGGCTGTTCCCATGTATGTTTGAATATTCCTGGAGGCACCGAATGTACCTGTCCAGTTGGTTTACATCTCGATATCGACGGAAAATCTTGTCGGGACACTGACGAGTGTTTAGTCGATAACGGAAACTGTTCAGATGTCTGTATCAACTTCGAAGGTTCTTTCAAGTGCGAATGTCGAGAAGGTTACAGTCTACTTTCTGATTCAAAAACTTGTGAAGACATCAACGAATGTTTAGAAGAAAATGGAGGATGCTCAGACATCTGTCTGAACATCAATGGGACATATCTCTGCGAGTGCAGGGAAGGGTTTAGATTATCAGAAGACAACAAAAAATGTTTTGATTTCAACGAATGCGAAGTGAACAATGGTGGTTGTTCTCATCTCTGCGTGAACGAGGTTGGATCCTTTTATTGTGATTGTCCACCTGGTCATGGGAAGATCAACTCAACTTGTCATGTCCTTAACCCTTGTCTCGAAGATAATGGAGGATGCGAACAAGATTGCAGAAATGAGAATGGTATTGCTCTTTGTTCATGTAGGGAAGGTTTTAGAGAAATGGACGAAGATGATTCGAGATGTGTAGATATTGATGAATGTTCCGGACCACATGGATGTCAACATTTTTGTGTCAACACCCATGGATCATTTCACTGTAGCTGTAGGGAAGGGTATGAAGCCAGAAACTCATCTTGTGTGGGTAAGATCATTACTTTGCACTTTGTAATGATAGGGATTGCTGGATGGTTATTAAAGTAATGATTTCCTTCCTACTGTCTAGATATTGACGAATGCCTTCATAAACCTTGCAATGGTAGCAAATGCGTTAATACCTTCGGGAGTTTCATATGCGACTGTGATCCGGGATATCGATTCGAGAATGGTGTTTGCGTAGGTTTGTGTAATGAATCCTCAAAGGTATGACCTAAGTGCTTGCAAATAAATTTCAATTAAACTTTCTGCAGATATTGACGAGTGCGCTCAGGGACATTGCCGAGGTCGTTGCATCAATACGCCAGGCTCTTATCAATGCACCTGTGCTCCTGGATTCAGGTCCCAAGGAACTGGTTGTGTGGGTGTGTTGAACCTAGATTATAGAGAAGCTTGTTCCACTTCTTGTAAATTTAAATGTAGCTGTGTAAATAAACAGTTCGTAAAAAATCATATCTTTTAATTTGTAGATATCAATGAATGTGAGAGGAATAATGCTGGATGTCCTCAGGACTGTGTCAATACGATCGGGTCTTACATTTGTAGTTGCAAACCGGGTTATACGCTGAATCTGAGGTAATTTTTTTAAAGTGATGTATATTCTCGAAGCTTTTAAGATTATATTTCATTTTATTATTTTGCTTCAGGGATAAAAGTCAATGCGAGGATATAAACGAGTGTCAAAATCAAAATGGTGGCTGCACTGGTGATTGTATCAACACTTCAGGAAGTTATTATTGCATCTGTAGTGATGATACCGTTTTATCGACTGATGGAAAGACTTGTGCTTCCAGAATTGCGAGATGTCGGGCAATGGATGTCCCAACATTTGGAGAGGTACTATTAACATCCTGGTATTTACGTTTGCGCGGCAGCGCTTCGCGAGACCTTCGTCTGCGCAATAGTGTTCTGTGTGGTTTACGGATGCGCAATAGTCCTCCATTACATTTATAGCTGCGCAGTAGTGCTCTATGACACATATGTCTGCGCAGTAACTTTCTGTGACAGTATAGTACTAAACTGGAATGATAAAATAACTCTAATCATTTTTTCCCTATTTCTTTTAAGGTTCGGTGCCCTGGACATTCATCGGGGGCATTAGAGTATCCAGTAGGTGCAAGGTGCTACATTAGATGCAATAGCGGATTCAAATTGGAGGGTCCTCACGCCCGAGATTGTGAAACGGGCGGTCGCTGGAATGGGAAGGAGCCAAGTTGCGTTCGAGAATATACTCCACCGGGTCGTCCTTACTACTCAGGTAGGTGATTAGCACTCCCCTAGCTGTTTCCTTCCTCCGGTATCGCCGCGATAACAACGTGGTAGGATTACCGAGCGAGAACCAACTGCGTGCGTTCAATTAGTCAGATGGAAGCTCTAAACAGCTTTTAATAATAGAAAGTCCTGTTGTAAAGCCAGTTGCTAACGAGGCCATACTTTAACGCCAGCCCGTAACGAGCTTACAGCTATCGTTTAGCTTTTTCGTTCTTTCTCCCCGACTTCTAGAGCAACAACTTTTTTCACTATTGCTCTTGACTTCTTTTACGGCACGGTCATTGTTTCAGCTAATTAGTACAAGACTTTTTCTATGCCTCGAAGCAACAATAACCAAAGAGCCATTTCAAAAAGCTGCGGTTTATGGATTTACGAGGAATTTAGGCTAATTGGGGGTAAACAATTTTTAGAAATTGGTTTAGAGAAATCGAGTTCTTGGACGAAAATGTATTTCTCATCAAAAGTAATTTGGGGAAATTCTACTTCTTATCGGATTTAGGTCAATCAATTTGAAATCAGTTTGTGTTGTATCACTTTGTAGAACCTAGCTGTAAATTAGGTTTGCAATTGCAGGGTGGCCGAAAAACTTCATTTTCAGAATTCCCCGACTTTTTCCTGATTTTCCCCTCAACGATTTTTTACTTTTCTCTGACCAATAATATTTAAAGACTAGCATTTTAATCTTGTAACATCTTTAGAACAGAATCGTTTATGAACGGAATAAAAAAGTTACAGATAAAAATTAAAAAATTGTTTATTTCAACAACAACAACAAAATAATTTTCTACCATAAAAAATAAAATTTCAATTCAAAGGATGAATTTTATGTCCAAATAGATGAATATACAAAAACAACAATTTTCAAACTAATACTTGCATTTTCTACCTATGAAGATGAAATTTCATCCAAATAATCGAAGATTCAAACAAAGAAGATTAAATTTCAACCAAAAATAGTTGTACTTACAACAAAATATATGAATTTTCAAGTTAAGAGGCTGAATATTTTAGAAAACATTTCAATTTTTAACAAAAAAATTCATTTTTAACTAAATATTTGCTTTTACAACCAAATATTTCAGCCTTAAAGCAAAAAAAAAAAAGATTTTCCAAAAAAATAGCTACTAACCGAAAAGGCTTATTTTTAACATTGAAAGATTAATTTTCAACCAAATGATGGAATTTTTAATGAAATGAGATTAAATTGCAACAAAAAAAAATTTCATTTTCAAATAAATTTTCAAATAAAAAGAGGAATTTTTTAGGAGACAGTTGAATATTCATTCCAAAAAGTTGGATTTTCAACAAACAGTTGAATTCTCAACAACAACAAATTTAATAGCTGATATTTCAACAACAATAAAAAGAATTTTCAATAATATAATGAAATTTTCAACCAAAGAGTTTAATTTTGATTCAAATAATTAAAATTTTCTAAAAGACGAATTTTCAGCCAAGATGATTAATTTTCTACCAATAAGACGAATTTTCAGACAAACAGTTGAATTAAAAAAAAATGAATATTTTAACTAAAAGTGGAAAATTCACATTTTCAGTACAAAAAACTAATTTTAAACAAAATAGTCAAATTTTCAACCAGAGATAAATTTTTAACTAAAATGACGAATTTTCCAACAACAAAAATTTATTTGTAACTAAATATTAAATTTTTGAGATCAAGAAATAAAATTCATTCATATTGTTTAACTTTCAAATCAAAGGACGAATTGACTTCATAACACTTGAATCTTCAACCCGAAAACAGAAGTTTGTTTTAAATTTTTTTGAATTAAAAATTTTTTTGAATTTTTTCAATTCATTATCATTCTTCTAAATTTGCTCAATTCAATGGTTTTTTTCACGTTTAAAAAGTTTTTATTTAATTAATCATGAGAATCAGTTGATAAAATGATGAAAGGATTTGAAATATTTTAAGGTATTTTTTCAAATTCCTTAGCATTTTCAAGAGCTTTAAAATATATATATATATATATATATATATATATATATATATGACATCGGTCGCCTAAGGTTATCTATATATAAGGAGCTATTGCTTTCAAGGTTTTTATATTTAAAATTAAATGTGTTGAGCCATCCAGAAATTTTGACGTGCTCTCAAACAATTTTCCATACATCAACATTTCTACAAGATCTGACGTGTGGTCTCGATACGTCTGCTAGTTCTGGAGACATCGACGCACTTATTCATAACAACCTTTCACTCTTATGACTTCTAGTTTATTTAGAATCTGGAAGGATCGATCAAAGACTCTGCAATCTCTCGAAAGCAATAGCCCCTACCAGAAATTTCGATCGTTCTTCCTCAAATATCGGTAAAGATTGCATCCAACAGGGCTCGAACAGACACAACAGATTCAACAGGTCCAACAGATCAAATAGATTCAACAGATCCAGAAGATTCAACAGATCCAACAGCCTTTGACCTGGCTACCGGGCGCGTCCCCTGGTTGCGGATAGGGGGCCCTGTACCGAGGGTTTCTGCTTAATACGGTTACGCAATGCAATAAGTAGTCGCGGAAAATGGTCCATGGGTGGTCCCAAAGGAAGAACTACAAAGCCAAGGCGTTTACAATCGTGCTGGAGGCTGAATGGCACCAGGGTGTGGTGTTCCAAACGGTATATCAAGGATACCAGGTCGCCTTCTAGAATATTGAGAACTTACCCCCGCATGCGGGGCTCTGCAGGGGCTGACCGATCTTTCCTTAGCTACTCGTGGGAACTACATAAAACTGAATCAAAAACCTAACCTAGAAAGTATTCTTACGAGGAGTTGGAGAGTGACGGAAGTAGCTATATAGAGGAATTGGAGCTGTCCTATATTCCGGAAGAGAACTTGTGTGAGGAGGCGTTTTGTGGATACCTAGACGTGACGAAGGATCATAAAACATGCCTGCGAAGTTGGTTGAGAGACCACAAGGAGGGATTCAAGAAGTCATATGTATAACTTCGGTCGCCTAAGGTTATCTATATATAAGGAGCTATTCCTTTTGAAGTTTTCTATGTCGTTAACCTTTCTAGAAGATCAATCGATATTGGATGTAATCTCTACCGATTTTTCAGAAAAGATCAATCGATATTATCAACTTCAACCTCCAGCGGTACATATTTAAAATTCAATGTGTCGAGCCATCCAGAAATTTTGACGTGCTCAGGGACAATTTTCTATACATCAACATTTCTATAAGTTCTGACGTGTGGTCTTGATACGTCTGCTAGTTCTGAAGACATCGACGCAGTTATTCATAAGAACCGTTCACTCTTATGACCCCTAATCTATTTAGATTCTAGAAGCATCGATCAAAGGCTCTGTATGATTCGATGCAC
The DNA here is from genome assembly GCA_011634705.1 of Andricus grossulariae. Lineage (NCBI taxonomy): Eukaryota > Metazoa > Arthropoda > Insecta > Hymenoptera > Cynipidae > Andricus > Andricus grossulariae. Next base: position 214,837,423 of record JAABKJ010007545.1, on the reverse strand, counting down.
ACAGGGCTCTTGCTTGCATCAAATGTCTACAACCGTTGCTATGTGATTTCTGCCTGGATTCTAGAAAGATCAATTGATTCAAGTATGTATAAGGATACAGGTTCTCGTTATCAAACTTTCTAGAAGCATTTATATTTGATGTAATCACCTACATTAGAGAAAGAACAATCAAATTTTGTAGATGTTTTGATACAGAAAATGTCAAAAGCAATAGCCCCTACCAGAAATTTCGATCGTTCTTCCTCAAATATCGGTGAAGATTGCATCCAACAGGGATCCAATAGATCCAACAGATCCAACAGATCCAGAAGATCCAACAGCCTTTGACCAGGCTACCGGACGCGTCCCCTGGTTACGGATAGGGGGGCCCTGTACCGAGGGTATCTGCTGAATACGGCTACACAACGCAATAAGCAGTCGCGGACAATGGTCCAGGGGTGTCTCGAAGAAAGAACTCCCAAGCCCAGGCGTTAACAACCGTGCTGAAGGCTGAATGGCACCAGGGTGTGGTATTCCAAACGATGTCTCCAGGATACAAGGTCGCCTTCTAGAGAATAGAGAACTTACCCCCGCATGCAGGGCTCAGCGGAGGCTGATCGATCTTTCCCTAGCTACTCGTGGGAACAACATGAAGCCGAATCAAAAACCTAACCTAGAAAGTAGTCTTATCGAGAGACGTGGCGATTGAGCCTAATAAGTTGGGGTGGGTCTCTTGCAGGGTACGAAAGAAGATGGAGACCACGAGGTGATATCGCTGTCATAACTATGGCAACCTGGCAGCGAAATGCGAAGGTCCAGATCGAACAAAATGTTTCTGGAGATGCGGTGAAGAGGGGCACAGAGCTGTGGACTGCAACAGCAGGCCACAGTGTTACCTCTATGCTTGAAAAGAGCCGCGCAGCGGAAGACCAAGAGAAGTCCAAGAAGACCAAAAAAAAAAAAAAAAAAAAACATCTTCATCATCATTATTAACGCTAGATATAGAGGGTAGGCTGAAAATAAAATACTCCTCGCGGGCCAAACAGACTGGCTGAAGGATTCACCGAGAAAAAACCGCGATTGGTTTCTGCTGTGGTCCACTGGGAGTGCCCCGAACCACGTCTGCCTCACCCGCTGGCACGGCAAGGGGCTGATGTGTGCTTGCACTGCCAAGGTGTCAGTCGCAGCATGGAATCAGAAGCCAGCCCCTTCGGGCCTTGATCAGAGAGTGCGTGTTGGCTGCAGTGGTTGGAATCTGCAGTGCGCCGGGCGAGTTCTAGTCCGTCTGTTTTTTCTGGGACTGGTTAAACGAAGGCTGAGCCCCACGGAACTGTGGTAGGAGTTAGGTCCGAGGGTATACCCGTTCCCAGCGATTTCGGCCAGCCCCTCCACGCACGATGCGCTGGCGAATGTTTATGGTACCCACACCTCCCCCTCCCCTCAATAAAGGAAATAAAGAGACAGCCGAAGCGACCATCAAAAGGACGCTCAAAGAAATGCTGAATTTACTGGACATCATGCAAGATGCTGCAGATAGACAGAAGAATATCAATACGGACATAAAAGGCGGAATTCCAAAGCTGAAGGAAACAGTAGAGGTTATTCAGAGTGCATTGAAACATACGAGAAAAGCACAAACGAGCGTTTTGAACCTTGTGGAAAAACACGCTCGAAGAAGCTTAAGTACTCCGAGACGCAATAACAACAAGAGAACAGCCTGAAGCAGTTCCAATGCAATTCCAATGGGAAAGATGAAAAACGATCTTGCGTCGCCACCTGCACGGACGGAGGCGACAAGCAAGAATAAGAATCCTGATAGAACGGGAAAATTGCAGCATGCCGACGGGCAGGCCAACCAAAGAAGAAAAATTGACATAGCTATCAAGAAGAAGTCACACCGAAACCCGCATTAAGTCGATCCGTCGCACAAGAAACGGGGTCGTGCTGATAGAACTCGAGAAGAAGACAAAGAATGATATGGCGTTCGGGGAGGCTCTCCAAAAACACTTAGGAGATATGGGAACAATGAAGAATCTGGTTCCTAAAGTTACATTAGAGCTTCTAGGTCTCGACTCTGTCATATTCAATGAGGATGTGGAGATAGCACTAAGGAGATATCTCGGCGTTAAAGCAGAAGACCCAAAGGTCTCGATAACTAGGCCAACAGGCCCGACCGAGGCTACAGGTGTCTAGGGTACGGACACTATGCAAGAGATTGTAAAGGGCCAGATCGCAGCTGCCTTTGTTACCAATGCGGCATGGGTGGACATCAGGCAAAAGCTTGTACGTCCGAAATGCACTATGTGCTCTGCCACAGTATGCAGCCAAAACCAGCAAATCTCAACCACATACCTGGGTCGGGAGGGTGCACAGTCTTTCGACAGGCACTCGACAAAGTTGAACGCGCCCGGTTATGACCAGAGTCATCCAGGCTAATATGCATAGAAGCAAATTAGCAAATGATCTTCTTGAACATTTAGTTGTAGATTTGAAGGCCGATCTGCTAATTAGCAGCGAGCAGTATGCGGAAAGGGACACCACAACATGGTTTTCGGACAACCTTGGAACAGTTGGTGATAGTAACGAGGAAGTACATCCCCATGCACATACCAATGCAGGTTGCACCGACAGTGGTTACAGCTAATCCAGCTTTTAAACATATATGAATATGGATCGATAATAGGCTCTCCTTCAGAGAACAAATTAAGCAAGCATCAAGTAAGGCAGCAGTAGTCACGATGGCACTGAGCAGGCTAATGGTCAACGTGAGTGTCCCGAAACCCAGCAAGCGCTGACTGCTAATGTCAGTGGCCCAGTCCATAATGCTTTACGGAGCTGAAATATGGGCAGACGCATAAAAAAAGAAGACCTACCGGAGACCTTTGGCAGCAATTCAGCAGAAAGGCGCTCTCAGAATTGCGTGCTCCTATCGAACGGTATCAGAGCCAGCGATTCTAGTGATTGCAGAGACGATCCCGATTGATTTACTAGCTCAGGAGATCAGACGTGACCGGAGCATCAGCAAAAGACGAAGCCAGAGCATTCACATTGGAACAATGGCAACAACGCTGGAGCAATGATCACTGAGGAAGATGAACCGCAAGGTTGATCCCACATGTGAATACATGGTTGGACCGCAAACACGCAGAAACAAACTTTTGCATGACGCAATTCCTCTCGGGGCACGGTTACTTTCGTAACTACTTCTTCAAGAGAGGAAAAGTCAGCCCTCAAAAGTGTGGGAACTGCGAGGCGGATACCGATGATGCAAACCACACTTTCTTCGAGTGTGATTGCTGGGCTGAACTCAAGCATAGGCTAGAAAGCGATATTAGAAGCCTAATGCCGGACAATATTGTCGAGATGATGCTCGAAAGTTGGATCGTGAAAAAGGGTATTCACTTATGTAGAAAACATTCTACGGACAAAAAAAGAAGAATGACAACTTGAAGACTAGGGAAGACCAAGTATACTGTCAATGAAGGAAAACACTGAAACCCTAAGCTGCCGAAGTCCGACGAGCCCGATGCGTGAGACTCGCTCCGCTGATGAGGACGATGCGTGCAGATAGGAGTAGGGTGCTTCAGGCAGATCTAATCATGCTCAATCAGAATGTTTGAAGGCCGACGAGCCCGATGTACGGTACCACCGCACATATTGAGGACGATGCGTACATCTTGGCTGGGGCAAGCAGCAGAGAAAGAAGAAGACCGAAGGTCACCGTCAGCAAGTCCAACGGTAGAGGTCAATCTCTGGCGATAGTAGAGTTAAGTGCGCAAGCGGCAAAGGAATTGCTTAAAACAGAGCGCATCAAGATAGGATGGGTAAACTGCCGTATTAGAAGGAGAGTCTGGGTAAAGCGATGCTTCAAATGCCTTGGGTACGGACATCAATACAGAAATTGCAAGGGCCCGGAAAGAACGGATGCTTGCTTCAAATGCAGCACGAAGGCCCACAAAGGTGCTAACTGCAATGCAGGTTTGCAATGTGTCCTTAGCACAAAAAGGAAGCTCTCAGAAGATAAATGATAGCACATCTCAGGGTCTGGAAAATTTCAGGTCTTTAGGGAGGCATTGGACCGTGCTAAAGGAAACCGCCGAGCATGATTAATGCTCTGCAAGGCAATTTACACCGTAGCCGATCAGCGAACGACCTGCTGGTCCACATCAAGTATGAACAGCAGGCTGATGTACTGATTTTAAGCGAGCAATACGAGGAAAAAAACAGTCCGACCTGGTATAAGGACGCCCTCGGCACTGCAGCGATATGGATGCCGAACCAGACACGTGTACCAAGTGGATGACCATGGATTTGGCGAAGGATTTGTTTGGATCAGAAGTGAGCGTCTACCTCACCCCAAATAAGCCGATCAAGGACTTTCAGGAAAAACTGGAAGTACTGGAGGAAGCAATCCCGGACATGGAAGACATCATTGTGGTAGCCAGCGACTTTACAGCGAAAGAGTTAGAATGGGGAATGCCAAAGTTATACTCAAGAGTGAAACGGATAATGGAGATCGCGGCTAGAAGAGGACTGATAGTCTTAAATACTGGCGATTCAAGATTCAGAAGACCCGGAGAGACGACATCAGATGTCTCCTTCGCTTCCAAAGAACTGGCAAGGAACGTAGTAAACTGTAACGTGATGGAGGAATTCACATGTAGTAACCACGAGTACATCACCTTTCAGATGCAGGAATGTGGCTGAGCTGAACGAGGAGAAATTTGGTGAAGCAGTCACCAGCAGGCAAATAACAGCAGTGAAGAAGCAGAAAGGCCCAGAGATAGAAGAAGACTCTGTCATTGTTGTGGAGCAGACCATGGCTCTCATTCAGCGGGCATGCGGTGCTGCAATGCCTCGGAAGAGTCGAAACGATAGCCGATAACCGGCTTACTGGTCGTCGGAAGAAATTTCAGAGCTGAGGAAGACCTGCTTCTCCTCACGCCGAAAGGCCCAGCGACCTCCGCTCTTTGAGGCAGAAGAGCTTTGACAAGCTGTCAGCTCACTGCAGAATAAGAAGACGCCGGGCACAGATGGTAGTCCATCAGAGGCTCTCAAGGTAGTGGAAAGATACAACCCGCAACTTCTGCTGGAAATGTACAATAGCTGCCTAAGAACCGGAAGTTTCCCTAAGAGATGAAAGAAACAAAGACTGGTCCTGATAAGCAAAGGCAAGGGCAAACCAGGCTCTCCGTCATCCTACAGGCCTTCGTGCATATTGGATACTGCCGGAATGCTCCTGGAAAAGCTCTTGAAACCTTGCCTGCTATCAGCGGTCTAAGCTGCTAGAGACTTTCCTAGCCAACGGTATGGATTTCGGAAGGGATTCAGCACAGAAGCAGCTCAGGGCATATTGGAAGCTAGTATGTCAGCACGACAGGAGAATCACTACTCACGACCAGTAGTGCTTCTGTTGACATTAGATGTCAAGAACGCCTTTAACACGGCCAGGTGGAAGCACATCATGGATGCACTGCGAAACAACTTAAAGGTACCGAAGTATCTCCTCCGGATGGTGAGAAATTACGTGAAGGACAGGGTACTACTTTACGACACCAGCGACGGGCCACGCAAAAAGAAGGTTACTGTAGGCGCTGCACAAGGATCTATTCTGGGGCCAGACCTGTGAAATACGGAGATTGTGGTTCTTACGATTAAGAGGATTAACACGTGCATCCAGCTACAAGTGGGAGGTGAGGTGATTGAAACGAAGCAAGGGGCCAAACATTTCGGTATCTATCTAGATACAAAACGCACTTTCTGGGTGCACATACGGAAGGCAGCAGATAAGGCAGCCACAATAACGACGAGCCTTAGCAGACTCATAGCGAACGTTGGCGGCCCCAAACCAAGAAAACGCCGGTTATTGATGTCGGCCGCCACGTCCATCCTGTTGTACGAAGCCGAAATATGGGCGGACGCATTCAGAATAGACAAGTGAAGAAGACGAATGACCGGTGTACAGCGGATAGGTGCGCAACGAATCGCCTGCTCCCATCACACAGTGTTCGAGCCCGCAGTGCTGGTGATCGCGGGGATAATCTTGATCGACCTCACCGCCTGGACTGATCGATTACGTGTGGAAGTAGAGTACTTCCTAACGCAATTCCTATCGCGCCACGGATATTTCCAGGCGTACCTGCATAAAGTCGGCGAAGCATGGAGTCCTGACTGCAGATACTGCGGCCCGTATAGGAATGACGCGTCACACACGCTCTTCACCTGTGATAGATGGATAGAAGAGAGGACGATGCTGGAAACGGATATTGGACAGATCAGCCCACGAGGCATCCTCGCCGAAATGCTGAGCATTGAGGAAAGTTGGGAGAAAGTAGCTGCTTACATTGATGTAGTTTTACGGGAAAAGAAGAACAAGGAACACCTGGTGTTCCTTAATAATAACACATCAGAGTAACCAACAGCGAGAATCCACCATGCCCAACCAAGATGTCGAAGGCCGACAAGCCCGATGCACGATTTCATTGCGCTACTGAGGACGATGCGTACATATTGGTTGGGACACAAGGCCGACAAAGAAGACCAGCAGATGCCTTAAATACCTTTTTCTGCCAACCCATGTTCCTGGAATCCTCTTTTGCATTAATTCGCTGTGCTTTGGCGCTAATCCTTTTGTACCAACTTGGACTTCTACCTTGCTATTATTATTTATTTATATCGCTGGGTGAAGCTAGTTACAATTGTCTTCTGGGGGGGTTTACTCGGCGGGGGTGCATTTCTGAATACCTTACACTTCATAGATCCAGGTCGATGGTTGGTTCAGGTTTTACTCTCCTCGGCAGTTCAGAGGTAGCACTGAGGCATACCTTTGCACGCCGCAGACTTGCAGCCCTCTCCGCCGCACCTCCAGCAAGATCTCCTCCGATCTGGACCTTTGTAGGTCGCTGCCATTTGGCCAAAGCCTAAGCAGCGGTAATACCTTTAGGCCTCCGTCTTCTTTCTCACCCCAAAGGACACCCATCCTACCTTCAGGTGCCCCGTGCATATCAGCCTTAGGGCTAGATCTTCGCTCAACTCATCAAAGGCCTTCAAGTTACCTCTGAAGACCTTCTTCTTCATGTTTACCTTTATTTCGCCGCTCGTAGTTTCACCAAAATGTCTTCTCACGGCGGCCTCTAATTCTTCCACCTCAGCTGTACTGTCAAGGTCCGGGACCTTGACTTTAGTGCGGGGGACGAGCTTGTGCACACTAGCTCCGACACCGACCGCTTCTTTGATAGCAGTGGCCAATTTGGATCTGCCATTTGCCACAGGCCCTACTTCCACAAGGACCTCTCCATTCCTGGTTTCCCTGACTCCCTTGATTTACACACTAAGGGCGTCCGTTTTGACCTTTTGCTTGAGGTCCTTAAGGACCTTCGCATATCTTACACCCTCGGCTGGTCTTATAAGAACCGCCTCAGGACGGGCTCGCCTTCGTGTATTTTTCTGCTTCCTGATGTTGTTGTTTGCAGGTTTTATTTCTACGTCCTTCTTTTTTGACGTCGAGGTAGTTGCCGCTGCGGCGTTACGAGTCCTCGACTTCCTATGCATTGGCTTCCATGAGCTTGCCTCGACGGGATTCAGAGTGGGCTCCCTCCCTAGTTTCCCAGGATGGGGAATGGTATTTCCCAGGGCCTCTTCAGTCTGAGTGCCGCTTTGGCTTGTATCCTTCATCGCATTGGCCTTCGTCTTATAGGCATTCAACTTCTTTGCGGCTGCCCATCCAACTTCAAACGTTATGAAAGCAGAGTAATATTAGCCCTATGTGTGGCTATACTCGCTTTCTGTACTATTTCCTTTGCCTCTTTTAGTCCATGCTTGATTGGCAAGAACATATTCTTTTTGTCCAGCAGAGTATTTTCGTCTCGTTCATTACGCCGCTCAACTCCTCGATGAGTTCTTGGGCCTCCTTCATACTCCTGTTCAACTACGATTGGTCTTCACTAAAATCCTCGAAACCAGCAGCGATCATCGGGGCTTGCACCCGATCAGAACCGGTGGAGAGATTTTTACTCCTTTGGGGTACGTCGTTTTTAGCATACTCGCTCATAATCGGTTTCTTTGCCAGGGTTCCTTCCTCTAGCTGTTTTTTGTCCGCCGCGGGTATTATATTTCCCCGAAACCGGCCACATCAAGTAGGCGTTCTTCTATCCGCAACCCGGGAAGGCGCCCGATGGGGGACCAGCAAACACACACGGGATGATGACGATGGTAATCATGCTGTTGGTGATGTTGATTATTATTATTGATTGAATTCAAAATCTAAAATATTGCTCGCTATCGACCTTTTCAGCGCTGGACTTCAACAAACGTCGTTGGATTGAATTCAAATTTCGCTCTCTTGGCACTCATTCAATTCTGCTGTAATTCTCTTAAATAAATCCATAAGTATCGTAGAATTGCACTGCGCAGCTCTATGTAATCTAAAATACTACTGCGCAACCTTGTGTAACTTATAACTGCACTATTCATTCAAATGTGTCCTAAAAGTACACTGCGCAGGTAGATGTAGTCCAGAATTTTACTGCACGACCTTGTATACCACCGAAAACTTGTGCACAATGCTATGTTTCACAGAAGCCCTAAATGTTGTAGAACTCAACTCCACAGCCTTATATATTGCGAAGCCCTGTTGGATGCAATCTTTACCGATATTCGAAAAAGAACGGTCAAAATTTCTGAAAGGGGCTATTGCTTTCGAGATTCCCTGTATCTAAAGATCTACAAACGTTGATTGATCTTTCTCGAATGTAGGTGATTACATCAAATACCAATGCTGCTAGCAAGTTTGATAACGAGAAGCTGCCTCCTGATACAAACTTGAATCAATTGATCTTTCTAGGAATAAGGTAGGAATCACATATGAACGGTTCTAAAATGTTGATGCAAGCAAGAGCCCTACGTACATCGAAAATTGCACATCCTTCGATCGATCCTTTTAGACTCTAAATAGATTAGGGGTGATAAGAGTGAAAACCTCAAAAGCAAACACTTGTAGCGAACTCAATCAATAAAACAGTGACCCTCCTTTTTGGCTGAGTCATGGATTCGTGGCAGTGCTCTACCTTACTGACTGAGTAACTAAATGTCGGTAAATCGCCGGTAACTGTTTCGCCAGACGATTATCTCCAGAACCGGCCTAACTAGACTACTTATACATGACTAGAACAAAGAACATTCTGCAAATATGTCACCGAAACTCTTTTTTTCGCACTGCTCGAGAACTGGCCACTCTTCGCATGCTATACATGCCTCGAAAGTCGAACATTCCATGCAAGTATTAAAAATATGTATCTTCATTGTATTTTCAAGTACACATTAACGCGTGATTAATAGAAATAATGTGATCTAGGAAGGCTTCCTCTATGTAAAATAACAATAGTCAAAATAGTGCGGACAATGATGTTTGTGGGATCGATTTTCGCATCTTAAATTAGATGTGTGAAGATGCTCGGTAACCCATGCGGTGAACACGAGTTTGACGAGGGAGTGATAATCTACGGAATGTCGTGGGGTTGGTGCCTCTATCCTACACATTCTTAATATAACTAATTAGAGGTTTTTGGTGTCTTAGAACACACTTTAGGTTTTCACATTACCGAGAATGTGTGTACCAAGTTGCGGCAAGACTTAAAGAGAGGTATAAGTAATTAATAGCCTAATATTGAAATTCAGCAAACACATAAGAATCTTCCACTCTAGTCGACTCTAATAGCGGAAAAAAAATTATAGCTAAAGGCTTCCGAATCTAGAATATTTTAGTAATTATAGTGAACAGAAATGGCGAATGGTAAAAGTTTAATATCATTTAGTTTTTAAGCATTTTTTCCGCCGGTTTTCCCAAGTTTCACGTTGATGAAGTTTGTCAACAATGAATGAAATCGAGAGGTCAGGTTCGGAAGAACACATACATTGGTTATTTTTGAAACCCGATATATCGGTGTATTTTCATGCGAATGTAATTTTTTAGGTAAAAACTGCAACAAAAAAAAAACTAATTAAAAAGGAAATTTTCTAGCAAATTTGCTCATTCATTTAGCGTATTGTCTCCTCTCTATTTTCTGAGTAAAATTAGAAAAACATTTCTAATGAATAGATTAGTCTTCTTACCTTATGACGAAAAAATACCTCAAAGCAAAGACAAGTTTGATACCAATTTCGCTAACACAGTAGGTACAGTAAAAGTAGATCCTTAGCAATACGGAGCAAGCTTCAATAGCATGCTCGTTCATTAGTAAGAAATAAATAGTACTTTAGATTAAAAATGGTTTGCACGAGTATTTTGTAGGAGATCGACAATGGTAATAAGCGATGTAAATAATGTATTATGATTATGTATTATACTTATAAAATTATGTACTGTCGCTTACGCACCTGCCAGTGTGACACGGTAATAGATATAGGTACAAAAGATATTTCAGCGGACCATATTAAAGATGATCCTTCGTAAATCATAACTGCTTTTGTATCTGTTACCACAATAGAGAATAGCTTGCCATCTGGTTCTGTAATTATCAGTAAACGTAATAATTAATCGCCTATTTATAAACTGAACGAGACATTATACTCACCAGTCTAAAAGATACTGAAATTTACTGCGTAGTCAGTGTTACATGCGATAATACAATAAAGGACGTTTATGATAAGTTAATAACCTTAGATCAAAAGGCCTTCTTTTCAGACAAAACAGTTTACTTACAGGTTGAGTACATTTAATAGTAATTTGCGGACACAAGAAAGAAGTAAGGAACGTGTGAGTTGACTACGCTGTACATCTGACCGACTAGTATCTATCGGTCGCCTAGAGGAAGGCGCGTGCGCTTACGTGTAAGCAAAGTGTCACCTTGTGTAAATAGCCATGATACCCTCCCTACTATTTCAAAAATAGTGTGGCTATTCACAAATGATAAAAAAACTGTGCACAATGAAATTACCTATTTGCAATGAGAAATAATAATGAACGCGATATAGTTATCTGTGATACAAGTACGTACACCAAGTGAGTATGCAATGAGTGTGATTCTGGCACCACAGAGTGTCCATGCTCCTCATAAAACCTCCGGGAACAGTGATAATGCTGGCATCGTAGCAGTCGAGCACTTCATTTTCGAGTTGATTCGTCCATTCAATGTGGACGTTTCTCCGGTTCGTCGTCATGTTTCCATTCGAATCATTATTGCCAGCACAACGAACTCTAGAGTGATCGTCACTGTTTGCCGACCGATTGTCTGGTTCTCTGCGCGTTCGATCGTTTTGAAATGCATCTGCAACTCTTTAATGGTTTAATGATATTATTGTTGTTCTCACAAGCAGCTAAGGAAAGCGTTTGTCCGTCCTTGTAGAGCTTCGCGTGCAAGGATAAGGCTGGATACTCTGAGAGGTCGCACGGTATCCCGGAGACACCATTTCAGAATACCTCGCCAAGGTGAAATTCAGCAGAAACCCTTAGTACATGGATCCTCTATCCGCAACCCGAGGACTCGTTCGGTGGCTTTGTTATAGGCCCTTCAAGTCGATTCTAAAGGCATGAAACCCGAAACCGAAATATATATATATATCGGTATATATATTTAAAAAAAAGGTTGAACAGCCACCGCAGGGTCTTACTGGGGGCAACTGCCATCTAAAAATGACATCGGCTTGCAGTAGAATCGCAGTACATCACACCTACGACCACGTCTCGCGACCGTGAGATGGGTAGCATGATGAAATTACAACGACAGGCCAGTGAAACCTTCGTGTGTCTTAAGGACACGAAGCGACCCAATGATGACAGCTTTCTGCATCCATCCCGCAAGGGCCTTGGCATATTTTTGGCACCTGTGAATGGCTTTAAGGTTACGAACCTGTGTTAGATTCGCACCTCCGTGAGCACCAATCACGAGGACAATTACTTCAACCGAATATTTTGGGTACAGTTGTTTCAGCTCCCTTTAAAGGTTTTGATACCTCTCCTTCTTTTCCTTCTCCTTGGCAGTGATGTAGTCAGCCGAAGCCGAGAATATGATCAGGAATATAGTTCATTTCTCGATGTCGCATTAATTTGTTAGCCGCATTATGTATGCAGAGATACGTTGTTCCCACGTGATTGGGTAATAACAAGGGCCGTAAGCTCGTTCTTCGTCCATTCAACCACTTCGAACGATTAGAGTAGAACTGAGACGGCAAGCATGTTAGTCGCAGATAGCTTGTTCAACGCTAACAAATTTAGAGACTAAATATGTCAAAAAAGATTCTTTATATGCTTCGGAGAAACTCCTTCGCTGATGTTACGTCCTGAATGTCGCTTTGAGGCACGCCCAGATATGCATAGGTCTCTCGAGTGTGAAGATGTCTAATAATACTTATATCCACAAGCTCAAGTTCCTCGGGACCGCCAGTAATCTTTCCTTTCTTCAGATGAATTTGGGCACATTTATCCAATCCAAAGTCCATCCCAATCTCTCCTGTGTACTTCTTGACGATATTTATGGCAGTTTGAAGTTAAGAACATTTAAAGACCTTATATCAAGTGTTGCAAGAGTACAGGAATGCGGATTAACTATTGAGTTATCAAAGTGTAAGTTTATTCAAGATGAAGTAATCAATTAAGGTTTTAAAATTGACCGCTGTGGACTGGTAAAATTTGGACAACTGTTAACGTACGTTTTTAAGATCACAATAATGAAAAAATCAACGTGAATTTTAACAATTGAATAAAGTAAAAGTCCTTTTAAAATGGTGTATTGGTCGCTAAAGAACTGCAGAAATTACCTAGTGCATATTTTATTTACATTCTCATCTCAATGAGAAGGCATTAGTTTTATTTGAAAAGTGACATTTGTGGAATTGATCAAATGTCGACGCTTTCGGTCTTGCTGATTGAGAAAGAATTATTTTTACCTAGATGTCTCTGTCAAAGAATTTTTGGACAGGCAGAGGATGTTAGGGATTTCAGCGCGTTTAGGGACCCTAAACAATTCAGAGAACTCGCGGAATTTCGGGAATTCAAGAATTTCAAGGAAATCAGGCAATGCCGACTATTCAGGGAATTAGGAATATTCCAGGAATTCAATGATTTTAAGGAACTCACCGATTTTTCATTTAAAAACATCGCCCCTCCCCCACGCTACATTCGGCCATTTTTGGATTTCAAATTCCAGAAAAATGTTTGTTAATATTTTTTACTATACACTCTATTAGCCATAAAGTTTTTAAATTTAATTTTCTTGAAAGGCTTTTCAAATTTAAACACGGAAACATTTTAAACTCAAGCACATAATTTCAGTTTAAAATTGTTAAAGATTTTCATTGTCAATTAAAATTTTCTTAAATGCATCTTCTACTCTAAAAATGTAACAATTTTTAAGAAATAATACACAGATGGCACTGTGATCACTATTAGCATACAGTTGTGAAAAGAAGACAGTCTGAGGTTTATAGCCATAGTTTCATTTTTTCCGTATTACGTTTCCAAAGTGAATGACTTAAGCATTAAACAACAGGCGTTTCTCATAGAATCCTTTAACGGAAAAGGGAAATCTTATGCAGAAGCAACAAGAGCATTTCTCAGGACTATTCTTGGGGACACATTAAAGACAGATGCTGCGCAGAAAATTCCTAATATCTTTTTTCAACTCTTCCACACTTCGTGGATTATCTGCTTAATATATATCATTAGTGTATCCCCAACAATGGTAATCAACAGTATTTAAATCGGGTGAACAGGGAGGCCACTCCGTGCCTGCATTTGCAAATTTTTTGTAACCTAGTCCAATAACGCAAGCGCTGTAAACTGTGTAAAGAGCAGCAGAGTCCTCAGAAGTCTTACGGAATGCCATTGTTGCTGCCGCATGAGATTTGCCTTTTCCGTAAAAGGATTCTATGAGAAACACCTTTTATTTAATACTCAAGTCACTCACTCTGGAAACGTAATACGCAAAAAAAGACACTTTGGTTATAAACCTCAAACGGTCTAATTTTCACAACTATATGACATTAGTAATGACAGCGCCACCTGTGGAAATAATAACTAAATACTTTCGGAAATATATTTATAGACAACCTGTAGAACCATTGGAAACTGAATAATGCAAGATTAATGGAAAAAGGAATCAGGAATGTCAAATTTTCTTATTGTCGTGCCCAAAATTGAACATTACTTGAAAAAGTTGAAAACATTGGCAGACTGAACAATTAAGAACATCAATAATAACAGCAATAAAACAGGTCAGTCTTACCCCACTGATGACTCGTCGTTGCGATAGTAATCCTGCTTAGTACGAGAGGAACCGCAGGTTCGGACATTTGGTTCACGCACTCGGTCGAGCGGCCGGTGGTGCGAAGCTACCATCCGTGGGATTATTATTATATTTCTAGGAGTCTCGTGAGTCGAAAGGCTCAAAACAATGTGTCACTACTAGGTGAGCAGCCTCACGGCCGGTCATCGCGCGGGCCCTGTTTGCCATATGAAGTCGCGGGCCGTTGACGGGATCTTAACGTATGACGGCCTGGCTCCTGACGGTCGACCATGGGTATACCGAATTCGATGTCGAGACGCGAAATTGTTTGTATACGACTTATGTACCTAAGGGGGTGTCGTGCTCGGTAGAGCAGTTACGACGCTTCGATCTGTTGAGACTCAGCCCTTGGCTTGAGAATTCGTACCTATGGCGTAGGGATGTGGCGATTCTATCGCCAGAGAGCTTCGGCTGTTGCAGTCAGCAACGTTGCATTGGGCCAACTTCCCAATGCAATGAATTAGGCGGTTAATCGCGCAGTGCCACCCACAATAGACCTCTCTTGGATGGAGGCCATGGTTCAGTTTGGAATGGTAATAGAACCCAACCGATGCGAAGATGAAGGAATGGCACCAAACAAACGCAAGAACATTAATTTAAATGGTCACCAAAGCTCAGGAGGGGCATCCTCACCTGTTGGCAAAGAAGTTCATCGGCGTGAAGAGGATTTATGCAGAGGTTACATGACCGTTGAGTCAATATGCATCCGGAATGTGCTCATAAAACGCCTCAGTATTTAAGAGATCAGGTATCCTTTTTGCGCAAAAACGGATATGAAGATCTTTATCAGCAAGAAGAAGAGCAACATCCTGCAGTGAACATACCAACCGTTCCAGCAAGACCACCTTTGAAGATAGCCAATAATGCCAATATGAGAAGTAGGTGATTTATTCACCAAAAAGTCTTTCGCAGGATGGACAAATTAAGCACCATCGAGCAGCACTGGAAGCAAAAAATAAAATCTCTTTCTACAGCAAACCAGTGCCTTGAACGGCCAGTAAAGTGGGTTTAGGAAAATTCCTCCTTTTCTACTCATCCTTCCCGTCTGTTCAATAAAACGTCACGTGCCATTAAAAATCCGCCTAGTCTAAAAGAGATTCAAGTCTTCTGGGAGCAAGTATATAGAAAAACTTATCAGCTAAATGAAGAAGCTTCAGATATTTTTTCTCTTTCGTAACTTTTGCCAAAAGCGAAGGTTACAAGGTCCAGAGGGCCAGATGAAATCAACAACTTCTGCTGGAAGAAGTTTGCTTCTACGCACCAACATCTAGCTCATATATTTCCTTTTTTCTTAAACGGAGAAAAACCCATCCCACAGTGGCTAGTGGAAGGACGCACGGTATTAATCGCTAAGACCGGAGATTTGTCAAGTCCAAAGAACTTCAAGCCCATAGCTTGTTTAAACACCATCTACAATCTATTCACTGGCATCCTTAAAGAGAGGATATTAACGTCTGTCGAGCCGGTATGGAGTGCAATTGTTGAAGAACGTAGATAAGACGAACCATGAGCTACTTATTAAGCTCCTTTTCATTTCGATGCGTTGCAAATTAGGGAACATCAAATTGTGTTTAAAATCGATTACTGAGTCATTAATTGAAACCTAAGAATTGAAAAAATATCATGTATCAAGCTTTAATTAAAATTTTGGTGTACACTACCGGCAAAAATTATCAAAACACGCCTGCACCCTTCAGTAATTGAATTCGTCATAAGCGTGTTGACAAAAAAATCGAGTGGCACATTATAGGACTAATTTTCAGCGCAATATGTTTTTATTCAGGAAATTAGATCATTAAAATTATGCACAACTATAGGTGAAGGTGGTCTCCGGAGAGGCTCAGCTCCCGTAATGTCTTCATGAGGCCCTCCTCTAATGACAACAAATTTGAAGCCAGCCATATCAACTTCTTCACATTTTTTACCTTGTGCAACTTCATTTTCATTACTTGCGGCGAGGGTAATTCTTATCACCGCTTTTGTTTGAGGATTTATCCTTACTCTGTAGATTTTTCCAAAATAAACAAAAAACCATTGTGTACTGTTAGGTTCCATGACGTTTCCAGCTTGAAAATAAATTAAAGATTTGTTAATTTAAAAAGGCAAAAAAGAAATCTCAAAATTGAACGTTCTTTTATAAATAAAAGTACGATTATCTGTCATATTCTTCATGAGATCAGCATTCGATTATTTGTTTCTGTCTGCGCAAATTGCTTGTAAATTGAACATAAAATAAATTAATAACATTTTTGCTCAAAAAGTGATATTTATTTTTGGTGAGCAACTTTCGGAAAGAATCGAAAGCAGATCTTGAAAATAATTGCGGGAATGAAATGTAAACATTTTTCTCGAAATTGAGAAAATCCATGAAATTTATATGAATTTCAGGTGCATTTTCGTGAATGAAGGATTAATCAAAATAAAACGAATTACATACAATTCTAATAAATTTAGATAAATTTAAGGGAATTGAGAAGAATTCGATGAGATTCCTAAAAATTCAGGCTAAATTTTTGAAAAATTAAAGAGATTTGAATGAAAATCCAAATTATTCCACTGATTTCAGTAAAATTGGACTGCATTTAGAGTAATTCAAAAGAATTAAAACATATTTGATCAAATTCAGAAGTCCTTAAGTGATTTAAAAGATTTTAGGGTTTCTAAAAGGTTTCCTGAAATTTTCAAGAGCTTTAGAAAGTGAAAAAGATTTAAAGAGGTTTAAGATAATTCAGGTTTTAGGATGTTTTAAAAGATTCACAAAGATTTTCAAAAAACGAAAAAAAAATTGGTATGATTTCCGAGGATTTTGGTAATTTTATGGGATTCTAAATGTTCTTAATAAAGTATTTTAATGCATTTTCCAGGATTTAAATATTTCAAGGGATTTCAAGGAATCTCATCAATTTTTATGGCACTTCACGGCATTTCAAGGCATTTTATAATATTTTAATGAAATTTTCAAAAAGCAAAGAGATTGTAAAATGTTTCAGTGTATTGCTGAAGACTGTAAGACATTTTAAATGATTCAAAGATATTTTCAAGAGGTTCAAAAGATGTCAAGATTTTATAATATTAAAAAAAAAAGAATAAAGTATTCACAAAGAATTTTAAAAATTTGAAAAGATTTTCAAATATTCCTATTTGCCTAATAGGCCCTTAGATTCAATGATCTACTTTTCTAGATTCGACGAGAAATTAAACAGGATGTAAAAATATCTGAAACCTTGAGTAAAGGGCTTTAATCTTCTGAATTCTGGTTAAAAATATAAACTCAAGTGATTTGATAAAAGATTTCAGAAAATTTTATAATTTAGTTTTATATCACAATTTATTATCGTTTATTATGATTTCAATCGTTCTTAATCCCTTTAACAACTAAATCTTGACCCCGTTGAATAAAAATTCGAAAATTTTCAGTTTGATATGATCTTTTCCTGATCGATTTTTGCAACAAAATTTTTTTTAAATTGGTATAATTTTTTTGGTTTTCATTGAGTATTTGATAACTGCTAACCATCTTACGAGATGCGGAAAACACTAGGACCCCGCTTTACTGGAACCTGAAATTCCGAATTAGGTGGTCCAAGGGAACGAGAGAGAGAGAGAGAGGCGCTTGCAAGCTTAGCGGAGTTGCGAAGTTTTCGGTTCGGCATAATAAGAAGCCGCAAGCAAAAGGGAGAAGAAGAACGGGTTGGAAAACCCCGATGTACCGTGAAGGCTATTACGGATACACGCAAAACGCCCGGTAAAGCGGTGTCCTAGTGTTGTCCACTTGGATCTAATGCCCGTTTTTATTTTGCAGAATTATAAACTTGTTACCTGAAAATTAGGAAAATTGAAAATAGTGAACATTTCTCTGCTGTTCTACTTAGAGGAGGGGAGGTGTAAAAAATTTGCAAATAATCTGTTACATAATCTGTGAATGGCGCCTTACCAGTATATGTCCACGGTCGGACTCCCAGAAGTCTTCCATTTTGATGTACACATTCCACTATTTTTTGGCCTCCGTTTAAAATTACCATACGAAGTAGATAATTCACCTTCCCATAAGCTGTGCCAGTAGGACAATTATTGCCAGGATAATTAGCTTGAACTATTCTTCCATGATCTAGCCAGACCTCAATATGCTGACCCATATGCTCGACATACCCATCTGGCTCGCATTTAAGAATAACGGGTTTGCGATATTTAGATTTAAGTCGAAATTTCCCGTAAATTTCCCCGTCCTCGCCACGCCTGCTCTTGCAACCAGGAGGGCGCCCTCGCTTGCGCGGGGATCCCGAACTTGATTCCTTATTTTTTAACGCATTCAATTCTGTAAATAGAGAACAAAGATTTTTAATTGGGAAAAAATGAAATATCACTCTCGGAATTAAACATTCAACAATTCTTAACTGTAACACTCAAAATTAAACAACTCAATACCTCCGTGTTAAAAAAAAACTTTTTCGGAGTCTACGTCTAAAACGACCACTCTGTTATTTGAGCTGGCCCCTCGTTATTTTTACACATACGCAGAAAACAGCAGACAAATGTAGTGTTACTAACTCTCCGGTTCAGTACATTACATTATTAAAATTGTCCCTGATATATCTGAATTCCTCTAAATTTTTCGAACCATTATTTGGAAATCCATAGAATGCCCTCAATCATCTGAATCCTTTGAATTAAAAGAATATAGATTTCTTCAATTCTGAGAATGCTGCGAATTGCAAGTACTTGGAAATAATGTAAACAACTCAGAAGTATTTAGAAAAATTAAAACAATTCAGGGATTTCAGAACGAGCAGAAAATTCAAGAAATTCAGAGAGGTCAGAATACTCAAGGAATTCAGGGAATTCCGGAAATTCGAAGAATTCAGTGCATTCAGAACATTCAAGGATTTCAGAAAATTCAAAGAATTCAGAATATTCAAGAATTTTTTTAAATTTCATAAATTAAAATTTTTGCTGGACGTCACAGAATTAAAGAAATTCAGAGAATTCAAGGAATTCGGAGACTTCAAGGAATTTAGATAATTTGAGGAATTCAGAGAATTCATGGAATTTAGAGAATTCAAGGAATTTAGAGAATTCAAGGAATTCAAGAAATTTAGAGAATTCAAGGAATTTAGAGAATTTAAAGAATTCAGAAATTTCAGGGAATGCATGGAATTCAAGAAAATCTGAGAATTCAAGGAATGGAGCGAATTCAATGAATTCAGAGAATTGAAGGAATTGAGAGAATGCAATGAATTCAGAGAATTGCAGGAATTGAGAGAATTCAAGGAATTCGTGGAATTTAAGAAATTCGGAGAATCCAGGAAATTAAGAGAATTAAGGGAATTCGGGGAATTCAAGAAATTCGGGTTTTGCATGAAATTCAGGAATTCAGAGAATTCAAACAAATCAAGGAATTCGGAAAATGTAAGGAATTTAGAGAATTCTAGGAATTTCAGGAATTCAGAAAATTCATGGAATGCAAACAAATTCGAAGAGGGCAAAGGGATATTCAGGGATATTTAGAATATTCTAGGACTTGAGGCATCCAGAATATTCAAGGTTTTCAGGAAACTCGCAGTAATCAAGGATTTGAGAGAATTCAAGGACTTCGTAGCATGCACGGTATATAAGTCATTGAGATCATTCAGAATATTCAAAAAAAATTAATTAATTCCATGAATTCAGAGAATTTCCGGAACTTCACAGTATTTCAGAGATTTCAGAACATTAAGGGAATTCAAGGAATTCAGAGAATTGAAAATATTCCAGGAATTCAGAAAATTCAAGAAATTAGAGAAATACAGGAAATTGAAGGAATGACTAAAAGAAGTTCAGAGAATCGAATGGATTCAGAGACTATTAGAAATACGGAGAATGCAATTTACTCAATGATTCCCGGGAATTTGAAAATTTTATTGAATTCTGAGATTTCTAGGGATTGCAGAACATTTGGGGAATCCAAGGAATTCCAGGAATTCAGGAAATTAAAGGACTTAACTAAATTCAGGGAAATCATGGATTTAATCCTTAAAGGACACTTGAGGTCACTGTAACCACACGGGCTTTTCGATTTTTTTTTTCGATTGACTACGTTCTTTTTCGTCAAGTATTTCTTTCGAATAGTCAAATTATCACTGAGGCTTTGGAGATATTTTTTTCTTTTTTGTGTTGTTTCAACATCACTCATGATTTTATTCAGCCAAAAATATCTGGACGTATATTTGGAGGTGTATCCTTTAAGGGTTAAAGGCATTTATGGAATTTAGAAAATCCAGTGATATTTAGAATTTTCAAGAAATTAGGGGAATTCAGAATATTCAAGGAATTGACGTATTTCAGGAAAATCATAGTATTTCAGAGAAATAAGGGAATTCAGAGTATTTCAGCGATTACAGAGGATTCAAGGAATGTAAGGAATTCCACAAATCTAGCATATTTAGGAAATTCTGTAAATGTAGGGAATTTAAGGGTTTTAGAATATTTAGGAGATTTAGAGATCTTTAGGGATTACCGAGCATTTAGGGAATGCAAAGAATGTAAAAAATTGAAGAAAGACAGGATATTGCAGGAATTCAAGAAATCCAGAGAATTTCGGAAACTAGAGGATTTTCAGGAGTTTACAGAATATAGAATTTTTCCGAAATTTAACAGTTTTCAAATGACTTACACGACCTTAAGGGTATTCGATGTAAATTCGAAAGTGTTGCTTCATTAAAGTTTTGAAGTTTTACATTATACTGAGTACTTACCACCAAAATGCAGAAAAATCACGATGGCGAGAAGCAGAGTACTGATAAGGATTTTCATTTTTTCAGGCAGATTCTGCAAACGACGGCTGATAAATTTGAAACATATATACTGATATATATACTACCACTATAGGTTATTATTTCCCGCAAACCTACAGAAATACGAAAATTTCCAATGAGTGGAGACCACGTAGCTGAAGAATTATCACATCTTTTATCTCAGGTAAAAATTATTGTCAGTACAATCAACCTTATACAGGGTGTCTCAGTACTCAAGGTACATTTTTATATTTTTGAATTCTTCATAAAAAATGGAGTTGAAAATAATAATAAAAATGTGTCGTAAAGTTAATAATTATTGAGCAATTAACAATTAAAGATTAACCAATCGGAAGCATGCGTTAGATGGACGATAGTCCATGGGTCACTGATGAGGGTGTGTGTGCAAAAGAGTAATTTTAAATTTGCAGGAGGTTGTGAATATCAATGGTGCAACTTCACACGCCAACTTGTATTCTCTGAAATCTACTGAATTCTCTAATTTTTTCTGAATTTTCAGAATTCTTCTCAATTGTCTGAATTAATTGAATTTTCTGAACTCTTTCAAATTCTTTAAAATCTTTTGAATTCTATGAATTATTTTGTATTCTCTAAATTCTTTTGAAATTCCATAATTTTTTTTTGACTTCTGCGAATGCTATTGAAGTTCGTGAATTCTTTTGTCCTCTTTCAATTCTTCTGAATTCTCTACATTCTTCTCAATAATTGAATTCTTCTTAATTCTCTGAATTCATCCGCTCTTCTCTAAATTCTTCCGAATTCTCTAAATTCTTCTGAATTGTCTGAATTCTTTTAAGCTCTCTGAACTCTTCTAAGTTCTTTGAAACCTTTCGAATTCTTTTGTATTCTCTAAATTCTTTTGAAATGCTCTATTTTTGCTTGAATCCTGTGAATTCTTTTGAATTTTGTGAATTCTTTTGCACTCTGTGAATTCTTCCAAATTTTCTAAATTCTTCTCAATTCCTTGAATTCTTTTCAATTCTACGAATTCATCCGCTATTCTCTGAATTCTTTTGAATTATCTGAATTCTTCTGAATCCTTCCAAATTCTTTGAATTCTGTGAATAGTTTTAAAATTTTCTGAACTTTATAAACTGTTTTGCATTTGTTGAATTCACGTTATCACTGAATTTTTAAAATATTTTTTAATTATCTTAAAATCATGAGAATACACGTTGAATTATTTTAACTTTCTTCGAATATTTTTGATGCTGTAGAATTCACCCAACTTCTACAGAAATTCTAAAGATTTTTTTCTCAATTCTCTTGAAATCTTTATACAACACCATGAATTAATCTGAATTTCTGCAAGTCTTTTGTATTCTGTGAACTCTCCTGAATTCTCTAATAATTTTTTAATCGTCTGAATTCTTTTGAATTCTGTGACATATTTCAAATTCTATGAATTCTTTTATATTATCAGAATTTTTTAAAATTATCTAAATTTATTTTAAATTCTGTGAATTCTTTTGAAATCTGGAAATTCTTCGGAATTCTCTGAATTCTTCTAAGTTCTCTAAATTCTTTTGAATTCTCTGAATTGTTTCGAAATTTTATGAACTTATTAAACTACCCTAAATTCGTCGAATTCTCACGATACCACTGAATGTTTAAAAAAGCTTTTTCAATTATCTTGAAATCATTAGAATACACCTTGAGTTAGTTTGAACTCCTACTTTTGAATATTTTTAATTCACTCGAAATCTTTAAAATACACAGTGAATTACTGTAACTTTCTTTTAATATTTTGAGTCCTGTAGAATTCTAAAGAATTCAAAACACTTGAAGGAATTCAAAATAATTCAACGCGTATTCTAAAGATATCGAAATAATTCAGAAAAATAAAAAAGAATTCAGAAGACTATTTGAATACAAAATATTTCAGAGAATTCAAAAGAATTCAGGAGAATTCAGAGAATACGAAAGAATTGTAGAAATTCAAAATGATTAATGGTGTATTTTAAAGGTTTTAAGAGAGTTGAAAAAAACTTCAAAATAAGTCAAAAGAGTACACGTGGATTCTAGGAATTGGTCTGAATTCTACAGAATGCAAGATACTCGATGGAAATTAAAATAATTATACGTGTATCCTAAAAATTTTAAAAGAATTCAGAAAATTCAAAAGATCTAACGGAGTTCAAAGTAACTTGAAATGTATTTTTATAATTTAAAGATGATTAGAAATCATTAAAAGAATTCAGTGGTCTCGTGAGAATTAAAAAATGCAGAACAGTTTAAATAATTCAGAAAATTCCAAAAGAATTCAGATAATTCAAAAAAAAGACAATACAAAAGAATTCATAGAATTCGAAGTATTTCAGAGAATTGGAAAGAATTCAGACGTTTCAAAATTGATAAGAGAATTTAGAATAATTTAGGACAGTTCAAAGAATACAAAAGACTTGAAAAAGTTAGAAGAATTAATGGTGTATGACAAAGATTTCAAGAGAATTAAAAAAAATTAATTCTGCAGAATTCGTTTGAATTTTATAGGGTTAAAAATATTCAAAGCAAGATGAAATAATTCAGCGTGTATTCTAATGATTTCAAGATAATTAAAAAACATTTACAAGAATTCAGTAATACCGTGAATTCAACAAATTCATAACTGTTGAAAGAGTTCAGAAAATTATAAAACAATTCAGAGAATTCAGAATAAACCTGGGTATTCAGAGAATTTGGAAGAATTCAGAGAATTCGGAAGAAATCAAAGAATAGTGTGAAAATTTAGAGAATACAAAAGAATTCAAAAGGTTTCAGAAAATTTAAAATAGTTCAGAGAATTTAAAAGAATTCTGAAAATTGAGAAGAATTTAGAAGAATTCAGAGAATACGGAAGATTTCAGAGAATAGCAGAAGACTTTCAAGAACTAAGAAGAATTTGGAGAATTCAGAAGAATGAGCAGAGTGCAAAAGAATACACAAACTTCAAAAGCATTCGCAGAATAAAAAAAAATTATACAATTTCAAAATAATTTAGAGAATACAAAAGAATTCATAGAATTCAAAAGATTTCAGAGAATTTGAAATTCAAAGAATACAAAAGACTTGAAGAAATTTAAAATAATTTAAGGTGTACTGTAAAGATTTCACGAGAATTGCAAAAAACTTCAAAAGAATTCAAAGGATCACAAGCGAATCCTAAGAATTCGTTTGAATTCTAAAGAATTAGAAATACTCGAAGGAAGTTAAAATAATTCAATGTGTATTCCAAACGAGAAAATATTTTCTAAGAATGTCGTATCTCAGTTGCCGTGTGAAGTTGCACCATTAATATTCACAACCTCTGGTAAATTTAAAATTACTCTTTTGCGCGCACACACTCATCAGTGACACATGGACTGTCGTCCTTCTAAAGTATGCTACAGATTGGTTATCTTTAATTGTTAATAACTCATTAATTATTAACTTCACAACAAATTTTTATTATTATTTTCAACTCCATTTATTATGAGAAATTCGAAAATATAAAAATGTACCTTGAGTACTTGGACACCCTGTAGAACAAGAATGCGATGTATTTAAAAACAATGCAAAATCAGAAGTTCTGAGGTATGGGGGCAGTAACATTTTCTATCTCGATCAAAGTGGCTTCAATTTGGAATTACACAGTGGAAGAACTTTGAGCTTTCAAGGAACAAAAACGGTGGAAAATGTTGTTCAATCGGTTTCCTCCACCACGCACAGCTATACAATAGAGACAACCATATCTGCCGATGGAAGATTACTTTCACCCCTTTTTGTAGTTTTAAAAGAAACGTCCATACAATTTGCACCAAGTGTAAAAGAAGGACTTTTTATGTCAAACTAAATTTATTTGCAAGCCTCTAAATCTGGTAAACTTTCTTCAGAATTTCTTCAAATGTGGCTTCAAGATGTATTTTTCCTAACGTGGGAGAAAATTCTGTGTTATTATTAGATTCATGAAGTGGCCAGTGTGAACGAACCATGCAAACAGCAATACCAGAAGGTAAAACCCTTTTACTAAAACCCAATCCAAAAGGCACAACTGGCAGAATTCAGCCCTTGGATGTGTTCGGCTTTAGGATTTGGATGAATATCGCACGAAAAATCTCTTACACTACTATTCTTTTGAGGTTTAATATTAA
This sequence comes from Andricus grossulariae, assembly GCA_011634705.1. NCBI lineage: Eukaryota > Metazoa > Arthropoda > Insecta > Hymenoptera > Cynipidae > Andricus > Andricus grossulariae. Next base: position 214,812,265 of record JAABKJ010007545.1, on the reverse strand, counting down.
CTTGCATATTAGGAATAACATTATAAAATTACAGTCCCTTACACATGATCAATTGTCTTTACCTAGATTTATTGGCGTATTCAAATATTCCTGGTGTAAAAGCGGATATACAGAAAATAGACCTCCACATTTTGATAACCCTGTAGAATGTTGTTTTAACAATGATATAGAACCTTCTTGTGGTATTTGCAGTAATGCTGCAGTAATAACATGTGCATAGTGCAAGAAGAGGTTGTGCCTAAAACCCTTTTTCAAGGTATATCACTACTATGAAAACTTCGTGCCTTAAAAATCGTAATGATATTGTTTCTTTTCAACTAATCTTTCATTATTTCAAAAAATTGTAGATTAGAATTTTATGGACAGTCTTACAAATTGTGAAATGAAAACACACATATCATATCACACATTTATTTTTTATATCGTAGAAGATATATTGTAAGTCAAAAGCCTTGAGCAATAAGGATTAAAGGAACGATATGTGTAAGGCTAAGTATATGTGTGTGCAATTTTTCAACGGGAATATGTACATGCCGTAACTAAAAATTCTTTAAACAGTTCTGTTATATGTATCATCATTAAAATTGCCTGCTACATAAAACAAAAAAAGTTTTTTAGGGGTAGTTTTTACATAACATGAGTTTATTAATATAAGAACAAGTGCCATCGTTAAAAACAATCAGTTATATTATTATTGATTGTCCAAACGAAATATTTTAATCCATTACTTACAGAAATGTTATATTAATAAATATATTTCATATTCATTGATAATTTTATAGAGGCGTATGACACCTAATTTAGTGGTTATTTAGAATAACACTGATGATTCTTAATAAAATTTAATATCAAAACAAAATGTTTGCAGCAACAGATTCCAAAATCTTAAACTACATATATGTCACATGGCGAAGCATTCTAGGGGTAAATTCTCTAAATTATGATACTCTATAGGGTAAGTTTTACAACTCACGCTAATATTGTAATACATCATCAATTAGAACAATTTTGCGTAAAAACAATAAATAAAAAACAATGCTACCTCTGAAAACACTTAAAGGGTCAAAAATATAGAAGGGGTGATTTCAACCCCTAAATGTGAACGTTTGCCCATATATATATATATATATATATATATATATATACTAAGGGTCATTCCACACTTGATTCGAGATTTTCTCATTTTTAAGAGTTTGAATTCAGATTGGTTCAATATTTTAATGTTTGAAATCTTGTTACATTGTTGAATGTTTTTTTTTATTATGAAGTATAAGTTTGAAGCAGTCAGAACAAATCGGATTTAAATGAGAAAAATACAAATTAGTGCAGCGTTATTTTGTCAAGCCTTCCAATATTAGTTCAGAGAAACAGAATTCATGTTTATAGTGAAGTTTGAATCTTTATGAATAAAAAACTCAAATTGGGCGCTTCCAATTGAACATACCATGAACCAGACAATAAGGAATAATTTTTCATAAATAATAATTGTAATGTTATATTACACTTACAATAGTTAGGTAGGAACCCCGCGAATGTGAGGAATAAAACAGGAGGAATTATCTTCATTTTTCTAACTCTCACAATGACCAAGAAAGAAAAGAGTGAACTGATTACTGGAGAATTTGGACGGCTATTTATACTAACTTTTATGACATAAGAATGACGCGTTTCATTTAATCTTCGAAACAAACAGCTATAAACTATAATGTTTAAATTTAGGGAAAAGCTTTGGAAAATAAAGCTCCAGCATTTTACAAGAAATTTAATGTCCGTGCATCAAATATAATTGGTAAATATCACGATTCTCATCGACTAGAATACAAGCATGAGGAAATGGAACATTTCAATATTTGTCATTCATCAATGTATAATGTAGGTATGTTCTATAACTTGTTTGTCTTTTTCCACATTGGAGATGCGTAAAGGGGAACAAATAGAGGTTTTATTCGAAACAAGTCTCATGGAATAGTTTATAATAATTCAATATTTGGCAGAATTTTTCCAACTATCGAATGAGGTTTTTATTTAGCTAATGTCTAATTTTTCCAAAGTCTATTTTTGTACATATTCTGAAAAAGAGTAAATAAAAACTTTGGTTAAAATGCTCGCGTGAATAACGTAATACAGCATTAGAAATTTTAAGGAATTTAAAAGAATTTCTAGGAAACTTTGGAAAATTAATGTTTCTCTAATTTTTCCATCTATCATCCTAATTAGGCTCAGCGAAAGAATTTCTCTGAAAGAATAATTATTCGGACTTGAAGTTAGAAATTTCAAACGCAATTATAATACCGACTTGAAACAAAGAGTTTTTGAAGACAAAAATAATAATTCGGAACTAACAGAAGGATTTTTCCAGAAGAATGGCAGTTATGACTGAAAACATTTATAATTCAGGTGTGAGACGAAGAACCTCTCTGAGGAATGGCAATAATGCTGTCTCTAAACTGGGGGTTTCGAAAATAATAATCATTTTGATCTTCTACAGGAAATTTTCAATCAGAATTTCAATTCTGACTTGGTACAGGGATTTTTTCCAAGTAACTATAATTGTGATTTGAAACATGAAATTTCGGAAAAGAAACTATATAATGGAGATACAAAATGAAATTTTTTTATAAAAATTGTGGATCTTACTTGGAAGAGAAACTTTTTTAGAAGAATCATAATTCTAACTTGGAGCAAGGAATTTGTGAAACAAATGACAAATGGAAGTTCTAACAAGATTTATTCTGAATCCTTCTAAACATCATTAATAGAAGAGAATATTTAAATTGTAAATGATGTTTCAATGATGGAAAATAATTCTGTTCTCAAAATTTTTCTACCAATTTATAATTTCTGAAGTTTTGTCCATTTTCTCTAATCATTTTTTTCAAATTTTGAGAATACATTTTTTTAAAAGATTTCTGTGGAAATTTTAAGTAATTTGGAATGACTAAGGCTTGGTTAAATAAAAATCTTATTTGATAGAGGTAATAAATTCTACGAAATATGACAGTATAACAAACTGTTCTAAAAGACTCATATTAAATGAAATCCCTATTTGTTTTTCTTCACGCATCTCGAACGTGAAAGATGATAAACAATGTCATTTGAAATAACTCTTCAAATATTTCAAATCTTATTTGAGGAATATTTACGTTAAGAATAAAATGTAATACAAAGGTCACTATTCACATTTCTGTAAAAAACTTCAGCTGATATATATTATGTTACATTAAGAAAATTGTCTATATTTTTACTGAGTAAACAATTTTATTATTTTCTTTCCAAAATATTTGAGAAACCAATAAATCTCAAAATCTAAAATTTTTCCATAAATATATAAATTTTCATTTTAAATTCAAGCAAATAAAACTTTTTAAAAGCTTGATGATTTTTAAAATTACGCCTACTAAAGAACAAGGCAAGTCAGATTTTTGCTTATACGTGTTTGATAAACTTTACCTCCAACTGAAATTTTTCATTTTCCAAAGAAATATCGTTTAATAAATTAATTATCACCTAAAATTCATTTTTTCAAGTTGGGTCGAATGCAAATTGTCATTGTTTTAAAAATATATATGCGTTTCAAATTCGAATTACAATAATTTTTGAAAATTATTTGTTTTAGATTAGAATTAAAATTTTTGTACGAAAACTTCCTGTTCCAAATCTTAAGAGCAACACTAGAATGTCACAAAGACATGTTCCAAAAGACATCGTAGGGATGTCCCGAGGACGTGTCTAGGATATCCTTAATTTTTTTGCCCACTTTTTTTCTGGACAATAATTAATATTTCCAACTAACAATATGACTATTGCATTTTTGGTTTGAAATTGACATTTTTGTCCAAAAATGTTCTACTTGAAACATAATGTATTTTGTTCAAAACCTCTTTTGTGTAAAAATGAAACTGGGTCAAAATAATTGTTTCGGTTAAGAATTTAACAATTTGGTAGAACATAAAACTTCTTGGTTAAAAATGAACCATTCTGTTCAAAATTAGGCTATTTTTATAAACAATCAACTATTTTATAGAAAATTAAATTTTTGTTAAAAAAATCCATTTTGGGTTGAAAATTTAACTGTTTTGTAGACAATTCTTCCTTCTGGCTTTAAAATTCAAGAATTTGTTGAAAAAGTTGTGGTTAAAAAATCATCTTTTGGGTTGAGCTCTTTTGCTCAAAATTCTTGTTTTTTAAGATTCATCATTTTTTTTTTTTTGGTTAAGACATAATTTTTGCTCTATCAATTTACCTGTTCCATTTTTTGTTGAAAATTGATATTTGCATCAAAATTATCTTTTCCAGATGAAATTCCATGTATCCTGGAAAATTCGTGTGTTTTGGTCGAAACTTAATATTCTTGGTAGAAAATTTCTCTTTTTTGATCAAAAATATTTGGGTATATATCATTCTATTTTGTTCAAAGATTCAAAAATTTGTTTAAATGTTGAACTATTTGGTAGAAAATGGAATTTTTTCCTAAGAAATAAACTATTTCTATTAAAATTTGCCTTTTATGTAAAAGATTAACTTTTTTGTTCAAAAATCATATTAAATGATAAATGTAGTACATTAATGGTATATAATAATAATTATTATAATTTTTGTTATAATATAAACTGAAATAATACAGTTGTTTATTTCCAAAAATATGATTTACTTTTTTTTTCTTACGAAAACTTTACCATTTTGTTGAAAATAAATCTTTGTAAGTTGAAAATTAGACCAAATGGTTCAGGATTTAACTCTATCGTTAACGATTTAATTATTTTGTTTAAATTCAGCTATTTGATAAATTGATTTTTCTCGTCAAAAATTCAACTATTTTACTGAATCAGCATCGTGCATTGAAAATTAATGTTTTCTGGTAGACAAGTAATCTTCTTTGATTGATATTTAACAATTTTACTTTTTAGTTAAAAGTTGATCTATGTTGTTGAAAAATCGTCTTCTCTTCTTAAAAGTTCAACTATTTGGCTGTTAATGACACTGATTGGTTAAAAATTAATTTTGTTGTTGAAAATTTTAATATTTAGTGGAAAATTCGTCTTTCTGGATTGAAAATTGATCTAAGATCGTCAAAAATCTTTATAGGTTGAAGATTTAACTATTATGTTGAAAATGCAACAAATTTTAGCATGAAATCAATAAAGAAGAATTCTCCATGCAAAAAGACGAATTTTCAACAAAGTAGTTAAATTTGCATTCAAATAAGTTAGTTTTCAACCAAAGTGATAAATTTCCTACCAAGAAAATAATTATTTGCTGAAAGGACGAATTCTCAATAAAATAAATACATTTTGAGACGAATAGTTGAATCTTTCACCAAAAAGATTATTCTTCTAGGAATAAAGACAAATTTTTGACAAATTATATAAATTTTCAACTGAATAAGTGAATTTTTAAACTAAGAAAGATCAAGTTTTAATTTAAAATGGAATAATTAAATTTTTATTTGAAAAAAAAATAGTTTTTAATGAAAAGACCATTTTTTTGTAAAATATATATTTCTACAACCACAATTATCAATAGTCAACCAAACAAATTAATTTTTCACTAAAAAATATAATTTCCCATCAGCATACATTGATCTCGAGTCAAATAATGCAATTTTTAACTAAGAAGGTTATTTTACACCAAAAAAGAAGAATTTTCAATTCAAAAGGACGAATTTTTAAAGAAGTATTTGAATTTTTGAACAAAAAAGATAATTTTTGGAATACATAGTCGAATTGTCAGTAAAAAAAATTGAATTTCAGAAGAAAAAAACCAGAAGTTTTAACCAATTAGTTAAATCTTCAAATAGAAAATAATTATCACCGAAACATTTGCATTTCCAACCAAATAGTTGAACTTTCAGGCAAAAGGGACGCATTTTTTACATAATATTTAAATTTTTAACTTATCAAGATTGATTTAGAATAAATAGTCTAATTTTAAACATTGAAAACATTTAAAAATTGTATCGAGAGTCTCTGAATAGACGCGATGGAAAATCCCCTCTTCCAAGTCAGCATTACAATCCCTTTGGAAATGACCTGGTTCAAGCTTTTAATTATAACGGTTTTTTCGAAAATTCTCGAATCCGATTCAGAATCACGTATAATTGCTTCGGAAAATTTCATTCTGTAAACATTCTCTATTCAAAATAAAATTATAATTTTGCTTAAGAACTTCCTCATTCAAGTCAGAATTATAATTATGTGGGGTGAATTATTGTTCCAAATATGAATTATAATATTTTCTTTGAAAGTTCTCTGTTCCTAACTAGAATCAGAATTATTTTAGAAAATTTCCATATCCAAGTTCAAGTCAAGGACATAATTTGATTCAAAAATTGTTTCTTCCACATCAGAATTATAATTATTTTGGAAAATTTCTGGTTCCAGGTCTAAATTATAATTTTTCTATGAAAATTCTCTGTTCCAAATCAAAATAATTTGTCAAAAATGCGTCAATCCAAGTCCAGATTGTGATACTTCTGAAGAAATGCTGGTTCCAGATCTGAAGTATAATTTTTTCTAGAAAATTCCCTGTTTGAAAATCAGGTTCATAATTCTTTTCGAAAATTCCTCATTTTAAGAGAAAATCATACTCTTTTGTATTTCTGTTTCTAATGGAGTTATAATTCAGAATTATAATTATTTTAGAAAATTCCCTGAGCACACACAAAATTGTCATTCTTTTCAAAAATTCTCTAAGTGAAATTCAAAAAAGTAATGCATACTTTGGTAGTTGAAAATAGTATAAAAAAGCTATAAAATATTTTTGAATTGATTGGAATTTTCTTGAATTTTGATTCTTTGTTCACTTTTGATGAAGGTAAAGAAATAATAATGAATCTGCATTAATGGTCAAATTCACAATTATTACCAGCATAATGTATTAAATTATCAACTGGAAGAGTGCAATAAAACTTTTTATTCACTCTTCTCCAGATGATGTATAGAAATGGACTTTTGAACAATCAATCTTTCTTTGAATAAAAATTTTATTCGACACAAGAAATAAATTTTAGGAAATATTGTGTTTAATTAGATGACATCTATGTTGTTTTTTCGAAAGAACTTGTTTTCAACTAAACCAAGTACCATAATTGTAAAGAAGGTCTTTTTAATTGGCCTGTCATATGAATTGTTTGTTGACAACAATAAAAAATTTGCATACCACCACGCTTGAATTCAAATCGAAAATAATGGTGATTTTTATCAATTATATTTGATCAATAGGTTTGAAAATCGTCCCTAAAGCTGTACTATCTAGGACCATTTTTAAAATCATGAAAACAGAGATCATTCTTCTAAGAAGAATTTTAGATATTAAAACTGCTTTCAAAGTGTTTTAAAATTTATTTAAAACTTATTTATTCCTCAATAAGAATCTGAGAAAGAAGTAGTAATTTTCATTCAAATTTAATTAACAATTCATCATTCTATGCCCTAAATAATTCTTTTTCTCTCTGTAACCTTTTTAGAGGAATTGTTTTCTTGATGAAGTTGTAAAGTTATGCTCAAATATTAATTTTACATATTAAAATTGAACTATTTTTGATTATATTGAAATAAAATCTTCTGAATAATAATGAATAAAAAACATGACGAGTTAAATGTTAAGAATAAATTATGAAATCACGTGATCTTCTGTTAATTGAATTTCGTTGAAAATTAAACAAATATTTTCGGCGAATCCTGACATGAGGCGTGAATAAAGCAAATTAAAAAAGATTTGACGTATGAATAATTTAATCTCATCATTTGGATGAAAAATGACTTGAGAAAAATTGATGAGGTTGACATAGTCTTTTTACAAGTATCGCAATCTGCTTCTAATTGTTTCAATAAATCTGAAAATTTAAGACAATCGCCTTCTTTTATTAAACTTGTCTATATTCATCACTGTTTACATTTTTGTACAAATTATGAACTGATATATATTATGTAGCATTAAAAAATATATATATTTCTACTAAATGTGACATTTCATTATCTTCTTACCAAAATGTGTAATAAACACACACAAAATCTCAAAAATTAAAATTGTTCTTTGAATAACTAAAGTCTTATATTGAATTTAGGAAAATAAAACTTTATAAAATCTTTACGATTTCTTAAACTTCGCTATCGTTTAATTAATTTAGGATGGTCTAAACTTGTTTTATAGAGTTGGATCGGGTGCAAATTGTGATTCTTTTGAAAAAAGATCTGTTTCATGTCAGCGTTATAATTCTTTTGGAAAATCCTTTATTTCAGCTCAGAACTAGAATTTTTGTACATATATTTCCTTTCCAAATCAGAATCATAATTTTTCTCGAAAATCCCAAGTTTGATTTCAAAATTATAATATTGTTAGAAAACTTCCGGTTCTACGTCAATATTGTAATTCTTTTGGGAAATTCCGTATTTCAGGTCTGAATTTAAAATATTTTTACAAAAATTCCCTGTTCAAAACCAGAATCAGAAATCTTCTCCAAAGTTCAACATTCCAAATTTGAATTGTGCTTATTTTTTAACGTTGCGTGTTACAACTCACAATTTTAATTTTTTTCTTAATTTTCTGTTCTACTTGAAAATTTCGTGTTCCAAATCAGAATGATGATTTTTTTTCAAAAATTACCGTTCAGACACTAAATTGTTGAAATTCTTTAGAAAAATTCCTTATCTGAATTAAATTTTTTATTTAAATTTCCTGCTCTCGAACAAAATTCGAATTCTTTTCGATAGTTCCACGCTTCGAATTCATCTTTTTCAGATCTGAATTGGAATTTTTTTCAAAAATTTGTCATTCCAAATCCGAATTATAAATTTTTTTAGAAATAATCCCAGTTCTTTATTGAAATGGTAAATCTTTTAGTGAAGTTTTCCTTTCAGAACCTAATTATAATTCTTCTTTAAATTCCTTGATTCAATTCACAATTATGATTTTTGCCGAAAATCTTCTCTTGCAATTCAGAATTATAGTTATTATGGAAAATCCCCTTTACCAAGTTAGAGTTATAATACTTTGGAAAAATTTCTTGTTTCAGATCTACATTACAATTTTTGTTCAAAATGTTTTTGTTCCAATTTATAATTGTTTTAGGGCTAAATTATAATTCTTTTTTGAAAAGTCTCTATTCCGAATCAGAATCATAATTTTTGTAGGAAATTCTCCTTTCACATTCAAAATTGTATTTTTTTAAATTCCTCATTTCAGGTAGCAATTAAATTTTTTTCTTCAAAAATTCTAGGTTCTATACTGAAATCAGAATTTTTTTCGGAAATTCCCCTTGCAAAGATAACATTATTTTGATTTTTTAGAAAAATACCGTGCTTCAGATATAAATTATAATTATTTTTCGGAAATTCAATATTCCAACTCAGGAACATAATTCATTTAGGAAATGTCTTTCGCCAAGTATAATTAGAATAATTAAAGAAAAATTGAGAGCAATATTCATTTTCCAAATTTTTCTAGAAAGTTTTTCAAATCTCTTGAAATTTCTAAAATTGTATCAAATTAGCTACTGTTTTTTGTTTTTAACGAAGAAAGTTGATTTTAGAAATTGAAATGACTTGTTACATATTTTCAAATTTATTTCTTGCTAGTTTTTTCCTGAATTGAAACGTGATTGAAATTCACGTGATGTTTTAAATTAAAAATTTATTTTCCAAAAATATTAAATAGAACACAATTTCCAAATAATCAATCTTCTCATTTAAGGAACATAAAATAAAAAATGAGATAAAAATATGGTTCCAAACAACACTTTAAATTCGAACTTAGTCAAATACAGAAAAGGTTTTCTTGTAACACGTTTAAGATTTTGTTTTGTAATTTATTGTTTTTGAAGAAATTTATTAATTTAATAATGAAGATTTATGAATGTTTTGCACCATCAATTTTGTAATTTCGAAATTTCCAAATGAATAATTTTTACTTGATAATAAAATGTATTCTGAATGCCTCTAAACACTGTTGATAGAAGAGAACATTTAAATTGTAAATGGTGGTTCAATATTGAGTAATAATTATGTTCTTAAAATCTCGCTACCTCTTTATAAGATGTGAAGTTATGTACATTTTCAAAGAGATAAGAAAAATTAAATTATATCAAAACTTTATTTTGAAGAATTCGAAAAAAGATTCAGAAGCTTTGTAATAATTTTGAAAGATTTTGGAATGACATTCTTCTTTAAGATTTTTGGAAATGAATTCTACAAAATATTGTATTATTAGAAACAGTCCCGAATAGCTGGACTATCCAGAAATCCTCTTTAAATCATGGAAATAGAGATCCTTCTTTTCAAGAAAGAAATTGATATTAGGAATTGTAATTACTTTTTAGGTATTTTGAATTTTATTTTAAGAATATTTATTCTCAACATAAAATAAAATGCAAGAGTCAAAATTTGCATTCAATTCGAATTAACAATTGATTATGTTATTTCCTAAACTATTCTTTTCTATACGCAACGTTTTTAGGAAAAATTTTTTCTTAGAAAAGCCGTAAAGTTATTCTTAAATGTCCATTTTACAAATTGAAGATAAAACAATTTCAGTTTAATTGAATTTGAATTTTCTGAATTATATGAATAAGAAACATGGCGAATAGAATGTTGAGAAAAATCGTGGAATGAATTAGTAAGATAAAATTCGTTGAAAATTACACAAATATTTTTACAGGATCTACAAATGAGGCGTGAATAAAGCAAAGTAAAATAGATTGAATGTGTAAATAATTCAATGATATCATTTTCAAGAAACATAACTTGAGGGAAAACCATGCTGGATGTCACGTAGCTTATTTCAAAGTATCGCAATAAGCTTTTAATTGTTTTAATAAAGCTGAAATTCTTACACAATCGCCGTCTTTCATTAAGATTTTCTATGCATCACTCTTCACATTTTTGTAAACAATTTAGACAACTATCTACTATGTCGCACTTACAAGAATTATTATATTTTTACTAAGTAATCAATTTAATTATCTTCTTTCGAAAATATGCGAGAAACCAAAAAATATCGAAATTTAAAAGTGTTCTATGAATATATAAACCCTCATTTTAAATTTATGAAAATTAAACTTTTAAAAATCTGCATGTTTTCTTAAATTATGCCTCTTAAACAACGAAAAAACAGATTTAGTTTTATATGCGTTTGATAAAATTTACCTTTAACTAAAATCTTACATTTTTCAGAGAGACATGGTTTAACAAATTTAGCATCACCTAAAATGGTTTTTTCCGAGTTGATTCGAATGCAAAATGTCATTTTTCATGAAAATATATGTTTCAAATTAGCATTATGATTATTTTTGAAAATTCTTCATTTTAGATTATAATGAGAATGTTTGTACGAAAATTTCCTGTTCCAAGTCAGAATAATAATTTTCTTCAAAAATCGCACGTTCGAAGTTAAAATTATAATTTGGGTAGAAAATTGCTTCTTTGAGATCTGAATTATAGATAGCGACTGCTCCAAGTCAAAAGTATAATTCTCCTTAAGAATTTCCCTTCTCAATTCAGAATTAAAGTCATTTTCAAAAATTTCCTGTATCAAATCAAAATCATATATCTTTTAGAAAATTCCCTGTTTCAAGTGAAAATTATAGATCTTTTGGAAAATTCCTTATTTCAGATCCGAATTATAACTTTTGTTTTTAACAATTCCCTGTTCTAATCCTGAATCAAAAATCTTTTCGAAAGTTCCACGTGCCGAATTCAAATTCTACTTATTTCGGAACGATTTCTTGTTAGAACTTCCAATTATCATTTGTTTTAAAAATTCCTTGTTTCAAGTCAGAATCATGATTCTTTTAAAAAAGTTTCTCTTTCAAGGTAGATCCACTATTTTTTTGGCAAAATTGTCATTTCATGTCTGCATCATATAGTTTTTGTTTCAAAAAATGTCATGTTTCAAATGACAATTATAATTCTTTTCTAAAATTTTATTTTACAATTCAGAATTAAAGTTATTTCGATGAATTCCCTGCACCAAGTCAGAATTACAATTCTTTTTGAAAATATTCTGCATCGGATTAAAAGAATAATTTTTTTTAGAAACCCCTGCTCAGGGACAACATTATTGTTATTCTTTAGAAAGGTTTCTCTTCTCAGACCTGAATTATGAATGTTTTCAGTCACAAATGCGATTCTTCTGGAAAATTTCTCCTGTCAGAGCCGAATTATTTTTTCCTTTCAAAATCTCTTTATTTCAAGTCAGCATTATAATTATTTTCAGACATTTCTCATATCAAGTCAGAATAATAATAAAAAATGATAAAAATTCATAATGCTGTATTACATTATTTACGCGAGCAGTATAACCAAACTTTTTATCTACTCTTTTTCAGAATATGTACAAAAATAAACCTTGGAAAAATTATGCCTTGGCTAAATAAATATCTTATTCGATAGCAGAAAAAATTCTGCGAAATATTTTATTATTGTAAACTGCTTCATAAGACTCGTTTACGAATAAAATCTCTATTTGATCACCTTCACGCATCTTGAACGTGAAAGATGACAAAAAATTTTTTAGTGTACCTGCCACATTAATTGATTGTTGACAAAAAAATATTAGATCATCATGCTTGAATTTTATACGATGAAAATTGTGATATTGATCAATTTTATTTTAATTAGCGATTGAATTCTTTGTTCCCTGGTCTATTCTTTTCCATGTGCAGCATTTTCAATGCAATCTTTTTAACAGAAGAAGTAAATTTATTCTTAGATACTGATTCTAAAAATTGAAATTGAAATAATTTTAATTTAATTGAATGTGTATTTCTTGAGTAATATTAAATAAAACGCACAACGAATAAAATGCTTAGAGTAAATTATGGTATCGGAGAATCTCCTGTCAATGGAGCAAGGCTAAATAGATTTAATGTGTGAATAATTCAATGCCATTATTTTGAAGGAAAATAACTTGACGAAAAACCTTGCTGGAGGTGATATAGTCTTTTTACATGTATCAAAATCAGTTTCTAATGGTTACAATGAAGCTTAAAATCTTACACAATTGCCTTCTTGTAATAAACTTATCTATTTCCCAATATTCACATTTTTGTAAAAATTTTAACTAATATATATTATGTAGCTGTAAATAAATTGATATGTTTCAGTGAATAAACAAATTTATAATTTTCTTACAAAAATGTGCGAGAAACCAAATAAGTCTAAAAAACTGCAATTATTTCGTGAATATTTAAACTTTTATATTAAGCTTAGACGAGGGGTCATTTACTCTGAAATCAGGCGAATCTTTGCGAAGGATCGGATTCCATTTTATATGATTTCGATTCGGATTTCATAAGATTTCATACGATTCCTCATTTCTCGTAAGCTAACTATGATTTCAATAGTGACATGACACTAATTTTAATGAATACGCTCTGACTTGATTTAAAACTTAAAAAGATTTCAGAACATTTAAAACAAAATGTAAATTTTTGAAGATTACAAAATGAATTTGTGATGTCATTCAAGGATTTTAAAATGTTTTAAGATAATAAAAACAATTACTTGAAATTCCTGAGAAAATTTCAAATGATGTTTTATTTTGAATAAATGAATGAATGAAAATGCAACCATTATTAATTTACAACAATTCAAGGAAATTTAAGAGATATTTAAGTTTTGGGATGATTGAAAAATAATTTGAAATTCGAAAGGATTTTCAAAAAATGTAGATTTTTGAAGATTTGAATAAAAAAATGTAGAAGGTTATTGAGCGTTTTGAAAGGCTTCAAAAGGATGAAAAAAAGTGATAATTTTCATAAATAATCAGAAGTTTTGTAAAAACTTCAAAAATAATTTGAAAATTGAACTTATACCAAAAAAATTAAAGCAAAATGTAGAATTTTAAAATTTTTTGAAGCGTTTTAAGGGTTTTGAAAGGTTCAACCCTCAAACGGCACACCTCAATCCAGCATACGTAAACGGCACACTAGTGCGGATTGGTTTTTTTGCAATGTTAATATTAAATATTCAACATATTGAACATATAATAAGAATCTAGCATATATTACGCATATTTAAAATATATATTTGATATAGACGGGATTAACCGCTGCAGCTGAGCCTGCGTAAATTTAAGCAAAATAACAATTTTTCCGGTGCGAATCCGCTCCAGTGCAGTGTTTTTTACGACTCAGAATAAAATAAACTTATCTTCTAATGTAACAAATTTTCAGTTGAGAAAAATTATAATCCTTCCATTTTTATTGTTTCTGACATAAAATTTCTGTAAATGATGTAATTTTGTAAATTTACAAATTTGTTTATTTATTCTTCAATTTAGAGAGTTGAATATGATAGCGTGGATTTATATTTTTTCAATCATCGAACTGTAAGACTTATATAAGTTTAAAATTTTTAATTTTGCAGTGTAAGAGCATTTAATTTGAAATTGCTCACTCGAAATGTGTTGGAAGCTTCCATGTTATACGCGTCAATTATTGAGCGTTTAAATAAAAAAAATTGTCAAGCCTTAATTTTAAATGCTTAAAATTCAAAAGGGTTCCTCTTTGAGTGTTTTGATTGGAAGTTCAGTTTTTATAACTTCAAATGAAAACATTTTTAGCTTCAAGAGTTCGAATATTTTGATTTCAATGACCGTCCAAAATTGTTTTTAACCGGGTAAACAGCGGGAAATGATCGGTAATTTTTTTCCTGGGATGAAACGGCCACCCACCACACACCGCTAAACACAAGAACGCGTTGCAACGCGCACACTCGCACGCTGAATGTACTGACTACGCTGATAGGCGAGCGGGACTCACCCCCAAATGGACCTTCCAGTGACCACGGAAGTACTAATCGCTAATACCACTTTTACTTTATGTTTTCGAGGTCGCTGAATACGAATATGAAATTATTTTTTTTCGATAAAATGGGTGGAACATTGAAAAAAACGACAATTTAGCGGAAAATTGAGAAAAACGAATTTTAGGTTTTTCGATATTAATCTCGCTATATCTCAGACAATTATTAATATATCTGATGACCTGAAGATCTATGCCTCTGGTGAAGGCAAACTTCAAACTGCCATAAATATCGTCAAGAAGTACACAGGAGATATTAGGATGGACTTTGGATTGGATAAATTTGCCAAAATTCATCTGAAGAAAGGAAAGATTGTTGGCGTTCCCAAGGACGCTGAGCTTGCGGATAAGTGTTATTAGACATCTTAACACCGGAGAGACCTATACATACCTGGGCTTGCCTCAAAGCCGCATTCAGGATGTAATATCAGTAAAGCAGTCTCTTTGAAGCAGATACAAGCATCTATTTCGACAGATTTGGTCTTCCAAACTGTCGGCGTTGAACAAGGTATCTGCGACTAACATGCTTGCCGTCCTCGTTTTACTCAACTCGATTGGGGTGGTTCAATGGACGAAGAACAAACTTAAGGCTCTTGATGTCACCACACGTAACATCATGCATATATGCATAAAAGCTTTCATACCAATTCGTTAGTTCCGCGATTATACATTTCACGACGTCAAGGCGGACGCGGACTTCTGAATATCCAGTGTCTTCATAACCGAATTTTTTTGAGTAAGCTTCTATCGTTGCCAATGGCAGAGATCCTCTCTTAAAAATGGTCAGGAACCACGAGAAGATTGGTGAACGACCGTTCCTTTACAAAGCCGCGGAGCAAGCGGCCGAGACCCTTGACCTGAATTGTAACATCAGAAGTGAGGAAAGTGCTTTACTCCATCTAGCCTTCTTCACTTCTAAAAGCCGAAGTGAAGAAAGCAGAGTTTGCAAAATTTCACCAACATCTACTTGACAAGAAAATGCACGGAAACTTTCACAAAAATGTAGAAAACCAGTCCTTGTCGAAGAAGCAAACTTTTGCTTTTCTCAGATCACCAGGGCTTAATTCAAATAAAGAGGGTGTTATATTTGCATGTCAGGACGGTGTCATTTCCACCTTAGCATACCGTGACCGCAGTTTATGTCAAGAAGTTCCAAGCAATAGGGGCAGAGCGTGTCACACACGCTGAGTACCTGGGACACATACATCACTAATAGTGTCGCCTTTCAGAGAGGAGTGTTTCAGGGCGACACCATGAGCCCTCTGCTCTTTTGCCTGCCACTATTGCCACTATCTCTTGCACTTCGCCATTCCGAAGGGTACCTCTGCGGCAAGCCTTGACATCGAAAGCATAAGGCCACTCATGTATTTTACATGGATGATCTTAAGATCTATGCTAAAAATCAAAAGAAACTACAACTAGCTGTAGACATGATCAAAGAGTACACTCAAGAAATTGGAATGGAGTTCGGGTTAGAAAAATGCGCCAAGGTTTATTTGAAGAAAGGAAAACCGAATGGCGTCCCGGAAGACCCTAATCTCGTCGACAGAAGTGCTATGCGACACCTTGGCGCTGGAGAGACCTACACGTGCCTAGGCGTGCCATAGAGCCGAATTCAGGACATGACATCTATAAAGTATACTCTCCGATGCAGATAAAAACGTCTCATCCGACGGATTTGGTCTTCAGAACTGTCAGCGAGGAACAAAGTATCAGCGACGAACATGTTTGCCGTACCGGTAGTACTCTATTCATTTGGAGTAGTTCCATGGACGAAGGTCGAGCTTAGATCCCTCGACGTCGGGTGCCGAAAAGTTATGCACATAAACAAAAGCATGCACCTTAAGTTTTCTGTTCCGCGATTTTACATCTCACGCCGTCAAGGTGGTCGCGGAATACTAAATCTTGAATGTCTTTACAAGAGGATTATTCTGGGTACAGCACATATAGTCGCAAATGGACAAGAGCCTCTTCTTACAATGGTCAGGAAACACGAAGAAGTGGGCAAAGGAGCGTTTCTGTACAAAGCAGCAAAGGAGGGTGCTGAAATACTCAGCCTTGACTTCAATATCAGTAATAATCAAAATGCATCAAATCTTATCCATCTCGAGTACTCACTCCTGAAGGCCCGCATTAGGAAAGCACAGGAGAAAAACTTCAGCGAACAGCTCCTCGACAAGAAGTTGCACGGCATCTTCCACAGACATGTGGAGAATCTGTTGATGTCGTATGAGGTAACATTTGCTATCCCTATATCACCCGGATTGAAGTCGGTCACGGAGAGTTTTATTTGGCATGTCAAGATGGTGTCATTTACACTCTAGCATACCGTCTCCACATTTTGAGCCAAGACATTCCCGGGCGTGTCATGCACACCCCGAGCATCTAGGAACGACCTACAACCAAAGGCACAATGCGGCACTAAGAGTGCTTTATTACCATTTCTGTCACTCGACAACTGTTTCTGTTGCGCACTGACATAGTCTTTTTTGATTTCGAGAAACGAACCATGTTCGTTATCGAATTTCCGGCACCAGCTGACCAAAACATTATAGCCAATGAGAATGAAAAGAAAGAGAGGCATAAAGACCTGATAAGGGAGTTGCGACGGTTATACCCGGAATATTCTATTAAGCTGATCGTCCTGATCATCGGCGCTCTCGGAGGTGCCAAGGTTTCACTGGTTAATAGCCTGAAAAGCATCCCTGCGTGTCAAGAAAATTCTGAGGCACTTGCGGGGAAAATGCAGAAGGCGGTCGTCCTTGGGACGCTCCGTGTCATCAGGGTACACGAGACTTTTGCCGGATCATCGTTTTGAATTGTTTGCGGACTGACTACCCGTCTCACAGTCGTGAGACGTGGTTACAGCTGAAATTTTACCGCGATTTCGCTGGGAGCGGGTGCATTTTTTAAGATTTGCACCTGCTTTTGGCGAAATCCTGCGGTTGTCCTTATAATAAACTTTTAACTATATGCTATATATGTAGAATATAATTTTTTACGTTTGCTTCCACGATCTTGCCCCTTGTGTGGTTTTTTCGAAAATTGACATTTTTTATTTTGAATGCTATTTTTGCGATTAAAACGAAAAATACGCATTCTATCACAAAATAACGTGCAACAATATTCTATATATACAGATATACTATATATATATATATACAATATTATTTTTACGTTTGATGCTACGATCTTGCTCCTTGTGTGATTTTTTCAAAAATGAAGTTTTTCATTTTCAATGCTATTTTTGCGATTAAAATGAAAAATGCGCGTTCTATCGCAAAATAACTTGGAAAATAATATAACAGAAGCTTTTTTGGTACTGGCGTTACAACTATACTCTCCACCATATGACGAATCATTACTTAACTTGGACGTGATTTCGACTTGCAGAACAAATTTCGCGCATGAAGGTGGTAACTGGGTATACAATCTAAAAAATGAATAATGCAAAAAATAAAATATCCTCAGAATGGACTGAAACTTTGATTGACGACATGGATACACACGGTAAACGTAGAGGTCGAGTTTCAGGCGATGAATGAAGGATGGGTGTATTGAATGCTAGAGGAGTGAATGATCTTAGGGGAAGAGTACTACGAGAAACTGTGCACGTAAGGAAACTAGATATTTGTGTATTCCTGAGACGAAGAAAACGGGCTGCGAATGTAGAAACATAGAAAATGGGGTCTTGAAAGGTGGTTTTGTAATATGGTCAGAAGTGGGTAGTGAACCATATGGTAGTTAAGGATTGGGTTTAATTATGAATGAAAAAGCAAGAGAGCATCTCAAAGATCATGATTTTGTATCTCTCAGATTGTTGTGGGCTAGAATGGAGGTAGGAATAGTTAGTTAGATTTTGCTTAGAAAAGGGCCTCTTCATTACAAATACTTGGCTCCGGCATAAAATGAACAAATATTTAGCTTAGGACAGATCACAGAAGAAAAGCTTGAAAGTAGGAAAGAAAGTTTTCTGTGCATTTGTTGACACAGAAAAATCATTTGACAAGGTGGATAGAAGTAAACTTTGCGAAGTCCTCAAAGACTGCGGAGTCTATGGATGGCTCCTGCAAGCAATACAAACAATATATGTAGGTAACAAAGCGAGTGTAAGGGTTGATGGGAAACTGAGTTACTGGTACGATATTATGCAAGGCGTGAAACAAGGATGCGTTATGTCCTCATTGCTATTTATCATATTTATGTATAAGTGTCCAAGAATGGCCCTCTTCGAAGATGAGTGTGTGGATCTCGAAACAGTGAAGGTACGTGGGTTAGCTTTCGCAGATGACAAAATTGTTATGGCAGAATCAATCGAGGACCTGCAAAGAGCGCGGAATAAACATTATACAAGCAAGAAGAACATGGGCCTCAAAATTAACGTGAATAAAATTTTCTAGGTACTTTTTCGAACTATCTGACATATTCAAAAATTGTTTTGAATTTTTCAAGGAGCTGCTAAATATAATTTTGATATCATTTTTTGTCATTCTTGACTGAAAATAGATTTGAATTTTCTTTAAAATCTTAGGTAAATTATATATAATCTCAAAAACGAACAATCCTAAAAAAAGGTATTCTTTATCTTTATTTTGTGTTAGAAAATATTTTTCCCTGAAAATCGAAAGACGACACGCACAAGTTGCGTGCATAAATAGTGCTAAAGTTTAAATATTGAATATTGCTTCAATTTTCAGACCAAAGCGAAAAAATTGAAATAAATATTTCCATGAACAAAATCTAAGATTTTTTATTTCTAGATACAAAAAGAACATTTTTTTACTGAAATTATTCGAGAAGAACTTCACCAAATCTCAGAAAATTTGTTATTCTTCTACAGAAAAAATTATTTTGTTATTCAATTATTCTTTAAACTACCTTAAATGTGACAATTAATTAACAGAATTGCACAAAAATAAATTTACATATGGATTCCATGAATATTTTATCAACAAATCAGCTTTATCATTACTCAATACAAAAAATCCGTTTTTCACCAAAATTATCCGACAATTACTTAATAGTGATTTCAAAACTGTACATGAGGGATTACATAACAGTTGCCGTAATGTTTATTAACAATTTCCATAAACAAATATCTCCATCTGTCAGTTTCCCGTGGGAAAAATGACTTTTTCTTCAATCATTATTGAGATTTTCTTAATTGTGATAATTAACAAACCTAATTAATCCAAAGTTTATTCAAATACATATCATGTATAAAAAGTTGTATTCAGGTATATAAATTTGTAAACAAAAATTTATGATAATCCTCTTTGGATACAAAAAAGCTCTCCTACACTCAAATTATTAGTTTATGAGTAGATTTTTTTTTTTAAATTCTATTTAAGGCAATCCATATTGATTATTCTAATTTTCAATAACCATATCCATAAAAAAATAAATCGATTTCTCTCAGAGGTCTGTTTTAGATTTTCAATGTTCAGTAGTGAAAAGTAACTAATTGCCTGATACAAATGAATTTACTCAGCAATGTATATATTAATTTAAAAAAGGTTTTGAGGATGGAATACGTAAAAAAATATAGAAAAGCTTGATAAAATAACGCGATGGTGTAACATTCTTAACTCTATTGAGATAATAAAAAGGTCACACTGTGAAATTATAAACCTGATGTAGCCTGCCTCAATTCAAAAACATCGCATTATGATTCTTTTAACAAACTTAAGAAAAATGAGAATTTTAATTTGGTTACACGGAGCAAATGACGAAATACATTTTTTTAAATAAAACCTCTGTACTTGAAAGAACGATCAATAAAAAGGTGATATCGATTTATTTACAATTCTTGATGAAAAAAACCATAGCATCTTCTTCATTTGCGAGATTTTGAATGTATTCTTTATACTGATTCCGTCGTTAAATTATGTAAAATTATGTAAAATTAACAATCAGACATAAATAAAGCTAAATGACAAGATTGTCATTGATACACTGATTTTGGTACAGCTGAATTATGCGTTTGAAAATGCATGCTTCACTTCAAAGGGTGCAGAAACATAAATCTACGTACTTTTACAGAACCGTTTGAAAGTTTAGAAAATTTCGCGTCATAATCAAAATTTGTGAAATTTTACGCGTTCAACTCGTCGCCATCGCCAAATCTAGAAAATTATTTTTAGAAATTGTTAAAATTCACAAAGCCAAGTAATATCTTCAAATCTTGAATAAGAACATGAATAAATATTGCGTCATTGCTGAGATAAAATTTCATGATTTAGATAAATTCCTTCCTGATTATTGAAACAAAGCGAATAACTCTTGATAATATTATCGTAATTGAAAGATAATAGCTGGATTTTCAAAATTCAGAAAGGAGTATATATATATATATATATATGGGGCATTATATCTGAAGTTCTTCGACCAGACTAAAACTTCGGCGAAGTGTAATTTGTTGCGGGTATCATCGACTTCAGCGCCTTGTAACTCTTTTAATATCAATAAAAAAATGTTTTTAAAAGTGAGAAAAAAATGATTTTTAACTTCATTTAAATGGACGTTAAATTTCTATTTATTCAAACAATGATTATATGATAAGAAATGAACGCAAGCTGCGAATCTCTTATTCTTATCTTCGTCAAAATTTCCATTCCACAGATAAACATTTTTTATGATAACTCAACAATCACGTAATATTAATCGTGTCCTTGGTTCAGATTTGAAGAGTATGACTTGATTTTGATTTTATAAATTGAAAAACTTTTTCGGAACAATTTCATAGATATGGTGCTGAGTTAAATGCTATATTTCAAAAAGATGATTTTGCTGGAAAAGCCTCAGACTTTGAAGCTATGTATAAATTTTTCAAATCGTAAAAAAAAAAATTAATTCAACATAGGCTAATTCAATGCCACCTAAACTTTTGAATGATTTTTATCACAATAGATAATATTAATTTTTATAAATCAATACACATATTTCGCCGTTTTGAACAAAGACAATTTTTCGTTTTTTCATTACTTTCTTTTCATCTGAAGAATGATATCGTAACATAATGGATTGCAATTCAACAACATAATTATCATTGTTTTTAAAAATTCTTATGAACAAATTCACAGTATAAAATTAATTTACTCATAAGCTTCTTTTTTTCGTTGGCCCAATTAAAAGGGGCGGCTCGAGATAGCGTTAACGGAAAAACTTTTACGACTCTCAACAATTTAATTATACATCTAAAACAGCGATTGGCACCCCGTAAAATCTATTCATAGTATTTACATGAAATTTCCACAATACGAATGAATCGAGAAGGAAATGTCAGTGAGTTTTTCGATAGAGCCATTCTCCTCAAACCAGGAGCTCGAGCGGCTCTTGAAGATAAATATGCCAATGTCAAGCAACTTTTAGCCCTTTCTCAGAACTTAGATTCTGCTCTAAAAGTCGCGCTTTAGTACGAAGCAAGACAGCAATTATATCCTCAATATCCTAAAAACCATTATCATGAATCGAGATGCTTTCGGCCTAACTATGCAGGATCACGTGACCGTAGACCTAGGCCTCATGTCCGTCTCATGACAACTCCCGATTCATATATAAATCCTGATCAAAAATGTTCTTATTGACTAGGAGTATCAAGTTTCATAAATGATAACAACTTTCTATTTTCGAATAATTATATTCCGCCTCATCAATATCCTTACATGCCACATAATCCTTATCCCTATTTCTAACGGCTCTGTTGCAAAGTACAGGATATCTGAATCCATATTATCAGCATGATGAGATCTACCCTAAGCCCCTTGCAGACTTCGTTTTAAAATAATACTCTGCTCGCCGAGCAGACGCAGCGATGAGCGAGACGAAAGAAGAGCTTCAAACGAGCGCACGAATCTTCATGAAACGAAAAAAATCTCCCAAAAAAAATAAATCTAGAATCTCCAGCCACAGAGTTTCCATCCGCTAGTTTCAATAGAACACAAGTTTCCGTTTTAATAAATACAGGAGCAGAAATTAATATTATAAAACTGAATTGGGTAAACGAAGGACTGTAAGTAAATGAAGATTAATCTATAGACATTACGAAATTGACTCAAAATAGAATTTCAACTTTTGACACAATAAAACTACCCATAGGAAAATCCATGGTAGTTTTCCACGTTCTCTCCATATTCTCCTCTGATTACAGATGGAATCCTACAAATAGAATACCTCTGACAAGAAAAGGTTAAAATTTCATTTGGGCATAATAATATAGTTACTCATTCGAACCCTTTGAAGCCTATTCCTTTTATTGATGAAGAGTCAAAAGCCACGCAGGATTAGATAAGTGATTTTGAGGGAACATGATCAAAACAAAAATTTAATAATAAAGCCATCGAAAAACTTGAACTCGATAGTGAAACGGAATTCGATCAAAGGATAAACTCATTTACGAACCGGGCTGAAAACAAACTAAATGAACTCGAAACTCAAGAAGTTGGGAATGAAGAAACTAGTGAAGAAAAGGAATATGCCAATGCTCCAAAGTAAGTAGAATCTCCCTCAAACACTCTAAAATATCCTTCAACCCCCGACAATTAAGTGATAAAACCGAAGGTGGTGGGTCACCACAAGCCATAATAACTCAATTGCCACGATCAACCAGAATCATAGCTAATTCAGGGACCTTGAAAACTGTTATAAATTACAAACCTCGATATACGCCTCTGTTGCAAACGGAGTGTGAGTTAGGTGCCAGGCATAGCTGTTTTGACAAGTTGCGAGGGGAGAATTCAAAGATAGGGTTACTAATTTTGCCCTGTACGCGAAATTTGTCTTATTTTAAACAAATTTGTAAATTAAAAAAATTATTGCTAAAACTTGCATCAGTATAATTTATACAAACGAAGGGCAAACATATAATTAAATATTTCTGTTGCACAGACGGAGACCCAAAACCAACTTCTCTTTGGGACTGTTAAAGAAAAAATTCACGCGTTAACCATCAAACAAAGGGCGATACAGCAGAATATACATTATTTCGACGAAAAAACGACTTTGCCGAATTAAAATTCTCTGAATCCTGTTTCAACACCTTATGTTCGCACTGCATATTTTACATTCAATTAGTGAAATTATTGTATGAAAAATTGCAGAGCATATATATGTTGTATTTCCTCGACAAATCAAAACATCATGTCTACACCTTAAACTATTTCTGAAATTAAAGGTAAAATATCATTTGATTAAAGAAAATAAATGATCATGGTGAACTTTGAGGTTCAGCACGAAGACACCGTTGCTAGCTTACCCTTTTGAATTTTCTTCAAGACCTTTTCCTAAAAATAATTAGAAGAAAATAGATTCTAATTTCATATAATCGAAATAATCACTTTAGACTTTATATCATCAGTTTTCATTAGTTGTTTCTTCAATACATAATTGTAAACGTTTAGAGGAGTAAAGTCTGTTAAACAAACATAAGAAATTAATTCCGAACTCAGTGAAATATTAGATACAGCATTACGATATTTTTGTTTAGATTTTGGAATGTTCTGATTAAAACATACATTTGGTCAAGTCAGATTGATGAATTTTCCCGATTTATCCCAATGCTTCAACTCAGTCAGTGGCAAATCTCGCAAGAAAATTAATGACTCGGACAAGCTGTTCAAGTAACCAGTGATTACACTGCATGTGGATTTGACGGAAAACAGCGAACAAACTTTTACGTTTCCATCAAGGAAGACGAAAACTTTTAAGATGGGAGGACGGAAGATGAGCATTTCCTTCTTTTTCCTATTTTGGCTTCGATAGCTTTTCTCAAATAAAGATTAGAAGAAACTGGCTGCCAAACATTAAAACGGAACTAGATGCACAGTAACTCATTTCACTTGGAGTACGACTGACTACACGTGCATCTCATCACTAAGAGATACACGTCGGACGAGTAGATGCATAATGAGTATGAAGGACGACGTCGGATTACATGCTGGGCCTTAAGTAGGTGAAACGTAATCCAAAGAACGATACAACTACACCTACATAGGTACAGAAACACCTGTTGCGAGACAACGACACTCCGACAAAATGGCTATTATGATGCAGGTTAGACGGGCCGAATACAATTAGCAATGATGACATCACCATCTTCATTATGGTCGCTCAGTACATAAAATAAAATCCAAGTATGATGATATCTAAACTGTACAGGAACGCCTCTCAACAATCAGAAGATAATGACAACCGAGAATCCACTTTGAAGCTCGATTTGGATGGTGACAGAAAAAGATCAAGTGGACTCCAAGCCTTATTGACCAACTGACCCTTTTCCTCAGAGTGTCCTACCGTTTCCCAAGCTTTACGCTAACAAATTAGCATCAGTCACAATATTTTATACATGGAGAAAAGTCTCATTACCACTCCAGAATCCGTAGAAATGTATTATTGTGTGCATTATTGTTGTTAAGCAGCTATATAATGAATTGTATAAGAAGATTATGCATTAGATTCATCATTATATCCTCAATGTCATCATTATCCTACCAATATTATCAAACATTTCAACTACAATATGTTAATAAAAAAAAAAAGAAAAGAACATTACATAAGGATTTTTGTAAGAAAATTTATGAGTGAGAGTTAACCCATTTTCATCAATAATCGATAAAGTAAGTTTAAAACCCTGATTACCATACATGTCTAGTAATATAATTGAGATATTATTATAATTCTCTATTGTGCAGAGGGAACACCTGTACCCGCAGCGAAGACCTCTTGCAATATTTACAACATCTTCCGAGCAGAAACGGACCTGGCAAACGCAACGAAAGATGCGCGCTTCATCATCAAGGACTGCTACCAATGGAGAGTTTTCTATGTACTTCCACCGGAAATTTGGTTGTTCGGAACCCACTTTAAACTGTAAGTCCCTGCAGAAAAAGTTGGTGTCGTACCAAGGATAAATGGGTCTTCCGAGAGCCTAACCTTAGCGGTCGAAGTCGATTTTGAGAAGATTCAAAAGTGAGTCAGCGATCTTCTTACGCTTGAGGCACCTACGTGGGAATCACGTTCGATGCTCGCTGGACGTCTTTGAATAATGAACACATACACTTACATAACACACCAGGATAGTGTTTCGAATCTGTGCATCAAACTATCTACTGATAAAGGATCAATTTGCCTGATCAACAAAGTAGGACGTCACTCACTGTGCGACAGGTACGCTTGCAACCTAAGAGGTGTATTCTCAGAACGTTGGTAACAACGAAACCCACAGACATCCAAAAACACTTGGCGAAGATAGCCGGATTCAGAGTACTTGAGAGCCAGGGGTGGAACCTCACGGGACCCCCCGCCCACATTACCAACAAACAACTGGGCGCAACCTACCTTACTGTTCAGTAACCTAACTTTTGTTACTGTACTACGTCGGTTGTGGAGTTGGAGAGCTGGGAAGAAAAGTTGGGGGTAATGCGAAATAAGAGCAGGATAAAGGACAAGGGAGTTTTCATCGATCACGATTTGACGAGGAAGGAAAGAGATTTGCAGAGAATGCTGTACGACAGGGCTAGAAGAGAGAGAGAGAGGAGTGAAGGGACATCGGCGAAGGTGGGATATCAGAAAATAAGAATAGACGAGAAAATGTGGGTGTGGGTCGAGGAGAAAGAGGGGTTGAAGGAAGTGCAGGGGAATTTGTTTCGTAGGAAGTAGGGGGGAGAGGGTAATGCAGGGTAGGGGAGTAGTGAAAGTGCTGTACTGGAACGTAGCAGGGATAAAGAAGAAGGATGAAGAGTTCTGGAGGTATATCCAAGAGTTTGACGTTGTGGGAATGGTAAAGACGTGGGTAGAAAAAAAGGAATGGGATAAAATAGAGCCAAATCTGCCAAGGGGATATAGGTGGAGACTCCAGGAGGCGGTCAGAATTAAGAAGAAAGAAAGAGCTAATGGGGGAATTATAACGGGCGTTAGAGAAGGATTAGAGGAAGTAGTTCATGGAGAGGGAGTGGTGGAGGAAGTGTAAAATGAGAGAAGTGAAGATAGGAGGGGTGAGGTGTAAGTTTTTGAGAGTGTACAATAAGGATGGGATGGACAGAATTGAAGACAGGGTGGAAGACTTGCTAGGTGAAAGAGAGGATGGTATGGTGGTACTGGGTGGGGACTTTAATGCGAGGATGGGCAGGGAAGGGGGGCTTTACAGGGAAGGGGAAAGCTGCGAAAGCAAATCGAAGGACAAGTTAATAAATAGGGAGGGGGAGGTTCTAAGGGACTGGATGGAGGATAGAGGCTGGGCGGTGGCGAATGGTATGGCAACGGGAGATAAAGAGGGAGAATGCACATATATAAGTAAGGTGGGGGTGTCGGTGATAGACTATGTAGTCATGAATATGCAAGGGAGGGAGGAGACGGGAAGATTCGCAGTAGAAGGGAGGGTAGAATCAGACCATTAGCCATTAGGGCTGTGGATAAGGGGTGAAAGCCGCGAAAGGCAAAGGGGAGAAGAAGGGTCGACGGGCGAGAGGGTGAGCTGGACGAGGGAGGCGATAGAGAGGTATAATCAGCAGTTAGGGAAGCTACGCTTTGAAGGGGAGACGGTGGAAGAGATATGGGAGGATTTAAAAGAGAAAGTGAAAGGTTGCGTGCAAAAGAAGGTATTCAAAAAGAAGAAAGAAGGAATGGTGCAGTCGTGGTGGGATAGGGACTGTGAAAAGATAAAAAGGAAGGTGAAGAGGAAGTACAGGAAGTGGAAAAAGGATACAGCGGTAAGGGAGGAGTACGTAGAAATGAGTTTAGATTAATGTGTAACAAGAAAAAACAGGAAAAGGAGAAAGATCTGGAAAAGGAGTTAGGAAATGTTAAGACAGAGAGTGATGTCTGAAAGATAATAATAAGGTTTAGAAAGCGTAAAGTGGGAATAAGCGTGAAGATAGGGAGTGAGAAGTGGAGAGAGTTTTTTAAAGAATCATTTCAGGGCTCAGATTCAAGGAAGAGAGATGGTGGGAGTAGAAGAACTCAAGAGGCAGAGATGAAGGAGTTGAATAATGTGGAGATAGATAAACAGATAACAAAGTTAAGAAGGTCAGAAGCAGCAGGGCTGGATGGGGTAGAGAACGAAGCAAGACTGTTCAGTACACAAGAGGTTAGATAGAGGCTGAAGGAGGTAGTAAACAAAGTATGGAGGGGAGAGGGATTTCCAGGAAGGTGGAAAGAAGGGATAATAGTGCCACTGTACAAGAAAGGAGACAGGAACAGACAGGAAAATTATAGAGGAATAACGCTCATGAATACGGCGTATGAAGTATACGCGATGGTGGCGGCGGAGAGGCTGAGGAAGGATGTCGAGGGGAAAGGAATATTGTCGGAGACGCAGGCGGGCTTTGGGGCAGGTAGGAGTACTATCGAAAATATCTACGTTCTGCACCACGTGCCTCCTGGAGTGGTGGGGTGGAAGATAGTGTTTCAAAGTTGCTTTTTCTCCTCGAAAATAAAAAGTTTTTACGATGGATATTTTTGCCTGGGATGCATATTTTTTGAGATACTTCGATATCTCAAGTTAAAAAAACATCCTATATATAATTAAAAAATAAGGTTAAGAACCACCGCAGGGTCCCACTGGGAGCAACTGCCATCTAAAAGATGACACCGGCTCCTAGTAGGACCGTGGTAAGTCCCACTCATGGCCACGTCTCACAACCGTCAGATGAGTGATCACAGGACACGACGAAATCACAACGACAGGTCGCCGAAACCCTCGTGTGTTTTGAGGCCCCGAAGCGACCCAAGGATGACAGCTTTCTGCACCCACCTCGCAAGTGCCGTGGCATATTTTTGGCAAGCGGGTATAGCTTTAAGGTTACGAACCAGTGATAGTTTCGCACCTCCGAGAGCACCTATCACGAGGACAATTAATTGTAATGAATATTTGGTGTACAGTCGTTGCAGCTCCCTTTTGAGATCTTGATACCTTTCTTCCTTTTCTTTCTCCTTGGCAGTAATGTTGTATTCGGAAGAAGCCGAGAATTCGATCACGAATATAGTTCGTTTCTCGAAGTCTTGGAGAACAATGTCAGGGGAGTTACCTTAGATCGATATTGTTGATTTCCAGTTTCACAGTTCGTGAAAGTTATCTACATATGATCGATCGTTACGAGCTCCGATGATAATACAGATTTCTTCTAATTAAGCATTCAGTTTTGAAGAGATTTATGTGGCCCGATTTCTTAGAAAATTCTTGTGGTAATTAGATTAATGCAAGACTTGTTATTTAAAATAGCAACAACAAAGTAGGTTATGTTTCGTTACAGTTAGTCATGTTTGTTATTTATGTTATTTAGTTAGTTAGTTATATACAAATAGTCAGTTATGTTTTGAATTATAATATATTATTATTATTTATATTTATATTTATATTTATTTTTTTCATTAGTTGTTAAAATACTATAAAGAATTACCTTAAAAATTTGTTTTTTTGTATTTTTTGTATATATATTGTATAAATTCCATAATAAATTATTAAATTATTTTAGTTATATATATTTTTTATAATAAATATTTTTGGTTTGTTTCAATATTTATGTTAATGCAAACAGTGAAAAAAGTCGACTTTTTCGTTTATTTTTTTATTTTTTTGGAAAAATGTTTCATTTTTTTCAGCATCACTTGGCTGGATGCGCAGGCATTTCTGAAAGCTGAAAAAGTTACTATCAGGTAAAGTTAATTGTTATAAATAAATTAAATTAACAAATAATTTACGTTATGGATTTTTCGTGTTTTTGTTTTGCAACCGGACACACAATATTGCATGTCGGGTCACCGCACGCAAAATGTAACAAATAATTAATTATTAATTAATAATGATTTAAATAATTATTAATTATATTATTTCACAAAAAAATTTGTCATGCATGGATGAAATAACTTGATAAGAAATTAATAACCCACTCAAAGTCGAATTTTTATAACGTAGGTACCCGGGTACCCTGTTTATGCCCGCGACGTATATATACTTTGAAGTCGATTATTTTTGCAAAAAAAAATCCTAAATTAATTCTAAATGCACTATTATTACAAAAAAATAAATAATTTTTTTTAAGGAATGATATTTACAGGTAGCGCAAGCCCCATGAAATTTAACACGTATTTGCCATAAGAAAAAAAGATGTTTTTGTAAATTTTATTCAGAATCATCAATACATATTAGCTGAGTCGAGTCCACACTCAACATTTCTCTTCACAATTAGTGATAGAATACGAATCAAGAATCACTTTTTGAATAACACCCCATCAGAATATGTTACAGGGTCCCAAAAAAACCCCACAAATAGAAAATTGAGTTTTGCGAGTTTTTGACGCTAATTATAATTTTTTTGCTGTTTTTTTTAAATAGAAATTTTTTCTAATAGATAAAATTACAATTTCTGCTCATAATTAAATATTTACGTCAATTGTTTAAACAATTTATTATCGTTTTTAGCAATTTTCTCTTAGAATAGAGCTAGAAAGTCGCGGTTTTTCCGAATTTTTCAACTTATTTTAAAATTTTCAGTTACAGCGAAGCAATAATCAATTGAATTTAACAGAAATAATTGTTTAAATCATTTATTATTATACATAATAATATTTTCTTATGATAATATTTTTTTTTAAATGATTCTAGAAATTTGCAGTTTTTTCTCAAATTTTCCACTTTTTGTCCCCTCTACAATTAGATAAAGGTAATACTTATTTCAAGTTGACAGACATAATTGCTCAAACAATTCATTATTATTTTTGATAATATTCTCTTTTAATAATGTTAGAAAGTTGCAGTTTTTTCTGAAATTTTCAACTTTTTATCCACTTTTCACTTAGTGTGTGGAAATAATTATATAAATTTACTAAAAATAATAGTTTAAATAAATGATTATCGTTTATAACTATCTTCTTCTGAATTAATTTCAGATAATTGCGAGTTTTCCTACATTCTGTAGCTTTAAAAAGCATAATTGTTTAAACAATTTATTACTGTTTTTAGCAATTTTCTCTTAGAATAGAAATGGTCTATTTTTTACTTGGAGTGACCTAAGAAGTATTTAAGTTGAGCAAAAATAATCGCCTAAATAAATTATTATTGTTAATAACGATCTTCATCTATATTGATGACAGATAGTTGCGGCTTTTTTCTGAAATTTTTGTCCACTTTTCACTCAGTGAGGTACTAATTAATGCAAGTTAATAAAAATAGTTGTTTAAACAATTTATTATCATTTGTAACTATCTATCTTCTGTTGGATAAGTGCTAGAAAGTTACTGTTTTTTTCTGAAATGTTTAACCTTGCTTTGCCTTTTCAGAAATAACAAATATTAAATAAACATTAGAGAGAAACATATTTTAAATAATCTTTTGCGTTTTCGTGAATATATTTTGCTGGGGGGGGGGTGATATCAAAATATGTTTAATTAAAAATTTTCCTTTTACGCTTTGCCATAAATTTCTTGTAATTTAAAACAAAACTTTTACAATTTATTTGCAGACCTAGTCCTCCCACCTACTCCAAATTATTCCATTCTTTGTTTTTGTTTCTTGTATAAGATAGCTTTTTTGTTTGAATTCATTTTTTCAAACATTGGGAAAAGAGCAAAAATAATTCACTGAAAAAAGTACAATACTATTTGAAAAATGATTTTTGTTGAGGTTCACTTATTATTTGTTCATAACAAAAAAGTCAAAGCAAAATTATAGATTTCAGAAAAAAGCAACTTTCTACCATTACTCAAAGAGAAGATAGTTATAAAAATATTAATTATATATTACTTCAATAAGTGAAAAGTGGACTAAAAGTTTAAGAGTTCAGAAAAACCGCAACTTTTTAGCATTTATCTAGGAAAATATAGTTATAAACAATTATGATTTGTTTAAACAACGATGTTTGTTAACTTGCATTATTTATTACTTTACTACGTAAAAAGTGGGTAAAAATTAAAAATTTGCAAACTGTAATTTTCTAGAATTATTCTAAGAGAATATTATTAAAAATAATAATAAATCGTTAACACAATTACGCTTGTTAAAATTAATTAAGTATTACCTAACTCTGATTGAAATTTGGACAA
Source organism: Andricus grossulariae (assembly GCA_011634705.1). NCBI lineage: Eukaryota > Metazoa > Arthropoda > Insecta > Hymenoptera > Cynipidae > Andricus > Andricus grossulariae. Next base: position 214,780,431 of record JAABKJ010007545.1, on the reverse strand, counting down.
AAAGTGGAAAATTTCGGGCAAAAACAGCGACTTTCTTTTTCTGCTCTAAGAGAAAATTGCTAAGAAACAATAATAAATTGTTGATAAAATTTATTTAAATATTTAATTATCAGCATAATGTAGTATCTAATGCATAAGAAACAATTTGAATTTAAAAAACAGCCAACAAAATCATAATTTGCGCCAAAAACTAGCAAAACCCATTTTTTCACTTATGGGGTTCAAGATTTTATTAGAAATTCAATAGAAGCTATTATTTTTCATTTTTACCCCTAAATTCTTCCACTTAACATTTTGTTCATAAAGAAAAATCTTTAGAATTTACCCGTTCTTCCCCCATAAGTGCGTTATGTAATTTGTGAATGGTGTCTATAGGATTATAAGAGATATCACAGTATTTCAAAAATTTTATGTGTTTTTAAAGTATTTTCATGGATTTAAAAGGATTATGTGGGAATTACTGACAGCTGATGTCCTTATTATTCCAATATTTCAAAGGAATTTCAACATGTCATGTAATTAAAGGATTTTAAAGATTTGAAGGGTTTCCAAGGTATTCCCATGGATTCAAAGGGATTTTACAGGATTTCATAAGATTTAATGAGATTTCACAGAATATCAGTGACTTGAATGGAATTCAAGAGATTACAATGGATATAAAAATATTTTATAGTTTTTCAAGGATTTCAAGGGATAGAAAGGAGTTTAATTGGTTTCCATGAAAAGAGCATATGTATGCAAATTTTGTAAGCCTTTTCTACAGTTTTGAAATCATCACAACAACAGTAACATGCTCACCGTAAAGTGAGCACATTCTTAGGCTTTGAAACAAATATTGTCTTTTAGATATAATATGGATATAATACGAATCTAAATAACTAGATTAAGACGAGAAGTTATTCTTTCTCGAAATCTGATGTACATATACAATAAAACTCAGCTGACGTCACCCAAGAGCTGAGGATCTACAATCACACACTAAACAAGTCAAAGCTGCTGAAATCAAGCAGCATATTGTTGACAAAATACGGGTGTTATCTAACGCAAAGAGGAGAATACATAAGAAGGAGAAATGGATCAGAGAGAATCAACAGTTTCTCGCTGACCCATCGCGCATATTCAGCGATCACCCTGTTTTTGTCAAAAATCCACCAAGCCCAACGAGGTAGAGACTTTTTTGATAGAGGTATACAAGATCTCGAAAATACTGCAGTGGAAAGAAGATACTGATAATAACATCCGCTTCAAGGAGTTTTGCGACAGTCTCATAACATCTGAGGAGGAATGTCCACTTTTCCGCTGCAGGACCAGATGGTATCAAGAACTTCTGGTGAAAGAAGTTTACTTCATACACCAACATCTGGCTCGCATATCTAATTCATATTTAAAGTCGAAAACGCCCATTTCGCAGTGGCTGGTGTTAGGGGACACTATACTCCTACCGAAATAGGCAACTTGTCCAACGTAGAGAATTACAGGCTAATAACTTGTTTGAACACACAGAATAAGATCTTCACAGCTGTCCTAAACAACAAGATTGTCTGTTGGAAAGTTTGAAGGTTCATCCATACATCGTGAGATGCATAGAGAGATTGAAGCCCCTTGTCCTCACGTACTTTTTTGGCACTGGTTACACCATCTGTAAAGAAAGCAAAAACACGCCCTTGAATTTGTCCTCATAGGACAATAGGACGCGTAGGAGGCCTTGAATATAAAGGCAGAAACCATCAACATGAATTGAATAGTGAGGCATCCAATATTTGACTGAAAAAGGGCGTCCTTTTACCAGAGATGGAAGAATCTGTCAGTGCGATTTAGGATAGGGTTGTTAGCACAAAAAATTATCGCAAACAAAGTTACATCAAGACCTGTTTAACCGCTGCTGATTATGCGGAGATACCAACAAATCCATCGAGCACATTATTGATTATTGTCGCATAACGGCTGAGAGAGAATACACGCACATACATTATGCATTATAAATCAACAACTTTCCCTAAACCTAAGACTATTTACCCAATGGATGCGAAAAAAATTTTGGGAGAGTTCACTTGACCGGAATTTGCAGGAACCCGTATAACGAAGATCCATAAGTATAGCAATATCTATAGCATAAATATAGACTAAAAATCTATGAAGTGGCAGATGGTAGCTCTGACAAAGCTTTCAGTGGCGACTACTGTCAACTTCAACAATTTAGGCCGCTGTGTAAGAAAAACAGTGGTGAGAGACGAAACTTATATTAGACAATAAATCTAATCTTGTGACAAATATAATATCGTTGCATGAGATTTTAAACAGCATATTAAATTTATAACATCCTTATCTTATCAGGCACCGAGGATGTGACAAAAGTATTAAAAGGCATGAAGAACTATACTGCTCCGGGACCAAATGGTATCAAGACCTTCTGGTGGAAGAAGTTTCTTTCAACCCACCAGCATCTGGCCCGCATTTTCATCTCATACCTAAAGGCAGAAGAGCCTAGTCCGAAATGGTTGGTGGAAGGACACATAGTGCTCCTGGCGAAGATGACCTCTGTGGCGAGAGATTTACGAACAGCGCGACTTAAAGAAAGGCGCAAGAGGATGTCGAGAGAACCTACTCATCGACAGATGTGTCTGCCAAGACACAGCATTCTACCAGTAGTACCTATCGATGGCCTGGATTGACTTCTGGAAAGCTTTCGATTCAACCTCCCATAGACTTATCATCTGTCTGCTGCAAAGCTTGAAGTTTCATCCACACATCGTGAGTTGCATAGAGATATTGATGCCGCTTTGAAAAACCAGATTTACTATCTCAGCTAGAAAATATCGTGTGACAACTAACAGGATCACCTTTCAGAGAGTTGTCTTTCAGGGCGACACCATGAGATCTCTTCCCTGTTGTCCCACATCATTGCCACTATCTCTCTCACTTAGCCATTCCGAAGGGTACTTTTGCGGCAAACTTGGACATCGAATACATAAGGTCACTCACGTATTTTATATGGATGATCTCAAGATTTATGCTAGAAATGCAGAGCAACTAGATCTAGATCTAGAGATTGTCAAGAAATATACTCAGGAGATTGGAATGTCGCTTGGGTTAGGAAAATGCGCGAATGTTAATTTAAATCGAGGAAAACCTAATGGCATCTCCGCAGACCTTGAGCTGGTCGACGAAAGCGCTTTATGACACCTTGCCGCTGGAGAGACCTATACATAACTGGGAGTGCCACAGAGCCGCACTCAAGATGTGACATCTATAAAGCATATTCTTCGATGCAGATACAAACGTCTTATCCGACGGATTTGGTCTTCCGAACTATCAGCAAGGAACAAAGTATCTTCAACGAACATGCTTACCGTACCGATAGTACTCTATTCATTCGGAGTGTTTCCATGGACAAAGGACGAGCTCAGATCCCTCGATATCGGGTCGCGAAAGGTTATGCAGATAAACAAAAGCATGCATCTTAAGTTTTCTATTTCACGACTTTACATCTTACGCCGTCAAGGTGATCGCGGAATACTGAATTTTGAATGTCTTTACTAGATAATTATTCTGTGTACTGTACACATTGTCGCGAATGGACGAGCCCGCCTTCTTAAAATGGTCAAGAAACACGAAGAAGTGGGCAAAGGAGCGTTTCTGTACAAATCATCAGAGGAGGCTGCTGAATCACTTGGCCTTGTCTTCCATATAAGGGGTGAGCAAAATGCATCAAGCATTATTCATCTCGAGTACCCACTTCTGATGTCCCGGATCAAGAAAGCACAGAAAACAACTTTCGCAAACAGCTCCTCGACAAGAGGATGCACGGCATCTTCCACAGAAATGTCAAGGATCAGTCGATGTCGTATGAGCTAACGTTTGCTTTCCTCAAATCACCTGGATTTACGTCAGGCACGGCGGGTTACATTTTTTCATGTCAAGACGGTGTTAATTCCACTTCAGCATATCGTCGCCACATTTTCAGCCACGACATTACCGATGATAGCTGCTGAGCGTGTCATTCACACATCGAGCATCGAGGACACATACGATCTAGTTGTCCAACTTACGCGGGAACGACGCACAGCCAAAGGCACAATGCTTTATGACCATTACTGTCAATCTTACGGCAGTAGACATAATACCGCTCCGCCAAATGCCACTAAGGAAATAGAGTCAATTGAGGCTCCGGATAGGAAAAGGTGATGCAGAATTTTTTAATTTTTGAAATGCTCATCCACGTTAGCAAAACTTAAAAGTGTTTATTTGAAAAGAAGTTAATAATTTTGTATCAGTATTAAGAAACACGGATAATTTGGCGACTATAAATAGTATTTCGATTGAAAGTTCGTGAAATCTGATGGCAACACAGTTTTATTGTATATGTACAACAGATTTCGAGAATGATTAAGTCCTCTTAATGATCTAGTTATATTAAGAATAATAGTATATTTTAAAGGCAATGTTTGCTTCAATGCCTGAAAGTGGACGCAGTTTACGAAGAACGTGTTACTGTTGCTAAGGTGGTTTCGACAATTGACAAAATATTAGTCTGGAATTAAAGAAATCGTTTCTTTGAAATAATTTTTCCCATATAACCAGAAATATACAAGAAAAAAATAAAATCATTTTAAATATGAGGAGAATTCTTCTTTGATTTTTGAAAGATCTTTAATCGCATGAAAATCCTTTGAAGTTACCTTGCAATATTAAAATTATAAAGAATCCTTTCAGGTATTGACCATTTTTATGAAATACTTCAAAATATCGTGAAAGCATGAGAAATTCTTTGAAATAACTTGAAGTAGCTGACCATATTTAAAATCAAATTGAATTTTTGCAATCCTATGAAATCTCTGAAAATCCTGTAACATCTGTCTATGTTCAAAAGTCGAGTGATTAGCCCCTCAGATTCAGATAATTATAATAATAATAATATTATTAATAATAATTTAGAATTATTTTAATTAAGAATAATAGTGAACTGTAAACATTCTAATTCTTAGAGAAAGAAAATAATATTAATGGCATCAGTTTTCAAATTTTTGTGATAAAAAAATATCTTTGGGAGTTTCTGCGATAGTGATTGAGATTCGAGAACGTTGCCATTGTTTCAAAATAAGTTCTTTTTCTCTGAGTAATTTCTGAAATATTATCGTTTTTCCGAATCTCCAGTTTTATTAAGCTTTAAATAGGTCGTCATAGTAGACACAATATAAAATTGTCATGTGAAAATCAGTTGTCCTTCAAACATAAGAGATTATATAAATGCTGATATCAGTCCTAATGTAGTCTGTAGCGAAATTTTTTTCCTTGAAGCTGAATTTTATCAAATGTAAATATCTGAGGAGGACAAACTTGACGCCTCTTACGTGAGAGATAACGGCTATAGTATATATTGTATAGCCAAATACATCTGCAGAATATTCACTAGTAACATTTTTAAACAAATTCCTTATTAAGACATCAATCAGTTTGTCCTCTTACCAGAAAATATGCGGATTCTCTGTACTCTAGTCTTATCCTCTGCCGTTATCTTCAATGCTATTGGTAAGTATACAAATACAATATATCTATATTGTGATACATTTTTTTTCAAGCTATACGCAAATTAGAATTCTGTACTAAGCAATGTCACACGTACTCAACTGTGTTGGTTCTTATCTGTACACGTACACATATGGTACCCTCCCAACTGTGCAATAGACTGCACACATTTGTTACAGTCAATTACTAATGATTATTGAGCGGTTTTAGTTGCATTTTTGCGTAAATAATCAATTTTTTTAAATAATTACATATGATATTGAACCGAGTGATTGAGACGAGTGGATGATTTAAAATCACGCGGTTATGAAAATAAAAACGTCTGCGAAATGTAAAACATCCATACAATTTTTGAAAAGAGGTATGCTCACAATCTCATAATGATTGTTGATAACACCCCAAAACCACCCCTAGCATTTTTAGTGAAACAGTTTCAAAGTGTGTCCATTCGAAACAGCCACAAAATATTCGAATTCAAAATACTCAAATAAGTCACATTCACAAAACTCCAGATTATGTGCCCGAACATAAAATTATATTTGAAAATACCCAGAGTCTGGCCCTAGCACTTTCAACGAAAGAATTTCAAAATTCTCTATGCAAAAGACCATAATAATTAGCAACCCCAAGAAAATAAACCTAATACATTCAACGAACCCCATTTCCGCTGCCTTTAACTACAAATACCAAAAAAAAATCAAATAAAAAATAATCAAACCAGTCGCTTTTTCAATAGTCTAGCAGATATTCTGATCCTCACAGTAATAATACACATAAGAAAATACCCCTAGCACAGTTAATGAACCCTATCTCAGCTACCTTAAACTAAAAATGCAAAAAATAATTAATTAACAATAATCACAATGGCAGTCTTTGTAATAATCTAGTAGATATTCTGATATTCCCACCCCCAAAGTAATAATGAAACATTTAAAAAAAAACTATCCCTAGAACATTTAGTGAACCCCATCTTAGCTGCGTTCAATTAAGAATGCTTACAAATTAAAAAATTGGAAACATGACATCATTTACTTTCTTAAGACTTTAATAGATATCACGCCAGCCAACTCAGCAAGACTCTAGTAGATATCAATATCCCCATAGTTAAAATCAGCAACTAGAAGAAACTACGAACGTCAATTTAATTATTAGTTGGAAAACAATTTCAAGAGCCTTAGCAGACTACAAGAGCGTCTTCACCGCCACCAGAAGGCCGCGCGTTTGAAAAATAAATTATCTATGGTATTGAACTCAGGAAAGGTTAGTCTAAGATGCGCTGTAAGTTTTGATCCAGTATCATTTGTTTTGAGACAAGGGTAAGACGTTTTGTACACGCATCTAAAAGGACTCAAAATGACTTTCACAACGGGTGCGCGCTATAATAATAATTTATAGGCGGTTATAAAATGCGGCCCCTTGATTACAACCTCAGTTACAAATCATGGCATACCAACAAACGATTGTGTACTCAAAAAGATCCTCTATTTCTTGTTGCAGAATTAAGTTCACAGTCAAAGTTTTTGCCTGTTGATGAAGCTGATCCTAGTTTTCCTCGATTGGTACCTTTTGTTTCTTCTCCTACAAGGTCTCTTCCTCCTGCTAGACCTGATTCCTCTGCCGAGGCTACTCCTTCTGAGGAACCTTCTCTTCGTGTCAGGTCCAGGTCTCCTCATGCCAAGCAAACTTTTTCTCGCGTTCTTGGATTTAAACCTGAAGAGCTCAGATTTATTCGACTTGTTCCCCAGAATAATCCGAACAGGATATTCGAACTTCGAAGATATGTTTTTCCTCCCGATAAACCAATTCGATTGATAAGCCAAAATCGTCTCTTCCCCATGCCAACCGAAGCACAAATTGTATTGTCAACGTCCAATGGTGACGTCCTTGCAATATTGGATAAATCGTTATGTAATCACACGAGTTTTCGTGGAATATATAAACCTATTGGTTTTGGATCAAAACGGGCGAAAATTAACATAGAGAGCGGAGCGATTGAAGAATTGACCGCCGAAGAAATCGCGGAAGCTCCAATAAAGAGCAGAACTTCAATCAGAAAGTGGTTTAATGTGTACCGTGTATGAATTTTTAATTGTAATTTTTAATCGTTCAATATTTAGTTTTTTGAACCTCAAATTGCTTAAACTGATGTAATTTAAAAAATTTACAAATTTATTGATTTATTCTTCAATTTAGAGTAGTGAATATGATAGCGTAGCGTACGTTTATATTGTTTAGCCATAAATGTTTGAATATTTTAAGTTATAACAATTTTTAAATCAAAATTTTGTAGTTTAATAGCTTCTGTACTTCAAACCGGCTCTTCTGATACATATATAGCAAAATAAAGTGAAAATTTTGTTCTTCATCATTATTTTATTTCAGTTACCTTTAAAACCTTTTCATATATCCACGTTACGTGAATATGATCTTTAATGGCTGTTTTTCCTCTGTTTATCTATGGGCGGTTATTAGGAGAATTCGAAAAGGCGAACAATTTATACTTACGACTTTTTTCGATAAAAAGAAAATTATCAGAGTTATAGCGTTTTTAAATTAAAAAAATCAAAGGAAAATGGAAATGTTAAGCCGAACAACGCACGATACGAAAAAAGGTCGAGAGAATAAAGAAATTGATTTTTCAAAGCACTCCAAGATCATAAGAACTTTCTGAATTTTGTTGGAAAATCGAAAATTCAAATTTTGATTGCACAAAAAATAATGAAAAATAAAAAATTTCATTTTTCAGTCAAACTATGCAAGATATGAAAAAAGGTAAGTACACAAAAATTTTGATACCAAGAAAGATCTACAAATTTCATATTAATCACTATTTGAAATGACGCTTATTTTTTGTTTTATTTATAAAAAACGACATTAAAAATGAAAAAAAATTAAATGTTTGGACAAATGACACAAGCTAAGAGAAAATAGAAAAAATTTGTTCAATGAAAGAAGAGCTACAAATTTCTTATCAATAGTTTTTTGATAGGATAGGTAGTTTTTATTTTATTCCTGAAAAATAACATAAAAATGAAAAAGTTAAATTTTTTGATGAACGACGCAAGGTACGAAAAGAGATGAATAAACAAAAATTGTGAACCCAAAAAAGATCAACAAATTATTCTTTAATAATTTTTTGATAGGATACGTATTTTTTGTTCAAATCGTGAAAAATGACATTGAAAATAAATAAATTAATTTTTTGGAAAAACGACACAGGGTGCAATAAGATGTTAATTAACGAAATTTGTTTTTTATATGATGCGCACTTTTTAAATTAAAAAAACAGAACAATAATGATACATTTGGGTCATTCCATATGATATTTACAACTGAAAAATGAAACCGCCTCATTTTTAAAATCTGGATTAGAAAAAATTGAAGATTTTTTCAAATTTTCTAGTTCGAAAAGGTTTTCTTATAAAAAAATGAAATTTGCATGTAATGTCATTACAAAACTTCGTACGATTTCTTTAGCCAGTCATTTTGGATAAAAATTAAAAAAGTAAGTGCATTTTAAAAATTGTTGAGACCAATTTTTTTGAGATTTGAAAATTCTATGTACGGCTATTAGTAGTTCTCGTAAAAAATAGCATTAAAAATAGAAAAATTAAATCTTTTGAAAAATGATTCAAGATACGAAAAAAAAATGAATCAACAAAGTGTGCGTTCAAAAGAAATCTACAAAGTTGTTAGCTATTAATTTTTGATGGGATGCTTTTTTTTTGTTGAGGATTGAACTATATTGTTGAAAATTCGTCTTTTCAGATGGAATTCAGCTGTTTTTAGATTAAAATTAAAATCTTTTTGGTTAAAATATCAACTATTTTATTTTATTTTAGAATTCATTTTTTTTATTTGGAACTTCAACTACTTAGTAGAAAGTGAAATTTAATTTTTCAAAATTTTTGAGATCACTTTTTTAGAATTTGGAAATTCTATGTACGGCCGTTTGTAGTATCAAAAAAGACAAACAATTTATCCTTATGAATTTTTTCGATAAAAAACAAATTACCATAGTTATAGCATTTACAAAATTAAAAAATACAAACAAAAATGAAAATTTTAAGCCAAACAACGCACGATATGAAAAAAAGTCAGGAGATAAAAAACATTAATTTTTGAACACCTTATAAAATTGTCATAACACCGTGTTGATTTTTCTTGAAAAATCGAAAATTCCTATTTTGATCCCACAAAAAAATAATGAAAAATAAAAAATTCCACTTTGCGGTCAAACTATACAAGATACGAAAAAAGATGAGATGACAAAAATTGTGCATTCAAAAAAGATCCATAAATCTGTTCATAATCACTTTCTGATAGGATGCGTAGATTTTGTTTAAATTCATAAATAACAGCATTAAAAATTAAAAAATTTAATTTGTGGACAAACGACACAAGCCACGATAAAAGATAATGAAACAAATGTTGTTCGCCAAAAAAAGAGCCACAAATTTGTTATAAATTATTTTTTGATAGGATGCGTGGATTTTGTTTTATTCGTAAAAAACATCATTAAAAATTTAAAAAATTAATTTTTGGACAAACGATACAAACTATGAAAAAAATGAATTGACAAAAGTTGTTCATCCAAAAGAAATCTACACATTTTTTATAATTAATTTTTTTATAGGAAGCGTAGTTTTTATTTCAATCGTAAAAAACAACATTAAAAATAAAAAAAGTACATTGCTTGGAAAACGGCATGAGGAACGAAAAAAAAAAGAAACAAAAGTTGTTCAACCAAAAAGGATCTACAAATTTGTTATTGATAATTTTTAGATAGAGCAAGTAGATTTTCTTTTAATCGTAAAAAACAAGATTAAAAATAAAAAAATTAAACTTTTGGAAAAACGACATAAGAGACGAAAAAAAATGAAGACAAAAGTTGTTTAACCAAAAAAGATCTACAAATTTGTTATAAACTGTTTTTATAAAAAGACACTAAAAACAAAAACAAAAAACACCTTTTTTGAAAAAGAACACAAGCTACAATAACATTTTATTTAACTACATTTTTCCCCTAAATTATATCTACACATTTTCTTAAATCAACTTTACGCTAGGATGCGTATTTTTCGTTCAAATTGTAATAAATAACATTGAAAATAAACAAATTAAATTTATGGGAAAACGACACAAGTTGCAATAAAATGTTTAATAACCAAATTGTTTTTTTTTCTTATAGTTTGCGGAGTTTTTTTTCAATCATAAAAACAAGACATTGAAAATACATATGTTTCAATACCAATGCATATTATGAACTTTAATAATATAAATTTAATGCATCTTATGTGTGGATTTCTCTTCTTGATCCGTTACCTTCTCCGATGATAATACAGATTTCTAGTAGATATGTTTATTGCAAAACAAAAAAATAAATATCAATGAAAAAATACTTTTTTACAAATATAAAATAATAATGAAAAAAGTATTGTTTTTCTTATATCATTGCATTGTCCATTGATTTGGAGATGAAATTATCTTGATGAACTGTTTTTGGTAATCAGTAAAATTAGACCTAACCAGGTTAGTCATACAATTAACAATTGCCCAAAGTTTAGAACAGTCAGAATCGTGTGAATGTAGTTAAGCAAACAAGTCAGGATGGCCAGTTATATGTAAAACGAGACCAGCGAGTGAGCGAGGTTTGAGTGATAGTTCAATACTAACAATTCAGTTTGATTGGCGTTAAAGTCACTACCATTGATGAAATTTAACCACAACTTGATTAAAATACAATTCTCAAATGAAGTGTACAACCTCAGTACAAATAAATTGACCAGAAGCGGCGGAGTTTTTTTTTTAGAGGGGGCAGGGGCATAGACTTTTAATAATAAACGGTGCATCTAGTACATAGAATAGTAATATTATAATATGTAAAAATTGAATGTAAATAATGAATAATAAATAATAAATAGTTAATAATGAAGAATCAATAATAAATACAGGTATGCAATTCATATTGCCAAAGATTGCGCAAAGATTTCAATGATTTCACGAAGATTTCAAAGATATGGCAAGGATTTCGTACAGTTTCAAAAGATTTCAGAAAGATTTGAATAATTTTAAAAATATTGCCAAAGTTGTCAAAAATATTAAAAATATTTCATCAAGATTTCCAAAGATTTTAGAAAGATTTCACAGATACTTTAATGACGTCCCAAAGATTTCATAAAGATTTCAATAATTTCACAAATATTACCAAATATTTCAAAAATATTTCGTAAATGTTTCCGAAGATTTCAGAAAGATTTTACAATAATTTCACAGAGATTTAAATAATTTCCCAAATATTTAAAAAAATTCACAAAATATTTCACAGATGCTTTAATGATTTCCCAAAGATTTGACAAAGATTTAAATAATTTCACAAATATTTAAAAATTTGCATAAAGATTTCAATAATTTCACAAATATTACCAAATATTTCAAAAATAATTCAAAGATTTCGCAAAGATTTCAGAAAACTTTCATAAAGCTTTCAAATAATTTCCCAAATAAAAAAAAAATTTACAAAGATTGAAAAATTTTACAGATATTACCAAATATCGCAAAAATATTTCACATATTTCGAAAAGATTTCCAAAGATTTCACGAAGATTTGACAAAGATTTTACAAAGATTTCAATAATTTCCCAAACATTTAAAAAATTTCACAAAGATTTCACAAATACTTTAATTAGTTCCCAAAGATTTTACAAAGATTTCAATAATTTTACAAATATAACCAAATATTCAAAAAGTATTTCACATATTTCGCACAGATTTTACAGAGATTTCACAAAGATTTTAATAATTGACCAAATATATAAAAAAAATTTCACAAATTACTTCAATGATTTCCCAAAGATTTCATAAAGATTTCAATGATATCACAAATATTACCAAATATCTCAAACATATTTCAAACATTTCGCAAAGTTTTCAGAAAGATTTAATAAAGGTTTCGCAAAGATTTTACAAAGATATCACAAAGATTTCAATAATTTCCAAAATATTCAAAAAATTTCACAAAGATTTCACAAATACTTTGATAATTTCCCAATGATTTCAATAATTTCACAAATATTACCAAATATTTCAAAAGATTTCAAATATTTCGCAAAGATTTCAGAAAGATTTAATGAAGATTTCGCAAAGATTTTACAATTGATTTCAGAAAGATTTCAATAATTTCCCAAATATTAAAAAATTTCACAATAATTTGAATGATTTCCTAAAGCTTTCACAAAAATTTCGCAAAGATTTCACAATAATTTCACAGAAATTTCAATAATTTCACAAATATTGACAAAATTTCACAAAGATTTCACAAAAGCTTCAATGATTTTCCAAAGATTTCAATAATTTCACAAATATTACCCAATATTTCAAAAATAATTCAAAGATTACGCAAAGACTTCCAAAGAAATCAGAAAAATTTCACAAACCTTTCAATTATTTCCCGTATTTTAAACAAAATTTCAATAATTTCACAAATATTTAAAAATTTCACAAAGATTTCACAGATACTTCAATGATTTCCCAAATATGTCACAAAGATTCCAATAATTTCACATACGTTACTAAATATTTTTGAAATTTCGCAAAAATTGTAATAATTTAAAAAAATTTTGAAAGATTTCACTAAGATTTTAATAATTTCACCAATATTACCGGATATGTCAAAAATATTTCAAATATTTCGCAAAGATTTTCAAAGATTTCAGAAAGATTTAAGAAAAATTTCGCAAAAATTTTACAATGATTTCACAAAGATTTCAATAATTTCCCATTCATTAACAAATTTCACAAAGATTTCACAAAGATTTCACAAATACTTTAATGATTTCCCAAAGATTTCACAAAGATTTCAATAATTTCACAAATATTACCAAATATTTCAAAAATATTTCGCAAAGATTTCAGAAAGATTTTACAAAGATTTCGCAAAGATTTTACAATGATTTCACAGAGATTTCATTAATTTTTCAAATATTTAAATATTTTACAAAGATTTCACAGATACTTCAATGATTTCACCAATATTGCAAAATATTTCAAAGATTTCAGAAAAATTTCACAAAGCTTTCAATGATTTCCCAAATATTACCAAATATTGCAAAAATATTTCACATATTTCGAAAAGATTTTCAATGATTCCAGAAAGATTTCACAAATAACTTCGCAAAGATTTGACAAATATTTCACAAAGATTTCAATAATTTCCCAAATATTAAAAAAATTTTACAAAGATTTCAATAATTTTACAAAAGTTACCAAATATTTCAAATATTTTCAAAGATTTCACAATAATTACACAAAGATTTCAATAATTTCTCAAACATTAAAAAAATTTCATAAAGATTTCACAAATACCTTAATGAGTTCCCAAAGATTTTACAAAGATTTCAATAATTTGACAAATATTACCAAATATTCAAAACATATTTCACATATTACGCACAGATTTTATAAAGATTTGAGAAAGATTTCAATAATTTCACAAATATTAGCAAATATTTCAAACATATTTCAAATATTTCGCAAAGTTTTCAGAAAGACTTAACAAAGATTTCGCAAAGATTTTAGAAAGATATCACAAAGATTTCAATAATTTCCAAAATATTCAAAAAAATTCCCAAAGATTTCAATAATTTCCAAAATATTCCAAAAATTTCCCACAGATTTCAATAATTTCACAAATATTACCAAATGTTTCAAAAGATTTCCAATATTTCACAAAGATTTCAGAAAGATTTAACAATGATTTCGCTAAGATTTTACAATGATTTCAGAAAGATTTTAATAATTTCCCAAATATTAAAAAATTTTCCAAAGATTTCACAAAACCTTAATGATTTCCCAAAGATTTCACAAAGACTTCGCAAAGATTTCACAATAATTTCACAGAATTTTCAATAATTTCCCAAATACTGAAAAAATTTCACAAAAATTTTACAAAGATTTCAATAATTTCACAAATATTACCAAATATTTCGAAAATATTAAAAATATTTCGCAAAGATTTCAGAAAGAATCAACAACTATTTTACAAAGATTTTAATAATTTCACAAATATTACCACATATTGAAAAAATATTTCAGATATTTCGCAAAGAGTTCCAAAGATTTGAGAAAGATCTCACAAACATTTCAATAATATCCTAAATATTGAAAAAATTTAACAAAGATTTTACAAATGAGTTTTATGATTTCTTAAAAATTTCAACAATTTCACAAACATTTCAACAATTTCACAAACATTACCAAATATTTCAAAAATATATCGCAAAGATTTCCAAAGATTTCAGAAATATTTCACAATAATTCCAGAGAGATTTCAATAACTTCCCAAATATTAAAAAATTTGGGCAAAGATTTCACAGATACTTGAATGATTTCCCAAAGATTTGACAAAGATTTTAATGATTTCACAAATATTGCAAAATATTTAAAAAATATCTCAAAGAGTTCGCAAAAATTTCAGAAAACTTTTACAAAGGTTCCAAAAATTTCCCAAATATTAAAACAGTTTCACAAAGATTTCAGAAATGCATTAACGATTTCCCAAAAATTTTACAAAGATTTCAATAATTTCACAAATATTACAAAATATTTTGAAGATTTCGAAAAGATTTCCAAAGATTTCACAAAGATTTCGCAAAGATTTTAATATTTTCCCAAATATTAAAAAAATGTCACAAAGATTTTACAAATACTTTAATGACTTTCCAAAGATTTCCCAAAGATTTCAATAATTTCACAAATATTACCAAACATTAAAAAAATATTTCACATATTTCGCACATATTCTACAATGATTTCACAAAGATTTCAATAATTTCCCAAATGTTAAAAAAATTTCACAAATACTTCAATGATTTCCCAAAGATTTCAATAACTTCCAAAATATTAAAAAAATTTCACAAATACTTCAATGATTTCCCAAAGATTTCAATAATTTCACAAATATTACCAAATATTAAAAAAATATTTCACATATTTCGCAAAGATTTCCAAAGATTTTAGAAAAATTTCACGAAGATTTTAATAATTTCACAAATATTACCAAATATTTCGAAAATAATTCAAAGATTTCCCAAAGATTTCAGAAAGATTTAACAAAGATTTCATAAAGATTTCACAAAGATTTCAATAATTTCCCAAATATTTTTAAAATGTCACAAAGACTTCACAAATACTTAAATGATTACCCAAAGATTTCACAAAGATTTCAATAATTTCACAAATATTACCAAATATTTAGAAAATATTTCAAATATTTCGCAAAAATTTCTAATGATTTCAGAAAGATTTCCCAATAATTTCACAGAGATTTGAACTATTTCCGAAATATTAAAAAAATTTCACAAAGATTTCACAGATAATTCAATGGTTTCTCAAAGATTTGACAAGGATTTAAATAATTTCACAAAAATTACCAAATATTTAAAATATATTTCTAAGATTTCGCAAAGATTACCTACGATTTCAAAAAAATTTCACAAAATTTCACAAATATTATCAAGTATTTCAAAAATATTAAAAATATTTCGCAAAGATTTCAAAAAAATTTCATTTGGCTTTCAATAATTTCCCAAATATTAAAAAAATTTCACAAATGTGAATACTTAACCACGCCCCTATCCTATTTTCTCACGCCCCTTCCTATTTTCCCACGCCCTTTTCTATTTTCCACGACCCTTATTATTTTCCCACGCCCCTTAATATTGTACCACATCTCTCGCTATTTTAAAACTCCCCTATCATGCCCCTTTCCTATTTCCCGATGCCCCATCATATTTTCCCACGCCCTTTTCTATTTTTCCAAGCCCTTTTCTATTTTCCACGCCCCATTTCTATTTCCCGACGCCCCATCCTATTTTCCCACGCCCTTTCCTATTTTCCCACGCCCTTTTCTATTTTCCACGCCCCTTCCTATTTTCCAGGCCCAATCCATGTTGCAAAGGTTTCACAAAATTGCAATGACTTCCCAAAGATTTCATGAAGACTTCACAAGGACTTTAATGATTTCCTATTTTCCCGCGCTCTTTTCTATTTTCCACGCCCCTTTATATTTTCCCACGCCCCTTGATACTTTACCACATCGATCGCTATTTTCACACTCCCCTTTCACACCCCTCACCCATTTTCACACGCCCCATCCAATTTCCCAACGCCCTTTCCTATTTTTCCATGCCCCTTTCTATTTTCCCACGCCCTTTCCTATTTTTCCAAGCCTCTTCCTATTTTTCCACGCCCCTTGATATTTTATCACGTACCTTGTCATTGTTACAGTCCCCTCTCACACGTCTTTCCTATTTTCCCACGCTCTCTCCTATTTTCTAACGCCACTTAATATTTTTTCTCATCCCTCGCTATTTTCACACTCCCCTTTTCTAAACTATTTTTTTGAAGGCTGCAATATTTGTCTGCAATATTGCAGATCAGATTGAAGGAGTAGAGACAAAATTGTAAAAAGAAAAATGAGTGAAAAGAGGGGCAGAAAATAGAGACGAGAAAGTTGTTGGTTGGGAAAAGGTAAAGAGAAAGGAAAAGGGAAAGGGAAACGGGTACAGGATCATTTGAAGGATTTGTGTTGGTGTGAGAGTCATTAGAAGGCATTGTGGGGTAACGGTTTGACATGCTTTCTTCTCCACTTCAATTCACCCCTTCCCACCCTTAATACCTACTGACAGCACGATTTCTTCTATTCCTGGTGGGCGACGCGATAACGACTAAGAAACGAGCTTTAAAGAGATATTCTGGCTTTTATTTCGCACAGGGAATAAGGGTTGTCTCATATTTACTTTCACAGGATATAAACATCAAGATTCCGCTTAAATACTTGTCTAGCCTCTTCAAACATAATGCCAAGCTCTTGTTTCCGTCTCCTGTTTGCCTCGAGGGACGCAGGTATTTGCCAGCTAAATGTACAAATAGGTGGCAAAAAAGTATTCCTCTGAATTTCTATGAATAACGCCTGGAAATTTGTTAAAATAAAAAAAAAAACCATAAAAAAATGATATTTTGAGGTGGCGCAAGCCCCATGAAGTTTAACATCTATTTCCCATAACGAAAAAAGACGTTTTTGGACATTTTATTTAGAATCGTCAATATTAGCTAAATCGAATGGAAACTCAACATTTCTCTTCACACATAGAATACAAATAATATATTACTTTTTAATTATCAACCCCATAAGTCTGTTTTATAGTGTCCCAAGAAAACCCCGTAAGTGAAAATTTTTGGCGAGTTTTTGGCGCTAATTATATTTTTATGCGTTCGTTTAAATGCGAATTGTTTCTAGTACATGAAATACTATTTGATACTGATAACTAGATGATTAGGTAAATTGTTTAAACAATTTTCCTCTTAGAATGGAGATAGAAAGTCGCGGTTTTTGAAAAAAAATTTCCATGTTTTGTCCAATTTTCAATTAGAGAGAGGTAATTGATAGGTATATATCCATAGAGGTATCATTGATGCTGAGGAACATAATTCTTTAAACAATAAATTATTATTGCTAATAATACTCTCTTAGAATAATGCTAGAAAGTTGCATTTTTCTGAAATTGCAAACTTTTTATTCACTTATCACTTGTAATGAGTTAAATAATTCATTAGATTTAACAACATTATTCGTTCAAACAATTCATTATTATTATTAATAATATTCAATTCAGCAAAAATAATTATTTAAACAAATTATTATTATTTATAACTACCTTCTTCTTTATAAATGCAATATAGTTGCGATTTCTTTTTAAATGTTTAATTTTTTACCTAATTTTTACCTAGTGAAGTAATAATTCATGTAATTTAAAAAACATGCTTATTTAAACAATTGATTATTGTTTTTAACTGTCCCAATGTTTAGAAAAATTAATTAAAATAAAAAAGATATCTTACAAAAGAGACAAAATCAAAGAGTGGAATAATTAGGCGTAGGTGGAAAAACTAGCAAAATATATTCACGAAAAAAAACGAGATTGTTCAAAATATGTATCCCACTAATGTTTATTTATCATTTGTTCATAACGAAGAGGCAAAGAAAAGTTAAACATTGCAGAAAAAACCGCAACTTTCTAGCACTTATCTAAGAAAAAATACTTACAAACAATTATAAATTGTTTAAACAACTATTTTTATTAACTTGCATTAATTATCACCTCACTAAGTGGAAAGTGGGCAAAAAGTGATAAATTTCAGAAAAAACCGCAATTATCTGGCATTAATATAGATAAAGATAGTTATTAAAAATACTAATTTGTTTAAACAATTATTTTTGTTCAAATTCAATAATTAATAAGTCACTCCAAGTGAAAAATAAACAGATAGTTAGAAATTAAAAAAAACTGTACTTTCTACCATTAAGCAAAGAAAATATTATTAACAATAATAATAAATTGTTTACAATATTATTTTTATAACCTTGAATTAATTATTACTTTACTTGAATTGAAAAATCGACAACAGTTAAAAAATTAAGAAAAAGCCGCAACTATCTAGTATTAATATAGAAAAAAATATCTATAGACATTAATAATTTGTTTAAACAATTATTTTTGCTACATTAGGTGAAATATTAACTCACTCCAAGTGAAAAGTGAACTAAAAGTTGCAAATTTCAGAAAAAATGCAATTTCTAGCATTATTCAAAGATAATATTATGAACAATAACAATAAATTGTTTAAACAATTATTTTTCTCAAAATGAATTGAAAATTGAAAATGAAAATCTTCGAGGTTCTTTTTCGCGATGCTTTGGAATCTTCGAAACTTAAAATTGAGGAATTAGCGAACAAAACATGATATGTTCATTTTTTTGAAACAAATACGTGCTGCATTGCAAGACTAGTTTCAACAGGCTATGGGCCCAGCACGAGATACAAAAACATATTGAGAATAGTACAAATGATAATGTTAAAATTGTAATTGAAAATTGGACAATAAGTGGAAAATTTTTGAAAAAACAGCGGCTTTCTATCTTCATTCTAAGAGAAAATTGCTAAAAACAATAATAAATTCTTCAAAAAATTTATGTAAACGTCTAATTATCAGTATAAAGTAGTGTTTTACGTATTGGAAACAATTTGCATTAAAATAACCGCAAAAAAAATCAGAATTAGCGCCAAAAACTCACAAAACTCATTTTTGCACTTATGGGGTTTGCTTGGGACCCTAATATACAAACTTATGGGGGTGATATTTGAAAAGTAATATTTTATTTGCATTCTATGGCTAATTGTAAAGAGAAATGTTGAGTTTCAACTCGATTCGGCTAATATTGATTCTGAATCAAATTTACAAAAACGTCTTTTTTTATGGGAAATATGTGTTAAACTTCATGGGACTTGACGCCACCTCTAAATATAATTTTTTTCGAAAAAAAAATGAATTTATTATTGTGTGGATTTGAACAAAATTCCGGGCAGTATTCATAAAAATTCGAGAAAAAAATTTTCCAATGCATTTTTGGACCACCCTAATATACAGTAGAAAAAAAATGGGATGTAATTTAATTTGAGATTTAAGAACAAGCAGCTACATAAATTGTATTTAAAAATTATATTAATTATTTTCTTCTTGACGGACTCGGTTTTTTCTATCTAAGAGAAGTGGTCTTAAGATATCTCGCATATGCTAATGTCAAAAACAGAGGTTATTCAGAAATGTCAGAGAGACTTAATGAAGTCTTCTGGATAGTAAAAAATTTGAATTCTGTTAAAGGCTTGATGTTTTTTAGTCAACTTCTGGCTTTAGTTGAAACATCAGCTATCATTTCTCCATTGAGCAGATATTTCATAGTCACTGCATTAACTTTTACTGCATCTCGAGCAAAATGATGTTCAATGTCAATATGCTACGTTTGAGCATGAAAGATATAATTATATGATTATATGATATGATTATTAGGCACTTTCTGAGCACTTCATATCTGAAGTGGAGTATTTCCTATCAGTCCTAGTTCTTGAAAAAATCGTCAAAAGTAATCAACTTCCTTTGATGCTTCGGTCAAAGCCAAATCGTGTAAACGTGACCAGCATAAGAACGTTGATCTACAGGACAAGCACCCCAATCAGCATCAATGTGGCCTGCAAGACCACAGCCAGTTTTCTAAAAATTTTTCTCAACAGGAATCCTTTTGCAACACAAATTTTTCTCATGTCACCTAATCTTGCAGCTAAAAAATTCTGTTTGTATGAAAAATATATTCACTTCATTCAAAACAAAACAGGCAAGAGGATGATGCTTTTGTTACAAGACAACTTTTTCTCTGAGTCTATGATAAGGAACAGATAAGTTCTTGGTAATCATACCTTTGCATAGTTTCCACGGAAATATTTTCGGTTAGGGCTTGAATCCACAGGAATAACGATAGAATTTGATTTGCTCATAGCGAACTTTTACAAAATATCTCTGATGTATCTTCCTTGAGTGATGGTTATCTTCCCCTCGATGTAAGCCACTTCTATTTCTAGATAGGAGTGGATTTCTTGAAGATCTTCCGTCTCAAACTACGACATTAAGAACTGCTACAGATTCTTGATCAATTGGGTATTTTTACATGCTACTAATACATCATTAACATAAACTGCTAATGTTAGTCAAGCCAATCTCTTTTTCGAGAAAAAGATGCAAGGATCAACACTTTCTTTAATCGACAGACAATATCCTTTCTTGATTTTGTCGAACATTTCCAGAGCCTAATTGGAAAGTTTTTTGTTTTGACCTGTAGTTTTTTGTATGATATCTTTTAGAATTGCTTCAATAAGGTTGAGTAGATTCACGTAAATTTCTATTACAATATCACCATTCAAGTCAACAGATGATACATCTAGTTGATCATTCTTCATGTTGATCTTGATGGCTTGTGCCAACAATAGTCAAATATAACTGATACGAAACCGAAGCTAATTTTTCATTATAATCTACATTCGGTCATTGAGTAATTCCTCGAGCTACGAGGTTACGCTTTTTCTTTGTTGGTGTTTCATCAAAATTCTGCTTGATTCGTAGAAATAATCGGTTGCTTATGATGCTTCGATTTGTTCGATGATCGACAATTTCCCAAGTGTTTTTAAGTAACGCTAAGAATTAATTGTGAATTGCATTCGTTCATTCAGCAGCTTCAGGCCCCGAAATTGATTCTTGTATTGATGTTTCTGCAATATTAGCTTTTTGTGGATCTTCTTGATTTTTTGATTCTCTGGCAATTAGTGGATGGTTCTGTTTAGTAGGTCTTCCCAAGTTTCAAGCTTGAATTATTTTTGGTCTATCAGGTTCTCTTCTAGCTACACATAGAGGTACTTCTTTCTCGTTCTCTTTGTTCAAATTTTCGATAATTTTAATTTCTTCATCTTCATCTTGATAATTTTGCTGTTGAGAATCTTCGCCGATATTAACATAGTCGATATTATTCATAAGTAGCTCGTAGTATTCGGCATATTCCCAAAAATCTTCATCTTAGTTAGAAATATCTAAAATTCTTTGATGACGTCACATCAGCTCAACTTCTTCAGCTTAACTTCTTGTTCATGATGTTGAGTCTTGGGAAAATTAAATTCAGTGATTTCTGTTTTAGGCTTTTCAGGTGTTCCAGTATCTTCAATTTCAGTGTTCATTTTCTGGAGGACATCTTGTTGAACGAAGTTTTCCAATTTTAGATTGACAACAAGCTCATTGAGAAACTTGATATCAGGAGTAGCTTCTATCGTTTATATGTCTGTTAACTATACTCTGCATGCTTTCTTTTCTTCCGAGTATCCAATGAAGATGCATCTTCTAGATCGTGGTGTGAATTTTTCTCTTTTCGGATTTGTGTCTAGTGTAAGAGCTTTAGATCCAAAAACTATGAAATACGACACTACAGGTAGTTTTCCTGTCTTGTTCCAGAACGGTGTCTCCATTAAGAGATCTTGAACAAGATTTCGGACATGATCTGCTGTTACTTTAGCATCAACCCAAAAAAGTGGTCGGACATCGGCTTCAATCATCATGAAGGTAGTCATTTATATTAATTTTCTGTTTTTTCTTTCAGCTACGTCATTTTGTTGTCAAATGGGTTTAACAGTTAATCTTTTGATTCCTCTTCAGCTCAGGTAAGCTTTGAAGCCTTTGTATACTCTGTTCGATTATTTATCTAATTGCAAGTTTTTCACTTTCTTACCAGTTTAATTTTATACCATATTCTTGTAGTCTCTAAATGCGGCCAGTATGATCATTCACAAATACAACCTTGTATTTTGATCCTCCTGGTGATGCTATCCTCACTGAACAAACAGACCATTATGGACTATTTCCTGTGTTTCTCTTGATTTCTTTGGTAAGAGTTTCCGAGCAAACTTTGCTTGCCAAAATGTCATCTGGAACAACTTCCATATTCTTCTTTCGTGAGTCACTTTCCTCGAGAATGTTGACTTACAAAACCTCTGGTGTAGGGAGCTCATCTGTCAACTTTATGGCGGAACTGAAGTTGTTCAAAGTCTTTGGCAAACTTTGAAGTAACAGAATTGCCAACAGATCCGGTTTGATTTTAATATCCATGTAACCCAATTTATCGACATCAAATACATTTTCTATATGTGTGCGTATATCTTTGTCATCTTCTATTCATCGCACAAGATACAAATTTTTTCCTTTTTTAACCTCTGATCGCTTGTACTTTTCTCAATCTGTTTTTGTATCTCGCGCTGGGCCCATAATCTGTTGAAACTAGTCTTGAAATGCAGCACTTATTTTTTTCTCACAAATGGATTTATCATGTTTTGTTTGCTTACTCCTCAATTTTATGTTTCGAAGATTTCAAAACAACTCGAAAAAGAACCTCAAAGATTTTAAGACACTTTTTCTATTTTGCAGGATTTTAAAAAGTTTCAAGAAAATTGTATTATTTCAAAAGATATTTAGAAGTCTTAGAAGTTTCAGAAGATTCGAAGACACTCTAAATCTTGAGAAGATCTCAAAAAATTTGAAACCAAATGTAGATTTTTGAAGATTCAAAAAACAATATAGAAGTTTTATGGGAATTTTGAATGATTTCACAAGAAACAAGCAAAATTTCTTAATATTTCTTGAAAAATATCCGAAATTTTAGAAGATATTCTAATTCTTTAAAAGATATTTAGAAATTTTTTAGGTTTTGAAGAGATTAAAAATATTTTAAAACTGAAAGATTTCCGAAAATTATAACATATCTTTGTATTTCTTCTCAACTTGTACAAATTCTAAATTTAAACTTATTTCAAGTTTTTATAAAACTTTGAGAACTCCTGTAGAATGAATAATAATTTTTTTTAATTTTCTAGATTTCTTACTGACAAATCTGAATTTTTTAAAAATATTTTTTAATTTTCTTGAGAATTTTTTTTTTGTTTCCAAGTGGAAAATTTTTTTTGGTTGAATACCAATTATTTTTGTGAAAATTCATCATTTGGTTCGCAAATTCATCTTTTCTGGTAAAAATTTCACCTTTTTTAATAAAAATATAACTGTTTATTTAACAAATATTATGTTTTGGATGATAATTTAACATTTTGTTTAAAAGTTGAACTACTTAGTTAAAAATTAAAAATTTTGAATAACTATTATTTACAGTATTTATTTATTTGTTTTTAAGGTTGTATGCATTTATTTCTCCTATGAATCTTGAAAAAAAGTTGGAAAATTTCAGATATGTCAAATGTAAATTTCAACAAAAAAGTTAATCATCAACCAAGTAGTTAAATTTTCAACTAAAGAAGGTAAATTCTCAACGGAAAATGTAACAGTTGATACAAAAATAAATTATTTTTAAAAAATGGCTGAATCCTCAACCAGAAAGATTAATTTTCAGCCGGTTTTATTCTCAACCAAAAAACATTAAATATTTAAAAAAGAGACGAATTTTCTACGAAAAATTTAAACTTTTAACCTGAAAATATTATTTTGTATGAAAAGAATTCATTTTCAATCAAATAATTAAATTTTCAAAAAAATTTGAGTATTTTAAAAGGATATTTAGACTTTGTGACGCTCATAAATAAACTAAGAATATTTTTTAAATGATTTGTAATGCTTAAAAATATTTTTAAATATTTTCTTAAAATTAATTTTTATATTCTGAGGAATCTTAAGAAAAAATTTTATTTTCATAAGATTTCAATGATTTCCCAAAGATTTCACAAAGATTTCACAAAGATTTCAATAATTTCACAAATATTATCAAATATTACAACTACTTAAAAAAGATTTCCAAAGATTTTAGAAATATTTCACAAAGTTTTCAATAATTTTCCAAAGATCTCAAAGATTTCAAATATTTTGCAAAGATTTCAGAAATATTTAAAAGACTTCACAAAGACTCCAGATTTCGGTAAGATTTCACAAAGATTTTCAAAGCGTTCAGAAAGATTTCACACAGACTTCAATAATTTCACAAATATTGTTATTTTTTATTATTATCATATACATTATTATTTATTTCAAATATTTCTCAAAGGTTTCCAAAAATTTGTGGGAATATTTTACAAATATTTCCATAATTTTCCAAAGGTTTCAATAATTTAAAAAATATTGTCAAATATTTCGCAAAGATTTCCAATGATTTTTGAAAGGTTTCACGAAGATTTTAATGTTTTTCCAAAAATTTAACAAAGATTTCAAACATTTTGCAAAGATTTCATATAGGCTTTGATTCCGTTTATTCAAAGTTCGGTTCTAAGACAACTTTGTAAAAATTTGTAGTCAGTTTGAAAAAGATATTAAAAATCATTTGATTGCATTTTATAGCTATCCCAATATAGCTAATGTGATTATTAATTATCTAAAAAAAATTTAATTTGTGTAGAATTAAATAACATCATTGAAATTATTTATAAATCTTGTTAAAATCTACCCAAATCACCATTGAAACTTACGTTTTTTTTTAAATAAAAAATGCATAATTTGGAAAATGATTTAACTTTTTGAATTTTGGTCTGATATAAAATTTTCATCTTGAAAGTTTTGAAGCATATTTGATACCAATCAAAAATTTTGATTGAAATTCCTTAATCTATCAGAAAAATAATTGTTCCGATTTATTGCAAATTTTCAAATAGTTGAAAAAGCATATAACCTTTTTAAGTTTCATCGAAATTAAAAATGTCATTTAAATAATTAGCAAGCCTTTTTGAAGTGCATTAGAAACTTTGACAAAAATTCCTAAAACTTTTTAAAAAAATTTGTGTCAAATTTTGTATACGTGAAAGCTTTTTGAGATTTGTCTAATCCAAAAAATTGAAGAAAATTTCTCAAACTCTTAAAAATAATTTCTATCAAATTTTGAAAATGATCAAGCCATTTGAATTTTGGTTTCACAAACAAAATTTCATTAGGATAGTTTTGCAATATATTTGATATCTAGAAAAAGTTTGGATTAAAATTTCTCAATCTATCAGAAAATTTTTTCCCCTGTTTTTTGAAAGTTTTAAAAGTGTTGGAAAGTATAAACTTTTTTTAATTTTCATCGAAATTAAAAATGTCAGAAGTATAATTTGCCAGTCACTTTTTCATGAACGAAAATCGTTGATAACAAAGTTTAAAACTCTGAAAAGTTTTTTTCTCAAATTTTGAAAATGTTCTAAATTTTTTAATTCAGGTCGGAAATATCTGATTAATGAACATGTCCTTCACTTTGAGATCCTAAAAAAGTGTATCAAAGGCTGAGTCTATTGGACAAACCTTTCCAAGAAAATTTTAATGATTGGATTGCAAATAATTTTCTAAAATTTATGAAGAATTCAAAGAATTTAACAAGTTTTAGGGCATTTTTAATTATGTAGTCAAAAGGATTTCACAAAAATTCAAAAGATTTTCATGAGATTTCAAAAGGATTTCAAAAATGTAAAGCAATTTTTTAATATTTGAAGGTATTCCAAATATTTTAATTTTTTTTCAAATACTGTAGAATATTTAAAACGAGTTGAAGGCATTTCCAATAGATTTGAATAATTCAATGGGATTTTAAATGATTTTAAAGATATCAAGAAATTTTCAAGATCTTCAAAAAAATTAAATATTTCAGGGTGATTCAAAATTTTCCGATACATTTTTGATAGACTTAAATAAATTGAAGTAATTTCATCGAATTTAAAATATTTTCAAAGATTTCGAGAAATTTTCACGATCTTCAAAAAATGTAAAGGGATTTAAACAGATTTTATGAGATTTGAAATATTTTAGGGTCATTTCGAAACATTCCTAGCAATTTTCAATATATTTATATTGAATTTCAATTTCGAATTAATCTGGGGAAAAAAATTTGCGGTAAAAATAAAACCATGCAACTCACCTATCCTGAACCAAAAAGAAGTTTCATGAAAATGACTAAGGAAGCGGTTCGCGGCATCTTATTCCAACTATTTCGTAGTTTCAAAATCCGTTTCGAATGAAATCCTATCTGATCGTTTTGCGGTTTTATTTAACAATTACTTTTTTTTATTATTTTTGAATATTTTGACGTATTTTTGACGACACGTTCCAGCAAATAAACGGCCTAGGGAACGCATCTAGGGAGAAAAACAAAAAAATATCCTTTTTAAAACAAAAGAATATTCTTTTTAAATCACTTTTTTCGTCCAACATGAATTTTGTATGTACGCGTAAGTTTTAGTAGTAAAATAACATCAAAAATGAGTTTCAGAAGTAAACACGACGAAAATCAATCATAAGTTTGTGCCCCTTGTGGGGAAAAAATTGTTTTCAGCAATCATTAAAGTAATGATACCATCACCGAGAAATATGAGAATCTTATAAAAAAGCATGTCAATGAAAATTTTGAAGTGTCTGATTCTTTGACTGATTACGGAAATGGAAAGTCTGAAAGAACTTTGCCTTTGCCATCCATGCCTGATTATTCGGATATAATTTTGCCTAAAGAAACTTGCACAAGTGAAGACTCATGTAATTGTTTCGTTTGATTAACTGAGAAAGATAAAGGCCACCCAAAGATCGAAAAAGGAATAGGCCATAAAAATGATTCGGTTCGAATTACTACTGAAAATGGACTTTATGGCAGTTTGAAAAATGTAAATCTTCCAAAAAAACGTCCCAGTCAATGATACGTTACGCTCATCTATTTCAATTTGCGATTTGTTTTTTCAGGAAGCCGGTCGAGGTAAATCTCATCTCTGTATTACTCCTGCTCAATCTCGGGATAATATATTGAAATTTGTTGAAAAACTTTCTGAAAAACAGAAAGAGCAAGTTGCTGCTTCGATATTAAAAAGGAAAATTGACTTATCTAGCGACTTTAACGATAGTAGCACATCTAGTCTTCAAAACACGTAATTGAATTTTAGTACAATGGGCCGTAAGTTAAGAGTTGATGTAAATCCAGTTGAAAAAATACCTGTTGTTTTCACTACTGAAGCTTCAGATACTTATCAGACTAATACTGGCTCTTCAGCTAAACTGATAAGAAAAATGACGAATTTTTCACGAAGTATTGCAGGTAAAAAATCTGTTCCGCCTTATTATCGCAAATATGTGTCCGAAAGAACAAAAACACTAGAAAGTGCATACAAAAGCTGTGTGTGCGAATTTGATGCTTTAGAGACAAACCTTAGAAGACATAGGCGATGTGCTCGTGAAAATGATGATGGATGAAGGTCAAAATTTTTTGAAAATATGCCTAACGATATTTAATAAACCTGCTTCGCTAAAAATAAATAAAAGGAGTCTTTATTCTGAAGGTGCTACTTGTGCCAAAATGGCTAAATTAACCAGTGTCAAAAGACTAATATTGTTAGCTGTTGTACCAGATGTAAAAGAATCTTATGAAAATGTACAATCCTTATTCAATCTAACCAACGTTAATAACATTCCTTATAAGTTACTTAATGATTTTAAACTTCTACTCGTCGTTAATAGTCAACAGACAGCCACTGTAATGTATCCTTGTCCGCTTGTTTACGTTTAAAAACTTATGGAGATTTAAAAAATGATCATAAGCAGTTTACTCTTGTAGGTGGAAATAAGAAACATGCAATGGAAATTATAGCACTATTCACTCACCTCTTCTAAATAATGTACTTGTTATTGAAAAATGTCTGATTCCCTAATTACATGTTTTACAAGGCTATGTTAACCATTCTTTCTGGAACGGATTAGTGCCGCTACTTACAAAAGAAAAGGCGTTACTGTGGCCAAATAAGTTGAACATCATTGCAAAGAATTATCATGGAGACATTTTTGAAGGAAATGCTTGTAGACAACTTTTACAAGTGTCAGATGCACTTGATGATGCAGAAATTTATTCAGATGTAGGCAAATTTGCCCTTACACCGTTCATTTCTGCTTTCAAAGCTATGAACAAAATTGTGGATTGTTGTTTTTCTACGTCGACACTCGGCCAGAATTTAGATAAGCTCATTAAAGAATTGAAAAAGGCTTATGCCAGTACCTAAGTTTCTCTGACATTGAAAATTCACGTCATTTTGGAACATCTTGAGGATTCCCTGCATTTTTATGGATGGCGAAGGATTTGTATTGTGGTCAGAGCAACCAGATGAATCAGTTCACAGAGACTTTTTCAACGGTTGGAACAGCTACAAAATCAACGTGATAGATGATCCATCCTATCAAGAAAGATTAAGAAAAACGGTCGTAGAATACTCCTCCATGCATATTCACATTTTACATTGCACATTTCAATACATTATTTGATTCAAAATGTATCGTTCTTTTTATTATTCCTATATCATTTTATACTCATTATCAGTTATTTTTCAAATTTCATACTTATTTTTCCGTAATGATCAAATACATTACTAAATACAATTTTTTTTGAAATTAAAACAATAAAAGAAATACCGGAACCGCTGTACCATCACGTCCACGTCGTGGTTCTGGGTTAGGCTGAGAGTGGTACAAGAGTAGGAACTACGTGAAGAAAATTACTAACTTTCATATTTCGCTGAAACATGTGGTCAAAAATAAGTAAAAATATTTTTAAGAAAGTAATTGTTGAATAAAACCTCAAAACGATCAGCTAGGATTTCATTCGAAACGGATCTTGAAACTACGAAATAGCTGGAATAAGATGCCGTGAACCGTTTCATTATGCATTTTCGTGAAACTTCTTTTTGATTGAGGATATGTGTGTACAGAACGTACGCACTAATGTTTTTGACATTAATAATACGCACGTGAATCAACGCTACCTGGCCAGCAGTCACTCATGTCCAGCACAGCAGCGACTAGGCGCCGCAGACCTGAGCAGACCAGGTACAAAAGATCACCTACTGCCAAATGCAGTTATCTATCCAATTAATTTATCGTAATGACAAATTATTAACATTATTAGAAAGAAATGGGAACATTCGCTGAGGACGGACACATCTAACAAACAATAAAAATAAATTATAAGCGAAGCGGAATTTGTATGAGTCAAAAAGTGAGGCTTAGTGGATTTGTCAACTTACCTTGGATTTCCACGATTTTACTCGGGCCGTGAACATTTAGATAACATCAATAAATGTCGGAGCATTCACACTTTTGTAGCATCTGTTAACAAATGTAATGAACAAACGCTATGAAATTGAAACAAATTAAAACAAATGCTAAAAAATTTAAATTAAAAAAAATTAAAACAAATGCTGAAAATTAAAAAAAAAATTAAAACGAATCCTACGCAATTAAAAAATTACATAGTAATTAATTGAAACTAATAGCAATAGTTTATTAGAACCCAACTACAATTATAAAATGAATTTAGAATCATTATAATTTATTAATTTGAAAGACAACTGCATTTTGCAGTAGGTGACTTTTTGAACCTGGCCTGCTCATGTCCGCGGCGCGTAGCCACTCCTGAGCTGGACAGGAGTGAATGCCCTACTTAAGATGCCGGATAGGAGCTGATAGAAACCAGACACGACTCTGATGGAAACCGGACAAGCCTTCTACAAGGTTCTATCCAGGCTCTATACGTACAATTAATTCCAATCCGGAAATTTTACGGATCTATCTGAGTTCTATCAGGGAGACTTGACCAACCCTGTATTTTAGTAAAGACCAGAGTGACCATCTACACTGAGAACAACATTTTTGGATCCAAAGAAATGCATTTCTTTAATTCCATTTATTTTATTTAAAAAAAACCGTTCACTCAATTGTACTGAATGCTGTTTAAAAGCAACAAACTCATGCATTGATTCAAAGAAATCATTTCTTCAGGCGCTACTTCTTTGAAATAAAGAAATATTTCTTGGTCTCAGAATATTGGATAATTCACTCAAGGAATTGATATCTTTCAAACTAAGAATCTAGTTTCCTGGAATCTCGCTTTCGCATCCAAAGAAATATTTCTTTAGTTGAATGATTTTGAGCCAAATGAGCCATTTTAATGAAACATATCATTAGTTCAATAAAGTGATTTGTTCACTTAAGTAATAATTCATTCACTTGGAAGATATGTTTTCTTCATAAATAGATTGAAGCAATTTAGGCACAATAAACATTTCCTTCAAGTGAAGAAATATATTTTTGAAATAACTTCATGCACCATTCATTCGAAAAAATATTTTTGTAAAATCATTTGTTTTTACCGAGTAGTTCGTAACTATACCGCCAGGTGCGCAGAGCTTATGGTCTCACAATAGAAATGGATTCTCCCGTGTTTAAGTTAGCCATAAATTTTCACCACACGTAGACATAATCTGAAAAATATGTTGATTGGTTTGTTCTTGCTTGAAATTCTTTTTTCTACTTCGCGGAAATAAAAATAAATATATTATTATAAATTATAATCATTATAATTGCATCAAATATTGTTTTCAATAAATGGGCCTGCTTAATTTTTCTACTTTAACCATTCAAATTTTTGAAACGATAGAAGAACATTTTCTGTTTGAGTAAATTGTTCTTTAAATAAATTAATATTTTATGAACTGCGTTACGTATTTTTTTAACAATATGCCGCATCTTAGAAACAAATAAAGAATTTATTTTCATTGAACAAAATTTCGTCGCTGTGAAGAAATGTTTATTTGACCAAAAATACGCTTATTTGAATCATAGAATAACATATTTGGCTCAAGAAAAACTTTTACTTAGTCCGAGTTACATTTATTTGTATGTAATAATTATCTTCTTGAACCTACAAAATATTGCTTCACATTACGGAATTCACCTATCATATCAAATACTTATTTATTACAGTCAATAACAAATCTATTTTGCTCAAGGAATATTTTACAGTGTTAAGTAAATATTTATATGCGTTAAGCATTGCGTTCCTTAGATCCAAACACTACATTTCTTTAATCTGAAGAAATATTTCTTCAACCACATTCTACTCTACCATTTCTTTGAATCAAAGAAATTTCCTTTCATTTAAATAAGCTTTTTCTCAGTGTATGCGGGTCTATCCGGGATGCTGAATCAGAAATTAATTTTGTCTAAGTCAAAACGATCATGTACCTGGGTCTATCCGGGACTTATGTGAGACTTGGAAACAAAAATTAATTTTCTCTATGTTCAGAAGAAGCGACTATCTGGGAACTATCTGGGAGTTTACCGTTAAAAAAAGAAACACGTCCTACAGTTTACGTTTATCCGGGTCTATCCAGGACTTATTTGGGACATGGAAACAAAAATTTATTTTCTCGAAGTTCAAATGAAGCTTCTATCCGGGTCTATGCGGGACCTATCTGGGAGTTTACTGTTGAAAAAAGAAACAAGTCCTACACTTTACGTTCATCCGGGTCTATCTGGGACCTATTCGTGACCCGAAAACAGATATTCATTTTCTCTAAGATCAAATAAAGCGTCTATCCGGGTGTATCCGGGACCTATATGGGAGTTTACCGTTGAAAAAAGGAACAAGTTCTACAGTTTATGTTTATCCGGGCTCATCTGGGACCTATTCGGGACACGAACACAGATATTCATTTCCTCTAAGATCAAATGAAGCGTCTATCCGTGTCTATCCGGGACCATTCCACTACAGGCCAGGCGACCGAAATTTTTGCCAAAATTGAAAAAGTCTACAGATTCGGCTAAAAATAGATATTTGAGAGTTTTTGGGGTCGCTGATTACGAATATGCAGTCAAAAAGTAAAAATTCAAAACGGCGGATTCAATTTGGCGGCGAAGATTTTGAAATATATACGAAATCGACTAAAAATAGATACTTGGGGGTTTTTGGGGTCGCTGATTGCGAATATGCAGTCAAAAATTCTAAATTCAAAATTGCGGACTCAATATGGCGGCGAAGATTTTAAGAAATATATGGAATCGACTAAAAATAGTTACTCGGGGGTTTTTGGGGTCACTGATTACGAATGTGCAGTCAAGAATTCAAAATTCAAAATGGCGAACTCAATATGGCGGCGAAGATTTTGAAAAATATATGCAATCCACTAAAAATAGTTACTCGGGGGTTTTTGAGATCGCTGATTATGAATATGCAGTCAAAAATTCCAAATTCGAAATGGCGGACTCAATATGGTGGCGAAGATTTTGAAAAATATATGAAATCGACTAAAAATAGTTAGTCGGGGGTTTTTGGGATCGCTGATTATGAATATGTAGTCGCAAAAATCAAAATTCAAACAAAGTCACAAAATGTGGTGCTGGATTATTGTAGGTCCCCATGCTTCTCACAAAATGGGGTGCTGGATCATTGTGAGTCCCTTGCCTCTCAAAAAATGGGACATATGAAACCAAAAATGTATTTGAACAAGTTTATATTAAGAAATAATTTGAACATATATTGCTTTTGCATTATATCGCACATTATTGATTTTGCATGGTTTCCCATGATCAACACAACACGGATTAATATTAACATGCATATGCATGTAAGAATCGGGTTTTAAGTCCTTTTAACTATATACAAAACAATAAATAGTAGCCTGTCATCAAACTCCATACTTTATTTTTGGGCAAAATCTCGGTCGCCTGGCCCATAGTGCATTCTGGGAGGTTACTGTTGAAAAAGGAAACAAGTCCTACACTTTACGTTTATCTGGGTCTATCTGGGACCTATTCGGGACACGAAAACAGATATTCACTTCCTCTATGATAAAATGAAGCGTCTATCTGGGTGTATCCGGGACTCATCTGGAAGTTTATCGTTGAATGAAGAAAAAAGTCCTACAGTTTATGTTTATTCGGGTCTATCCGGGACTTATTTGGGACACGGAAACCAAAACTCATTTCCTCAAAGTTAAAATGAAGCGTCCATCCGGGACCTATCTGGAGGTTTACCGTTAAAAGAAGAAACAATTCCTACAGTTTATGTTTATCCGGGACTTATTTGGGAGACGGAAACAAAAATTCATTGCCTCGAAGTTCAAATGATGCGTCTGTCTGGTTCTATCCGGGACCTATCTGGGAGTTTACTGTTAAAAAAAGAAACAAGTCCTACACTTTACGTTGATCCAGGTCTATCCGGGTCCTATATGGGACACGAAAACAAAACTATTTTTCCTCGAAGTTCAAACGAAGTGTATCCAGGCGTATCTGGGATCTGACCGGTAGTATTTGCACCGACAAATTATAAAGTCCCGCAATGTACGCTTAACCTGGTCTATTCTAGTTAAAAAGAACTTTTTAAATCTTTTCGAAAAATTGAAAATTCAAATTTTGATCGCACAGAATATAATGAAAATCAAACAATCCATTTTGCGGTCAAACTATGCAAGATACAAAAAAAATGAATCAACAAAAATTGTGCACCCAAAAAAGATCTACAAATTTTATGATTAATCACTTTTTTATAGGAAACGTAGTTTTTGTTTTATTAGTAAAAAAACAACATTAAATATGAAAAACAAATTAAATTTTTGGACAAACGACAAAAGCTATACAAAAAATTATTAAACAAAAATTCTCCACCCAAAAAATATCTATAAATTCGTTATAAACTCTAGTTATAAAAATATATGAAGAATAAAAAAATTACCTTCTTAGAGAAAGGACACAAGCTACAATATATACGTATACCATTCAGCTACCCTTTCGGGATAGGCGTGACGTGTAGATTTTTAGATTGATCTAGAATTTTCATGTTAATCATTTGAATAACACGTTCGTCCCGCAATACTGCTCCGACCCAGGCTTCTAATCAATCTCCCTAGCGATCACCCCAAGTGAAGAGCCTCATAAAGTCATTATGTGAAGCTGCCCACTCGAGCCCATTGTAAAATTTTATTCAACAATTTTAAAATATCATTGATATATATAATATATAATAAAAAATGTCATTGCAAATAAACAAATTAAATTTATGGAAAAACGATAAAAGTTGCAATAAAATGATTAATAAAAATTTTTTTAATGGGATATGCATTTTTTTAAATTATAAGAAAAATACAATGAAAATAATTTTGTTTCAATACCAATGCATATTATAAATTTTGGTAATATGAAGTTATTGAAATTATACATTTTCCAGGGTGACTGAGAATTAAAATTGGTGCAAAATAAGGAAAAACTATTAAAGTAATAATAAAAAATAAAATTTGTAGTTTATTTTGTAATATCTGAATAAGCAGTCCCAGACCGAGGTATAGAAATAAATATAAAATACATTTGATATAATAGAGTTGAACATAATGTAGGAAAATTGCATTTCCGACAAAATCGAGTGCCAAGCACGAGATACGTGATGAGAATGTGTTCGTTAAAACCGAAGGAGCTCTAACAAAACAGTATTCACAATCACAAATTTATAGTTATCGATGCTTTAACCTTTAATTTTAAAAGGCCTGCGCACAAATATGGGATAAATAGAAAAGAACGAGCGCGCAGCGCGAGGTAAATAAATTATCGAGCGCGAGATAAATATATTATGGAGCGCGAAGCGTGAGAACCAATAGTCGTGCGTCCTAGGCGCGCTCAAAATTAAACAAATAAAAATTGTGTAATCATATAGAAATTTGTTAAACATTAAAAGAAAAGTATCAAAGTTATGTAAGTATTCAAAAATAAGTATCATAGGATACCAATTTGAGAAAAAAGTGGACACCTATGGCTCGATTTTAATAAATTTTTAAAGTAAACAATAATTAATTGATTAAATAATCACATGATTTTTTTTTTTGAAAACTTACTGCTGCAAACAATAAGTAACTATTATCAACATTTGAACAATTAGAAATTGCTTTGAAAGTCAAGGGATATATTCAAATTGTCCATTAGTAATTATTTTTATTGAGAAAGAAGGCAGAAAATGCTGAAAATTAACATTAATACGTGAAAAAGTATTTTTTTTCTATTTTTGGGCCATATTTGGGGCATTCTGGTGGGGGAGGTTGGGTTGAAATTGGAAGCTATTGGTATTGTTTTATTTCCTAGAAACCTCTCTTCACTTCCTGAAAAATTTAGCACCTTTCGATCAAACCCTGCAGTATCAGTCCAATTTTTCGAAAATCCAAAACTTTCCCATGTTGAGTATATATGATATTTTCAAGTGCCCGGTGGCACGTTTTAATGTTATAATTTCAAAGCAAAGAAAAACGAATTTTCTTTATCCAGAACTGGAAACTCATTTGGAGGGGGGGGGGTCTTTTCCACTAGAGAGAAAAAAAATTTTCAATGCATTGTTAGACCACCCTAATGTTCACACTTCACTTTGAAGATAGAATATTTCAGGTTCAAGTATTTTTAATCTGGAAGTATTTTTTTAACTTGAATTTTCAAATAAATCGTTTGTAGTAGCTGCTTTTGTTTTTACTTTCCATTAAATTTTTGAACTACGCAATTTAAACAGAAATCAGAAATTGATTTAATAATTTAATTGAACATTTAAATATTAGAATTTGAATTTGAAAATTTTAAAATGAAATGTTCAAATTGAGACTTTTTAAGTCCACCACCTTATTAAATGTGTAAAACAAAAAAATATATTCTTCAGTTAGCCTTGGCTTTTCAGCGAAACAGCTTGGCTCAGACTTTGTCGCCAAGATTCAAGCTATTCGATGGCTCATTCGAGTAGGGTTTGTGGCAGAGATTTAGGTTAAGACTCAGGTTTAGGTAGTTTAGGTAGGGTTTGTATCCCCAGCGGGTATGATTTTTCAAAGCGTTTGAGCGTGCGATTATGTTTGTGAGTGATCGTATATGCAATTATATAATTTCCAAAAAACATTAAGCGCAGTGACGATATATAAAACCATTTTTTTTTGCAAATTTATCATTATATTACATTATCTGTTTCGAACTGCTGTACCGAATAGATCTTGGCTAAGACCGGATAGGACACGGATCAATCTTTCAAAGCGCCCAGTACAGGTCCCGGATACCAAATTGTATGCCGATTAGATCCCGGCTAGAAATGGATAAGACCCGGCTAGAATTTTTAAGGGCCCCGTACGTATTTTTGAAATCTCCTTCTCGAGATTCTATATTCCATGAAGCTTGTCCAAAATTAGCATTACCACCAGAACTCATAATTGCTCGTTGTGGTACATGGATATCTGCAGCCATTTATCATGCCGAAAATTTCATAAATGTTAAATCAGTAATTTTACGTTTCGATTTCTCTGATGCTAAATCTATTGAAATAGCTCAATTACTTTTAGGAGATGAATCTCTGTACACGGAATTAATGTACATCAAACATAATTTTGGATTACTGGTGAATTACATAAGTAAATTAGAAACTTATGGGATGCTTTTACATGAAAACTTGTAAAAGATAGAAAAAGCTCCAAATAAGTTATCTTCGCAAAATGGAGCTGCTTCGAAAATTGCGAAAATGAAATTGAACGAAATAATCAAGAAAAACAGCAATTTAAATGCATTAAAAGAGATTTCTCGGAATATCAATGATGGTATACATCTTGTAAATTTTCTCTAAACAGCAGAGATGATAAAAAAAATTCAAATTTGCGAAAACAAACTCCGTTCAGCTTTTTCAAATTCAATCATACCTTAAACCGCCTTCAATAATTTAAGAATGTCTTTTGTTGCTGCAGCTAATATTTCGCAGCTACACGATAAAGATTGATTTTATTGCTACAAGGTATGAAGCTCTTTGTTCTACTTTTCAAATTCAAATTTTTCAACTCAACTAGTGTGGAGTTGGTTTTGTACATTTAAATTTTTTACTCTGCTAGTACAGAGGTTCTCCTTTCACAGGCGATTCATAGCCAATTTCATACTCTATCTAGTCCGCTCTCTATTCATGTATATTTAAATAAAGTATAGTATACGAGGGCTGTTTGATAAGTCAGTGACTTTTCGACTAAAAGATTTTTTTGTCGGCAAATGAGCGTTTTACTCTTCAACATAATCTCCTTTTAGCTCGATGAATTTAGTCCAGCGTGTTTCCAATTTTTTTATTTCTTCCAAATAATTGGTTTTCTCAAGGCCCTCAAAATAGGCGTTTGTTTCAGTGATGAACTCTTCATTCGACCCAAATCTCTTACTGCCCGGCCATTTCTTCAGGTTTGGAAATAGGAAATAGTCGCAGGGGGCTACATCTGGAGAATATGCTGGACAAGGTAGCAGTTTGTAGCCCAATTCATGGATTTTTACCATCGTGACTACACACGTGTGCACTCTCGAATTGCCCTGATGGAACAGAACTTTTTTCTTCGACAAATGCGGTCGTTTTTGCTTCAAATCCACATCATCTCTTTCCAAAAGCTCTGAATAATATTGGCCGTTGATCGTTTTACCCTTCTGAAGGTAACCGATGTGAATGATACCGCGTGTATCCCAAAAAACTGTGGCCATGACTTTGTTGGCCGACAGACCCATCTTGGCCTTCTTTGGTGCACGTACACGCGGAGAAACTCACTTTTTTATTGTTCTTTGGTCTCTGGTGTGTTGTGGTAGATCCATGTTTCGTTCACCGTTAGGAAACGACGCAAAAACTCGTTCGGATTGCGGCTGAACATCGCCAAACACTCCTTTAAATTAGGCACACGGTTGCGCTTATGGTCGAATGTGAGCAATCGCGGCACCCATCTCGCGGATAGCTTTTTCATGTCCAAATACTTTACCACCGAGCAATT
Source organism: Andricus grossulariae (assembly GCA_011634705.1). NCBI lineage: Eukaryota > Metazoa > Arthropoda > Insecta > Hymenoptera > Cynipidae > Andricus > Andricus grossulariae. Next base: position 214,741,924 of record JAABKJ010007545.1, on the reverse strand, counting down.
CACGCCTACCCCGAAAGGGAAACGGCTTAATGATATAATAATAATAATAATAATAATAGAAAAACTTTTTCTACACATTTTTTCTCAAAAATGTTTGTTGTCACTATATTTTTATGGTGAAATATATAGTATTTTTATTGAAGCCTATACCGTTTTTGTGATTTTAGACAAATTGATTTGAAAAGTTTTTATTCAAAACTTTTGGCTATCATTATATTTTTGCGGTAAAATATATCGTAGTTTTTATTGAAGCGTATAGTAGTTTTCGTTGATACCTATACCGTTTTTTTGATTTTAGAAGAATTTTTTTGAGAAACTTGTCTTCCAAAATTTTGGTAGCCATTATTTTTTTTACGGTACCATATATAGTAGTTTTTATTGAATTCTATAACGTTCTTGTGATTTTAGAAAATTTGTTATTCAAAAATGTTGGGTTCCATTGTATTTTGACAGAAATATATATAGTAGTTGTTATTATGTTGTTATTATGCCTATGCCGTTTGTGATTTTAGAAAAACTTGAAAAATTTTTGATGAAAATTTTTCCATAACAACAAAAACGTGAACGACTTCCGTAAAAACTCCTGCGGTGATACGGCAAAAATATGAATAATAAATTTTTGGAAAAAAATGTTTGATAAAAATTTTCCCCAAACCACAAAAACGTTAACGACTTCCGTAAAAACTCCTGCTTTGAGACCGCCAAAATATCGGCAGTAAATTTATGGAAAAAAAATTTGGATGAAAATTTTTCCAAAATCATGAAAACGATATAGGCTTCCGTAAAACTCCTGCGTTCATAACGCAAAAAGATCGATAGTAAATTTTTGACGAAAAATTTTTGATGAAAATTTTTCCATAACAACAAAAACGTTATAGGCTTCCGTAGAAACTCCTGCGTTGATACCGTAGAAATATCGGAAGTAAATTTTTGTAAAAAAGTGTTGGATGCAAATTTTTCCTGAAACACAAAAACGTTATCGACTACCGTAAAAACTCCTGCGTTGATACCGCAAAGATATCGAAAGGAAATTTTTGGAAAAAACGCTATCGACTTCCGTAAAAACTACTGTTTTAAGAACGGCAAAATATCGCAAGTAAATTTTGGATAAAAATTTGTCGAAAAACAACAAAAACGTTATCGGCTTCCGTGAATGGTCTGCGTTGATAACGCAAAAATATCGATAGCAAATTTTTCGGAAAAAATTGTTCATGAACATTTTTCCAAAACCACAAAAACGTTATTGACTTCCGTAAAACCTCCTGCTTTAAAAGCGCCAAAATATCGGTCGTAAATTTTTGGAAAAAAATGTTTGATGCTAATTTTTCCAAAACCACAGAAACGTTATAGGCTTCCGTGAAACTCCTGCGTTGATACCGCAAAAGATCGATACTAAATTTCTCAAGAAAAATTTTTGATCAAAATTTTTCCAAAACCACGAAAACGTTATAGGCTTCCGTAAAACACCTGCTTTGTTATCACAAAAATAACTATAGTAAGTTTTTGGAAAAAAAATTTTGATGAATACTTGCCAAAAACCACACAAACATTATCGACTTCCGTAAAAACTCCTGCGGCCATACCGAAAAAATATCGGCAGTAAATTTGTAAAGCAAAATTGTTGGTGAAAATTTTTCCGAAATCACAAAAATATTATAGGATCCGTAAAAACTCCTGCGTTGATAATGCAAAAATATCGATAGTAAATTTTTGAAGAAAAAAGTTAGACGAAAACATTTCCAAACCCAAAAAAACGTTATCTACTTCCGTAGAAACGCCAGCGTTGATAGCGCAAAAATATCAACAGTAAATTTGTTATGAAAATTCTTCCAAAACCACATAAACGTTATAGGCTCCGTTAAAAAATCCTGCATTGATAATGCAAAAATATCTATGGCAAATTTTTGAAAACAAAATTTTTATTGCAAATTTTCCCAAACCCATGCCGTAAAAACTACTGATTTAATACTCCAAAAATATCGATAGTTGATTTTTGAAAAACATTTCTTATGAAATTTTTTTCAAAACCATAAAAACGCTACAAGCTTCCGTGAAAACTCCTGCTTTGAGACCGAAAAATTAACGAAAGTAAATTTTTGGAAAAAAATTTTGGATGAAAAATTTTTTAAAACCACAACAACGTTATTGGCTGCCGTGAAACTCCTGCGTTGATACCTAAAAAACATCGATAATAAATTTTTGATGAAAAATGTTTGATGAAGATTTTTCCAAACCACGAAAACGCTATCGGCTTCCGTAAAAACTCCTGCGTTGATAACGCAAAAACATCGATAGTAAATTTTTGATGAAAACAATTCTAATACAAAAAAAACGTTATCTACTTCCGTAGAAACTCCAACGTTGATAATGCAAAAATATCGACAAACAATTTTTGATGAAAATTTTTCCAAAACGACAAAAACGTTATCGGCTTCCGTAAAAAGTCCTGCGTTGAAACCGCAAAAATAACGATAGCAAATATTTGAAAAAAACTTGCTGATGCCAATTTTTCTAAAACCAGAAAAGGTTATCGACTTTCGTAAAAACTCCTGCGTTGATAACGCAAAAATATTGATAGCAAATTTTTCGAAAAAAATTGTTGATGAAAATTGGTCCAAAACCACAAAAACGTTATCGACTTCCGTAAAACCTCCTGCCTTGAGAGCGCCAAAATATCGGTCGTAAATTTTTGAAAAAAAAATGTTTGATGATCATTTTTCCAAAACCACAAAAACGTTATAGGCTTCCGTAAAACTTCTGCGTTGATACCGCAAAAGATCGATACTAAATTTCTCAAGAAAAGTTTTTGATCAAAATTATTCAAAAACTACGAAAACGTTATAGACTTCTGTAAAAACATTTGATTTGTTATCGCAAAAATAACTATATTAACTTTTTGGAACAAAATTTTTGATGAATATATGCCAAAAACCACACAAACGTTATCGACTTCCATAAAAACTCCTGCGGCCATACCGCAAAAATATCGGTAGTAAATTTGTAAAGCGAAATTGTTGATGACAATTTTTCCGAAATCACAAAAACGTTATCGGCTCCTGTAAAAACTCCTGATTTGAGACATCAAAAATATGGGTAATGAATGTTTGGAAATAATTATTGGTGATAATCTTTCCAAAACCACAAAAACATTATCGACTTCCGTGACAACTCCTGCGTTCATATCGCAAAAGTAACAATATTACATTTTTGGAAAACAAATTTTGATGAAAATTTTCCCAAACCCACGAAATAGTTATCGACTTATGTAGAAGCTCCTCCGTTGATACCGCAAAAATATCGATAAAACATGTTTGGAAAATAATTTTTGATGAAATTCTTTCCAAAACCACGAAAACATTATCGACTTCCGTGAGAACTCCTGTGATGAAACCGAAAAAACAACGATAGGAAATTTTTGGAAAAAATTTGTGATGACAATTTTTTTAAAACCACAAAAACGTTATAGGATTCCGTAAAACTCCTGCGTTGATACCCCATACATATCAATGGTAAATTTTTGAAAAAAAATGTTTGATGAAAATTTTTCCAAGACCACAAAAACGTTATAGGCTTCGGCAAAAACTACCGCTTTGATACCCCAAAAATATCGACAGTAAATCTTTGACGAAAATTGTACATGAAAAATCTGTGATGAACATTTTCCAAGAACCACAAAAACGTTATAGGCTTTGTGAAAACTCCTGCGTTGATAACGCAAGAATAGGGATAGCAAATTTTTGAAAAAAAATGTTGATGCAAATTTTTCCAAAATCACAAAAACTTTATCTACTTCCGTACAAACTCCTGCGTCGATAACCCAGAAATATCGACAGTAAATCTTTGACGAAAATTGTACATTAAAAATTTGTGATGACAATTTTTTCAAAACCACAAAAACGTTGTAGGCGTCTGCAAAAACTCCAGCGATGATACCGGAGAAAGATCGACAATAAATTTTGGAAGAAAAATGTTTGATGAAGATTTTTCCAAACCACAAAAATGCAATCGGCTTTCGTAAAAACTCCTGCGTTGATAAAGCAAAAATATCGATAGTAAATTTTTGAAGAAAAAAGTTTGATGAAAATAATTCCAAAACCAAAAAAACGTTATCTGCTTCCGTAGAAACTACAGCGTTAATAACGCAAAAATATCGACACAAAATATTTAAAGAATAATTTTTTATGAAAATTTTTCCAAGACCACGAAAACGTTATAGGTCTACCTTAAAACTTCTGCGCTGATAACGAAAAATACCAGTAGTAAATTTTTGAAGCAAAATTTTTGATGAAAGTTTTTTCAAAACCACAAAAACGTTTGATGACGTTTGATGACGTTTTTGAAAAACTCCTGATTTGAGACATCAAAAATATGGGTAATGAATGTTTGGAAATAATTATTGGTGAAAATCTTTCCAAAACCACAAAAACATTATCGACTTCCGTAAAAACTCCTGCGTTCATATCGCAAAAGTAACGATAATTACTTTTTAGAAAACAATTTTTTATGAAAATTTTCCCAAAACCACGAAATGGTTATCGACTTTCGTAAAAGCTCCTGCGTTGATACCGCAAAAATATTGATAAGAAATTTTTGGAAAATAATTTTTGATGCAAATTTTTGCAAAACCACGAAAACGTTATCGACTTCCGTAAGAAATTTCTGCATCGGAGCCGCAAAAATGTCGATAAGAAATTTTTGGAAAATAATTTTTGATGAAATTCTTTCCAAAACCACAAAAACATTATCGACTTCCGTAAAAACTACCGCTTTGGTACTCCAAAAATATCGACAGTAAATCTTTGACGAAAATTGTACACGAAAAATTTGTGATGAACATTTTTCCAAAACCATAAAAACGTTAAGGCTTCGTGAAAACTCCTGCGTTGATAACGCAAAAATAGGGATAGCAAATTTTTGAAAAAAAATTTTTGATGCAAATTTTTCCAAAATCACAAAAACTTTATCTACTTCCGAACAAACTCCTGCGTTGATAACCCAAAAATATCGAAAGTAACTCTTTCACGAAAATTGTACATTAAAAATTTGTGATGGCAATTTTTTCAAAACCACAAAAACGTTGTAGGCTTCCGTTAAAACTCCTGCGTTGATATCGCAAAAATATCAATAGTAAATTTTTCGAAAAAAGTGTTTGATAAAAGGTTGTCGAAAACCACATAAACGTTATCGACTTCCGTAAAAACTCCTTCTTTGAGACCGCCAAAATATCGGTAATACTTTTTGATGAAAATTTTCGCAAAACCAAAAAAAAAGTTACCGACTTCCGTGAAAACACCTGCGTTATTACCGCAAAAATATCGATAGGAAATTTTTGGTAAACAATTTTTGATTTAAATTTTTCCAAAACTACATAAACGTTATCGGCTCTAGTAAAATCTCCTGCTTTGAGACCGCCAAAATAACGGTAGTAAATTTTTGAAAAAAAATTGTTGATGACAATTTTTCCAAAACCATAAAAATGTTGTAGGCTTCCGTAAGAAGTCCTGCTTTGATAACTCAAAAATATCGGTAGCAAATTTTTTATGAAAATTCTTCCAAAACCAGAAAAACGTTATCGACTTTCATAAAAACTCCTCCGATGATACCGTAACAATATCGATAGGAAATTTTTGGAAACAAATTTTGGATGAAAATTTGTTCAAAACTACAAAAACGTTATAGACTTCTGTCAAAACTCTGGCGTTGATAACGCAAAAATATCGACAGTAAATTTTTGAAAAAAAATTTTTGATAAAAAGTTGCTGAAAACCACATAAACGTTATTGACTTCCGTAAAAACTCCTGCTTTGAGACCGCCAAAATATCGGTAGTACTTTTTGAATGGAAATATTTACAGAACCCAAAAAAATACCTTATCGACTTCCGTAAAAACTCCTGCGTTGATACCGCAAAAATATCGATAAGAAATTTTTGGAAAATAATTTTCAATGAAAATGTTTGCAAAAGCACGAAAACGTTATCGGCTTCAGTAAAAACTCCTGCTTTGAGAGCGCCAAAATATCGATGAAAAGTTTTTGGAACAAAATTTTTGATGCAAACTTTTGCAAATCCAAAAAAACGTTTCGACTACCGTAGAAACTTCTGTCATGATATAGCAAAGGTATCGAAAGGAAATTTTTGGAAAATAACTTTTGATGAAAATCTTTCCAAAACCATAAAATGTTATCGACTTCCGTAAAAAGTCCTGCGTTGATATCACAAAAATAACGATAGTAAATTTTTTGAAAAAAATTTTTCATGGAAAATTTCATGGAACCACATAAACGTTACCGACTTACATGAAAACACCTGTGTTGAAACCGAAAAAACAACGATAGCAAATTTAAAAAAAAAAAATTGTTGATGAAAATTTTTCCAAAACCGCAAAAACGTTATAAGCTTCCGTAAAACTTCCTTATTAATACCGCAAAAATATCGATAGTAAATTTTTGGAAAATAATTTCTGATGAAAATGTTGCCAAACCCACAAAAACATTTTAGGCTTCCGTAAAAACTCTAGCTTTGATACCGCAAAAAAAACAATAGTAAATTTTTGAAAAAAAATTCTGATGAAAATTAGTGCAAAGCCACAAAAACGTTATAGTCTTCCGTAAAAGCTCCAGCGTTGATACCGCAGAAAGGTGGATACTAAATTTTTTTAAGAAAAATTTTTGAGGAATATTCTTCTAAAACCACAAAAGCGTTATTGATTTCCGTAAATATTCCTGCGTTGATATAGTAAAAATAACGATAGTAAATATTTGGAAAAAAATTTCTGATGGAAATTTTCCCAAAACCACAGAAAGATTATCGATTTCTGTAGAAACTCCTGCGTTGATACCACAAAAATATCGAAAGTAAATTTTGGATGAAAAATTTCTGATGAAAATTTGTCCAAAACCACAAAAACGATATAGGCTCCCGTAAAAACTTCTGCGTTGATATCAAAAAAATATGGATAGTAAATTTTTGGAAAAAAATTTGGGATGCACATTTTTTCCTCAAAACATTTATTACCGAAATTTTCAATGATATTGTTGTTATTGATGCCTCTAGCGTTTTTGAGATTTTTGACAACAATTTTTTCCACAGAAAATTTTTCTGCAAAATATTCACTATCGAACTTTTTAATGATATTGTTCTTATTGTAGCCTATAACGTTATTGTGATTTTTGAGAAAAAATTTTTCATCAGAAAATTTTTCGTACAAAATTTATCATCGCAATTTTTAATGATATTGTTGCTATTGAAGCCTGGAGCGTTTTAGTGATTTTTGACAGAAAATTTTCCCTCATAAAATTTTTCGGCAGAAAATTTACTATAGAAGTTTTTCATGATATGGTTGTTGTTGAAGCCTATAGCGTTTTTGTGATTTTTGACAACAATTTTTCCCTCAGAAAAATTTTCGGCAGAAAATTTAATATTGAAATGTTTAATGATATAGTTGTTATTGACGCCTATCGCGTTTTTGTGATATTTAAAAAAAATGTCCTCAGAAAATTTCAAGGCAGAAAATTTTCTATTCAAATTTTTAATGACATTGTTGTTATGGAAGCCTACAGCTTTTTTGTAATTTTTGACACAAATTTTTTCCTCAGAAAATTTTTGGGCAGAAAATTTAATATCGAAATTCTTAATGATATAATAAGTATTGAAGCCTATAGCGCTCATGTGATTTTTGACAAAAGCTTTTCATCAGAAAGTTTTTTCGGAGAATATTTACCATCGAAATTTTTAATGACGTTGTTGTTATTCAATCCTATATCACTTTTGTAATTTTTGACCCAAATGTTTCGGCAGAAAATGTACTATCGAAATTTTTAATGATATTGACGTTTTTGAAGCATACAGCGTTTTTGTGATTTATGACAAAAATATTTTCCTTACGAAATTTCTCGACAGAAAATTTACTATCGAAATTGTTAATGATATTTTTATTATTGAAGCCTATAGCCTTTTTGTGATTTTTGACAACAATTTTCGAAAAAAAAACAAGTCTATGGCGTTTCTGTGATATTTAAACAAAAAATTTTCCTCCGAATATTTCTCGGCAGAAAATTTACTTTCCAAATTTTTAATGATATTGTCGTCATTGAAACATATAGCGTTTTTGTGATTTCTAACAACAATTTTTTCCTCGGAAATTTTTTAGCAGAAAAGTTACCATTGAAATTACTAATGATATTGTTGTTATTGAAGCATATAGCGTTTTTTGACAAACTCTTTTTGCCCAAAAAATTTTTTGGCAGAAAATTTAATATCGAAATTTTTAATTATATGTTTGTTATTGAAGCCTACAGCATTTTGTGACTTTTGACATAAATTTGTTTCTCAGAAAATTTTTCCGCAGAATATTTACCATCGACATTTTTAATGATATTGATGTTATTGAAGCCTATCTCATTTTTGTGATTTTCGACAACATTTTTTCCCTCAGAAAATTTCTCAGCAGAATATTTACCATCGAAAATTTAAATGATATTGCGTTATTGAAGCCTATATCGTTTTTGTGATTTTTGACCAAAATTTTTCGGCAGAAAATGTAGTATTCAAATTGTTAATGATATTGTTGTTATTGAAGCCTATAGTGTTTTTGTGATTTTTGACACAAAATTTTTCTTCAAAAAATTTAATATCGAAATGTTTTATGATATTGTTGTTATTGAAGCCTATATAGTTTTTGTGATTTTTGATCCAAAGTTTTGCTTAGAATATTTACTATCGAAATTTTTAATGATATTGCTATTGAAGCCTATAGCGATTTTGTGATTTTTGACAAACATTTTTTCCCCCGAAAATTTTTCGGCAGATAATTTACTATTCAAATTTTTAATTATATTTTTGTTATTGAAGCCTATCTCATTTTTGTGATTTTCGACAAAATTGTTTTCCTCAGAAAATTTTTCTTCAGAATATTTACCATCGAAATTTTAAATGATATTGTTGTTATTATATATTATAGCGTTTTTGTGATTTTTGACCAAATTTTTTTGGCAGAAAATTTGCTATCGACAGAAAATTTACTATCGAAATTGTTAATGATATTGTTGTTAATGAAGCCTATAGCTTTTTTGTGATTTTAGACAACAAAGTTTTCCTCAGAAAATTTTTCGGCAGAAAATTTAATATCAACATTTTTTATTATATTGTTGTTATTGAAGCCTATATCATTTTTGTGATTTTTGTACAAAATTTCTCGGCAGAAAATGTTCTATCGACATTTTTAATGATATTGATGTTTTTGAAGCCTATAGCGTTATTGTGATTTTTTGCAAATATTTTTTTCTCAGAAAATTTTTCCGCAGAAAAATCACTATTGAAATTGTTAATAATATTGATGCTGTTGAAGACTATAGCGCTTTTTTTTATTTTTGTCAAAAATTTTTTCCTCAGAAAATTAACTAACGAAGTTTTTAATGATATTGTCGTTATTGAAGCCTATAGCGTTTTAGTGATTTTTGACAAAACATTTTTCGGCAGAAAATTTACTATCGAAATTTTTAATTATATTGTTGTTATTGAAGCCTAGAGCGTTTTTGTGATTTTCGACCAAAATTTTTCGGCAGAAAATGTACTATCCAAATTGTTAATGATATTGTTGTTATTGAAGCCGATAGTGTTTTTGTGATTTTTGACACAAAATTTTTCTTCAGAAAATTTAACATCGAAATGTTTTATGATATTGTTGTTATTGAAGCCTATATAGTTTTTGTGATTTTTGATCAAAATTTTTCCTTAGAAAATTTACTATCGAAATTTTTAATGATGATGATGATCGAAATGTTTTTGAAGCCTATAGCGTTTTTTATATTTGTGACAAAAATTTTGTCCTAAGAAAATTTCTCGGCAGAAAATATACTATCGAAATTATTAAGGATATTGTTGTTATTTAAGCATATAGCGTTTTTGTGATTTTTGACAAAAATTTTTTCCTCGGAAATTTTTCCAGCAGAAATTACCATCGAAATTACTAATGGTATTGTTATTGAAGCCTATAGCGTTTTTGTGATTTTGGAAAAAAAAAATTTTTCAGAAAATTTGTTCGCAGAAAATTTACAGTTATTGATTTATAGTTTATAGTATAGAATTTATAGTTATTGAAGCCTATAGAGTGTTTGTGATTTTTGACAAAAACTTTTTCCTCAGAAAATTTTTTCGCAGAAAATTTAGTATCGAAATTTTGAATGAAATTGTTGTTATTGAAGCCTATAGCATTTTGTGATTTTTGACAAAAAAATTTTCCTCAGAACATTTTTCCGCAGAATATTTACCATCGGAATTTTTAATGATATTGTTATTGAAGCCTATATCGTTTTTGTGATTTTTTACCAAAATTTTTCCTCAGAAAACTTTCTATCGAAATTTTCAATGATATTATTGTTTTTGAAGCCTATAGCATTTTGTGATTTTTGGCACCAATTTTTTCCTCAGAAAATTTTTTTCCGCAGAATATTTACCATAGAAATTTTTAATGATAATGCTGTTATTGAAGCCTATATCGTTTTTGTGATTTTTGACCAAAATTTTCCCGCAGAAAATTTACTATCGAAATTTTTAATGATATTATTGTTTTTGAAGGCTATAACGTTTTTTTCATTCATGACAAAAATTTTTTTGTCAGAAAATTTTTCGGCAGAAAATTTAATATTGACGTTTTTAATGATATTATTGATATGGAAGCCTATAGCGTTTTTGTGATTTTGGACAACAAACTTTTCCTCAGCAAAGGTTTTCGCAGAAAATTTACTACCGAAATTTTCAGTGATATTGTTATTATTGAATCCTATAGCGTTTATGCGATTTTTGACAAAAATTGTTTCCTCCGAAAATTTTTCAGCAGAAAATTTACTATCAAAATTTGTAATGATATTGTTGGTTTGTGAAGCCTACAGAATTTTTGTGGTTTATGAAAAAAAAAATTTTCTGAGAAAATTTCTCGGCAGAAAATTTACTATCGTAATTGTTACTGATGTTGTTTTTATTGAAGCCAATAGCGTTTTTGTGATTTTTGACAACAATTTTTTCCTCCGAAATTTGTTATCCATATTATTGGTATTGAAGCCTGTAGCGTTTTTGTCATTTTTGAAAAACATTTTTTTCCCAGAAAATTTACTATTGAAATTTTTAATGATACTGTTGTTATTGAAGCTAATAGCGTTTTTGTGATTGTTGACAACCATTTTTTCGTTGGAAAATTTACTAACGAAATTTTTAATCATATTGTTGTTATTGAGGCCTATAGTTTTGCGTGATTTTTGAAAAAAATTGTTTCCTCAGAAAATTGACTATCGAAATTTTGAATGATATTGTTGTTATTGAAGCCTTTACCGTTTTTGTGATTTTTGACAAACATTATTTTCTCAGAAAATTGTCCTGCAGAAAATTTAATATCGGAATTTTAAGTTATATAGTAGTTATTGAAGCCTATAGCGTTTTTGTGATTTGTGGAGAAAACAATTTTGATGAAAATTTTGTCAAAACCACAAAATCGTTATAGTCTTCCGTAAAAACTCCTGCGTTGATATAACTAAAATATCGATAGGAAATTGGTGGGAGAAAATTGTTGATTATAAATGTTCCAAAATAACAATAACGTTATTGGCTTCCGTGAAAACTCCTGCGTTGATACCTCAAAAATATCAGTAATAAATTTTTGGAAATAAATTGTTGATGCAAATTTTTCTAAAACCACAAAAACGGCTTTATTAAAAACTGCTACTTTGACACCGTAAAAATTTAGATACTAAATTTTTGGAAAAAAATTGGATGAAAATTTTTCCAGAACCACAAAAATGTTATCGGTTTCCGTAAAAACTCCTGCTTTGATACCACATAAGTGTTGGTAGTGAATTTTTGGAAAACAAATTTTGATGACAATTTTTACAAAACAACAAAAACTTTATCGGCTTCTGTAAAATCTCCTGCTTTGATACTGCAAACATATCGATAGTAAATTTTTGGAAAAAATTTTTGTTGAAAATTTTTACAAAACCACAAAAACGTTATCGGCTTCCCCAAAAACTCCTGCTTTGTGACAGCAGAAATATCGATAGTGAATTTTTGGAAAAAACTTTTTGATGAAAATTTTTACAAAACCACAAAAACCTTATCGACTTCCGTAAAAACTACTGCTTTGAGACAGGAAAAATGTAAAGACTAAGATTAAAAAAAAAAATTTGTTGCAAATTTTTCCAAAGCCACGAAAACATTGTTCGCTTCCGTAAAAACTGCTGCGTAGATACAGCAAAAATATCGATAGTAAATTTTTGGAATAAAATTTTTGATGAAAATTTTTCCAAAATCACAAAAACCTTATGGTTTTTTTTTTGTTTTTGTTTGTTTGTTTAGAAAGCAGTAAGGAATTACAAAAGGCTCCCACATTTTAACCGGCCCTAGGGCCCCCACACCCCTAAATGCGACCCTGAATATAATATAATATAAATATCGATACCTCAATAAAAATATTGATATAAAAATATCATAGGCTTCTGCATAAACTCGTGCGTCGATACCGCAAAAATATGGAATGTAAATTTGTGGAAAAAAAATTTTTGATGAAAATTGGTCCGAAACCACAAAAACCTTATCGGTTTCCGTCAAAACTCCTGCTTTGAGACAGAAAAAATATCGGTAGTAATTTTTTGGAAAAAGATTTTTGATGGAGATTTTTCCAAAACCACAAGAACGTAATCGGCTTCCGTAAAAACTCTTGCTTTGATACCGCGAATTTGTCAGTAGTAAACATTCGAAAAAAAATTATTGATGAATATCCTTCCAAACCCATAAAAACATTATCGGCTTTCGCAAAAACTCCTGCTTTGAGACAGAAAAAATATCGGTAGCAATTTTTTGGAAAAAGATTTTTGATGGAGATTTTTCCAAAACCACAAAAACGTTATCGGCTTCCCTAAAAAATCCTGCTTTGAGGCAGCAAAAATGTCGGTAGTAAATTTTTGGAAAAAAAATTTTGATGAAAATTTTCCAAAACCACAAAAATGGCTTTAATAAAAACTGCTAATTTGACATCGTGAAAATTTAGATAGTACATTTTTGAAAAAAAAAATTTGTTGAAAATTCTTCCGAAACCACAAAAACGTTATCGGTTTCCGTAAAAACTCCTGCGTTCATACCGCAAAAATATCGATAGTAAATTTTTCGTTCAAAATTTTTTATGAAAATTTTTCCAAAACCACAAAAACGTTATCAAGTTCCGTGATGACTCCTGATTTGAGACAGCAAAAATATCGGTAATGAATTTTCGGGAAAAAGTTTTTGATGAAAATTTTTCCAAAACCACAAAAACGTTATCGGCTTCCGTAAAAACACCTGCTTTGAGGCCACAAAAATATTGGTAGTAAATTTTTGGAACAAAATTTTTGATGATAATTTTTCCAAAACCATAAAAGCGGTAACGGCTTCCATAAAAACTCCTGCTTTGATACCGCAAAAATATCGATAGTAAATTTTTGAAACAGAATTTTCATGAAATTTTTTCCAAAACCACAAAAGCGCTATAGGCCTCAATAGAAACTACTATATATCTGACTATATTTCTGAAATTTATTTTTCTAAAATCTCAAATTGGTATAGGCCTTAATAAAAAACTACTTTATATGTTACCTTAAAAATATAAAGGTCACCAAAATTTTGTAAAAAAGTTTTGTGAAAAGTTTTTCTATGATCACAAGGCCGGTATAGACTTCAATATGAACTACTATATATGTTACCGAGAAAATATAATGGTAATCAAAAATTTTCAATGCAAAATTTTGCTAGCGTCTTCACTGAGAAAGCGTATATATATATATATATATATATATATAGATACCTGATCGAATCTTGGGTAATACACCTGTCTATTAACAAGTTCTCCCTGCAACCTGCCAGCCCTCTCTTGCATTCACGTTGTTCAACTATTGCACTCCATACCGGCTCGATAGACGTTAAAATCCTCTCTTTGAGAATGCCAGTGAATATCTTGTAACTAGTGTTTAAACAAGCTATGGGCCGGTAGTCCTCTGGATTTGACAAAACTTTGGTCTTAGGGATCAGTACCGTGCGTCCTTACGCTAGCAACTGCGGGATGGGTTGTTCTCCGTTTAAGAAAGTAGTAAATATATGAGATAGATGTTGTTGCGTACAAGTGAATTTCTTCCACCAAAAGTTGTTGATTTTATTTGGCCCTGGCGCTGAAAAGTTATAAGCTCTAGCCATAACTTTCTTCACTTCCTCAACAGTAATTAGTGGACTCTTTTCCTCTGGACCTTGTAACCTTTGCCTTTGGCAAAAGTCACGAAAGAGTGATATGTCTGAAGCTTCTTCATTTAGCTGATAAATATCTCCATATACTTGCTCCCAGAAGACTCAAATCTCTTCTCGACTAGACGGATTTTTAACGGCACGTGACGTTTTATTGAACAGACGGGAAGGATGAGTAGAAAAGGTGGAATTTTCCTGAATGCACTTTACTCGCCGTTCAAGGCGCCCTAACTTTTGGAGTGAATTTTTTATTTGATGTTAAGTAGCTAATCACGCCTTGAATATTTTATGCATCCCGTTGGCTGTTTAGATTTTAAACTGAAGCTGTGTAATACTCTCGCGAGTCTTACTCAGGCGTACTGAAGTATCATTACTTCTATTGTCGCTAAGCAGGAAGACCACCTTCTCGTAAACTACACAGTTCAGATCAGAGAGAATAACATCTTCGGGGAGTAAATCGGAGAGAGCAGTATCAGCTTCAGCTAATTTGTCCATCCTGAGAAAAACTTTATGTTGGATAGATCTTCTACTTTTCATGTTGGCATTATCGGATATCTGCAAATGTGGTCTTGCTGGAATGGGTGGTATGTTCGCTGGAGGATGTTGCTCTTCTTCTTGCTAATAAAGAGCTTCATATCCACTTTTGCGCAAAAAGGATACCTGACCTCTTAAATACTGAGGCGATGTATGACCATATTTTGCGTGCATATTGACCCAACGGTCATGTAACTTCTGCATGAATCTTCTTCGCGCTGGCTGGACCGTCCATTTAAATCGATGTTCTCGCGTTTCTCCGGGGCCATTGCCTGTTCGTCGCCTCGGTTCGGTCCTATTTCCACACCCAACTGAACCATAGCCTTTATCCGAGAGAGGCCTATTTTGGGTAGCATTGTGCGATACTGGTGACGTAAACGGATAATTCGTTACATTGGGAAGTTAGCCCAATGCAACGTGGCTGACTCCAAGAGTCGGAGCTCTCGGGCGAAGGGGTCGCCACATTCCTTTCGAGGTAAGCGTAACTCACTTGGTTCTAGCCGCGGATCAAGGAGTTTATATGAGAAAAGTAAGAAAAGTGAAAGAGGCAAGTGTAGAGGTGGTATATGGGGGGGGAGGGGGTTAGATTTGTAGATCAATCTAGAACTTCCGAGTTGCTTTTTTAAATAACACGTTCGTTCCGCAACACTGCTCCGACCCAGGTTGCTGATCATCTCTCTAGAACATCACTTTGAACGATGAATTTCACAAAGTCATAGTAGGTCTTGAAGAAATACGCAAAGTTACTGACAATCAAATAGTAAGATCCATACTCTTCACTCTAATCACATCCACTAAGTAAAGCCCTCCACGCGGGCACATTAGTTTCCAAGGTCTTTATTTTCAGGTGTCTCTCACTCTTTTGACACTCTTCATCACATATTTCTTATAAACTATTGTTCTCCACACTTTCTTGTCCTGGCATATAATTTAGGCTTCCTTTACGCCCATACATTTTCAAATGCAAGCTCTTGCGTTTCTAAGGCTTTTTATATCTTATCGCCTTAGAGTCTCATTCACACATTTTCATCATTTTTTCCACGGTCAGCCTCTGGATACGCTACCATTTACGTTACCTGAATATACTTGTTTTGTCAGTCATTCTCCTTTCATTTCTCTCAACGTGCATAAACTATCTCAATAAATTTCTTTTATTCTTGTGAAACAGTGTTTCTTCTACACAACATTCTTCGTGAATCCTCTCATTATTGACTTTTGTCCATTAGCGTTTTACCATGAACATTGCGCCAAAATTGCATGCCAACTGCGATAATGTTACTCTTATCCTTTTCTTGATAGGTTCACGTCTCGCAAACTTACAGCAGGGTGGGTGAATGTACATTATTATATATCTCAATCTTAGCTTTTTTTGTTATATTTTTACTTCTGGCAATGGCTCATACACTGCCGATATCCATTTCACCCTCATTTTTACGCCCGGCTATTTCTCCATCAATCTTTCCATCACTTATAAATAAACTTCCAAGATACACGTTATTATAAATTTCATCTATCCTTTCTTCGTCTAAGGCAATGTTGCATACTGTTTTCTCACACTTTCCTTCAAATACCATAATTTTTTGTTTATTCACGTTAATTTTAAGGCTCATGTTGTTCATGTTAGTATTTAGTTTGCTAAACATTCTCTGCAAGCCCTCGAATGATTCTGCCGTAACAACCTTATCAACTGCAAACGCCAATCCACGTGCCTTCACTGTCCCGAAAGACACACCTTCTTCGTCAAAGAGAGCCATTCTTAGACATTTATCCATGAAAATAATAAACAGCCAAGAGGTCATAACGTATCCTTGTTTAACACCTTATCTAATATCAAACCAATCACTCAGTTTTTCATTTACCCTTACACACGATATTCTAACTGCACATATTGTTTTAATTGCTTTTAGGAGCAAACCATTGATTCCATACTCTTTCAAGACTTCCCAAAGCTTAATTCTATCCACCTAATCGAAGGGTTTTTCTAGGTAAACAAATGCACAGGAAACTTCTTTGTTTACTCTCAAACTTTTTTCTGTGATCTGTCTCCATCATAATATCTGATCCGCATATGATCTTTCTGGAATTAATAAACATTGGACTTCTCAGATCTTTTCTACTGTTATTTTCATTAATCTACGAATAAGTTTTTTTGAATATATTTTGCCTGTTGTACTTAGTGAGCCACCGCTTTTCAGCATTTGATTGCCCTATTCCTTAAAATCATTTACACTTCTAGCTATCCGAACACCCAGACTCCATTCATCGCCTGAAACTTTGCCAGATGCATGCTTTTCGTAAAAAACTTCCATAAATTTCTATAAATTGCAATAAGTTTCATAGCTTCCCAACACTTTGAGAAATTTCCATAAATTTCATAAATTTCCATCAAATCAATCAATCCTTCTCCTCAATTGCAGCTAAAAACAAAAGTTTGTCTAATGGGAAATGGGATTTCAGACCGAATTCACCTTGATTGACTTAATCGTTTTTCGTTTTGTACCGGTGACTGAATTTCAAACAAAGTTCAATTCAAATCAATCAATTATTCTCCTCAATCGTAGCTAAAAATAAAAGTTTCCTTTATGGGCAATAAAATATCAGACTGAATTTACCTAGATTTAAGTTATTATTTTTCGGTTTGTAACGGACATTGAATTTCAAACCAAATTTAAAACAAATCAATTAATTCTTTTCCTCACTTGTAACTAAAAATAAAAATTTATCTTATGGAAAATGGTATTTCAGACCGAATTTACCTCGATTTAAATTATTCTTTTTCGTTTTGTACCGAAAATGGAATTTCAAACCAAATTTAAATCAAATCAAACAATTCTTCTTCTTCATTGTAACTAAAAAGATCTGCGCGCCGCGCGGACACATTCTCTTCGCGCGCGACTCGCAAGTTTGAGTGCGCGTACGGCGCGAACTGTTGGTTCTCGCGCTTCGCGCTCGATAATATATTTATCTCGCGCTTCGCGCTCAATAATGTATTTACCTCGCGCTGCGCGCTGGGTGTTTGTATTTCCCCCACTTTTCGGAGAAGGCCTTTTAAAATTAAAGGTCAACGCATCGACAACGGTAATTTGGTGATTGTGAATTCTTTTTTGTTGAAGCTCTTAACGGCTTGACGAACACATTCTCGTCACGTATCTTGTGCTTCGCACTCGTTTTTGTCAAAATTACGAACTCTTGTACATTATGTTCAACTCTGTTATATAAAATGTATACTATATTTATTTCTGTACCACGGTATGGGACTGCTTATTCAGATATTGCAAAACAAAGCATACATTTAATTTTGAATGATTACTTTAATATTTGTTTCTTATTTTGCATTAAATTTCATTCTCAGCTATCCTGAAAAATATATCAATTCTAAAAATTTATGTTATTACAATTCATAATATGCACTGGTATTGAAACGAAAGTATTGTCATTGTCTTGTGTTTATTTTCAATGATATTTTTTAGGATTATAACTTAAAATGCACATCCTAGGTTAAGGTGGTTCTAAGCAAATTTGTAGATTTAATTTCGGCGAAAATTTTTGTAGATAAAATGTTATTGTAGCTTGTGTCCTTTTTTCCGAAAAGTCAATTATGTTGTTTTCAACATATTTTTATAACAAGAGTTCATAACAAATTTTTATATATATTTTGGTTGAATAACTTTTGTCTTTTCATTTTTTTCGTCTCTTGTGTCGTTTTTCCAAAAATTTAATTTTTTTATTTTCAATATTACTCTTTACGATTAAAAGAAAATCTACGAGCCCTATACAAAAATGATTCATAACAAATTTATAGATACTTTTTTATACACATTTTTTCATAGCTTGTGTCGTTTGTCCAAAATTTTATTTTTTATTTTTCATGTCATTTTTTACGATTAAAATTAAAACTACGCATTCTATCAAAAAATGAATGATAACAAATTTGTAGATCTTTTTTGGATAAACAATTTTTTTCTATTTATTTTTTACGCATCTTGTCTCATTTTTCCAGAAACTTAAGTTATATACTTTTAATGTTATTTTTTACGATTAAAAAAAAACGCATCCTTTCAAAACGTGATTCATGCTATATTTGTAGATTTTTCTTGGGTGCATAATTTTTGTATTTTCATATTTTTTCGCATCTTGCATAGTTTGGGCGTAAAATGGAATTTTTATTTTTCATTATTTTTTGTGCCATCAAAATTTGAATGTTCGATTTCTCAAGAAAATTCACAAAGCTGTTATGATAATCTTGTAGGGCTTTCAAAAAGCAACGTTTTTCTTCTCTTGACTTTTTTTTCATATCGTGCGTTGTTTGGCTTAAAATGTTAATTTTCATTTATATTTTTGGATTTTAAAAATGCTATAACTCTGACAATTTTTTTCAAATTTCTTTTTACACCTTTAAAAAGTGTGCCGAAGCACAATCCAATGCGAGTAGTCTTTTAAAAGTTATACGGTATGCAGGCAACGACAACAACGACGACATACAGACAGACACTATCGTAAAACCGTTTTTTTTTTTGATTTAGGGGGCCTTAAAACGTGGGAATTTGAAGAAATCCGCGACGGTCATTTTTCACATGAAACCAATACCTTCTTATTATGATGAGAATGTAATAAAAGCTTTTTTGTCCGACCCCCCTTGAAAACGCGCCATTGCATGCACGTGAAGCAGGCGTGATGTGGCCGCTTCCAGCCCAGTGACGTTCGGACATGCGCACTCCGCCGCCTGGCCAACATGAAACTTTACGCCCGCTCTATATAAGACTTTACGCCCGCTGCACATACACTGCATCCCGCTAGTGTGAATATGGAGGAATTGATCTTTATCTTTGAAAAAAATTTATTGCTAGACCTGACAGTCTCCCTTCTGCAAAGTACGCTATTTCTTCTTTTCACCTATAATCTAAAATTTTCAAGTACACCAAACATCCTGTATCTGCTTCGCATGCTTGTTTTCAAGGAGGGGGACAAAAAGTATGGTGTGTATCAAGGGCGTGAAGCTATTTTGCCTCGTGTGTCGAAGTGGGCATGCTTGAATCTGGAAGATGGTGGCATGAATGTCCCAATTGGTGACGAAACGTGCCGTGAAATCTTTGCACTCTGACATTCCATACAAGCACGTGCACATTTCTTACAAGCCTCTTTAATATACGGCCATACATAACGTTGAGATACGAATTTAACTGGTGCGTTGATCTCAGGATATAAGAGTTGGTGGAGCGAATAGAAAGCTGCTCTACGAAAGGGCTTTGTCACGAAAGGACGTACCACATTTAAAGAAACTTCACAGAAAATACTCATAATTGTGCCAGACATAGGCACTTGCTTCAGCTTCAAAAATGTTTCGGGCTGGAGGTAGGTCTGTATTTCCTCGCATTGAGCATGTGATTGGGCAAGAGCTTGAAAGTCGATGCATTTCGCTACTTCCTCGATTCATGAAAGCGCATCGTCGATGACATGAGATGAGAGGCTTGTAATCGGTAAAAACTGTGAAAGTTAAACCTTCAATCATGTGGTTGAAATATTTGACGGCCCTAAAAATCGCCATAAGCTCTCTGCATTAAGCATCGAACTTCATCTAAGCTGAGCTCAGCCTCTTGGAGAGGAAACCCTAGGGCTGCGATTCGCTGTCGAGTTGCTGTTGGACGGACGCACCCCCTGCGAAATCCAATGCGTCTCTGAAAATGGCGAGTGGTAACTCTGGGTCCGGATAGGCCAAGGTAACTGCCGATGATATATTCTCTTTGCATTTTTCAAAGGCTTCGACTGCTGAATCTGTCCAATTCAAAACGCTCTTCCCTTTGATGTTTCCTTGTAGAAACTGGTTCAGGGGAGTTGTCAGGGCCGCCGCGTTAGGCATGTAACAGCATTTGAAGTTTGTTGTACCTAAAAAACGACTGAGTCCTTTCGTTGCCTCCAAGTGTTTATCTTGATTTTCGGAAACCGCGATGATGTCGGTGTAGCTGTAGTTAGTACCTTCTGGCGCTCAAGCTATAAAGCCTTTTGTTCCACACCCTCAACTAATAGCTCTTCGTATTTATTACCAGACCTCTTAATGAAGCCCAGGATATGAACCACTGAACGCATAATAATTTCCTCAGGTTCAATGAAATGGCCCTCAAGGGTTTGTTGCCTAAGCCTAGCTATTGCCAGGCACTGGTATGAAACATGCGGAGATGTTTCATCATCTCTGCTCTGTGAGCTTCAGAATCACTGTTCTGAGGTATTTTTTGTTTAATCCCAGGATTTCTCTGTCTCTGTCCAACCTGTGCGTATAGCCCAGGAAGGCTTTCGCCTGTCGGTAACCCTGGGTTTGTTCCCAGTAGGTCGGTAATATAGAACTGCGAGGGCTCTGATTGAGGTTTCCGGGAGAATTACAGCTGAAATTGAGCCCTCCCCCTTCGGTCTGCTTCTCTGTCTGTCTGTTGCAGTATACCCTCAAAGAATCGGTTTGTAGAGTGGCGTTATGGAAGCTCAAGCGCCCCAGAACAGCCGTTGCATTTTTTGGGGTCTCGGGAATAAGTTACATCGCTCTGCAATACCTTTGGAGACACTCCGTCCTCTTGATCTCCAACTTTACTCCCTCTATAAGCTTAAACGCTGGTGTTCTTTCTACTAACCAACACCGCGATCAAATGTCTGCGTCCTGCTCTATGATGGCCCCCGACCTGATGAAGATGCCACTAAATTGGTAGGTGTGCCCCTCACGGCGTAACACGTTTATCTCTTTTCAGATTTGCTCCCTCAACCTGTCTTTGGAGTCCTTTCTCCTTTTGCCAGAAGAACAAGCCTAAAGAGTTGCTCAAGATATTGTTGCATCACACAAAGCCCCTTGTGAGGAGCTTTGGCTGATGTTGGATAGCCACACCATGCGGACTCTCTTTTTCTGGTCACCTTTACGATTTTCCCTCTCCACAGAGAACCCAGTTAACTGTTTTTTCACCGCGGCAACTTGATTATTGTGATTGGTGTTAAATGTCTGCACCGCTCCTGATAATATGGCCCCTGAGAAGCTGTCCACCTTTGGCGGCAGGTAAGAGTCGGGCTCCGAACCGGCTCCCTCCTTATTTTCATTTGTTCCTTCTGTGTCGCCCATTTTGGTCCCACAAATAACTAGGAAAATTAAGAACATCCCCTGCAGATTCCGGCTTGAGGAGGCGGATCTACATACCATGTAAATCGACCTGGTATCTCAGAGTCTTCGTTAAGACACATCTTTTGTGACTTTGACATGTCCACCTCGACTGAGGGGGGAACGTCGTGGTGTTCAAGGATTTGTAAGCCGTGGTGCCATTTAGCCCTTGACAAGGCGATCAAATCATGTTTCGGGAGCATGAGAACTCCGGCCCTCGACATTTTATGCTCTTGAGAACCACTAAGGCGTTTGATCAATTCACTTGTTAATAAATTGTATTTACCGGTCGTAGATGGATGTGTAACAATATCTCTTACATCAGCGGCATACTTAGCCTCCAGGTTGCCTGAGACACGAGTAAAATTGTTTTCATCACACGTTATGCCTGTAAGTGCGAATATATATTGACTTGCCCGAACCACGTCTTAGGATCACGAGGCCAAAATGGAGAAACACGTACGGCGATACGGTTATTCTTTGGAAACGCAGCAAACGCGTTAAGCAGTCCAAGGTTGTTGGAAGTGGCGGTTGTTGCAGAGGACATAGCCGCACTTGATGGTGTTGCTGTTTGGGTAGTTGTCGTTGGAAGCTCGGTCATCATTGTTCCACTCACCACATACACTCACAAAAAAGTCAAAAGTTATAAGGTTCGACGAGAGAGTTATTGGGCAAGCGAGCGTCAGGCGCGATCAGTGGCGGATTTCTTATATAGGCTACAAAGGCTGCAGCTTGAGCCTTACTTGATGTACATACTTGAGTTTTCGGTACTTAAAAAGTCACTACACTCAATAACGTCGGGATCACCACTGAAGTGTGTTGGGAGGAACATAAAAGAATTTGGAAAATGTTATTTACACAAAAACTAATAGTTTATTATAAATTAATATAAGCTTGTCAGCGCGTCTTTAGATTGAGATTTAAGGCAATAGATACATCAAGATATTGTAGAAATGGTAAGAAATCATATTCGAAAGAATGTATACAAGTTTATGAATTGTTTTAGAATTAGAAAATTACGTAAGTTAACAACTATCTGTTCCCTACTGACATCAATCCACATTATGCTAGAGGGTTGCGCCGGCAGAGTTTTGACCGGTGGCGTGACGCCACTGTTTAGTTTGGATTTCAAAATTTAATTCTTTAAATCTTGAACTATGTTATGTTGTTATGCTCCTAGTTTGTGGTCAAAATAGGCTCCAATTAAGTTGTTAAACAAAAGAAAGTCACATGAAGTTGCCCTGGCAACGCCTCAAGTTAGTTATACGCTAATATATGTTTTTAACTCAAGGATTTAAGTGTTGCCAATGTGTGACTTCGAGAGCAGGATTTAATGTTTTAAATAAATAACCAAAAGGAATATTCTAAAGTGATATTGTGAAATGAATTTCTAATTGGTATAGGTAGTTTGTTCCAAAGACAAGCACCACGAATAATAAAAGACCTTTGCATTTTACACGTGCGGTGTGGTTGAATTTTGAGTACTGTTTTTCTTTCATGGAGTTTGGAATGTGTCGTTTGACCTTTTTCAATAACATCGAAGAGGTTAAAAAGATAGTGCGGAGTTTCATTGATGAATAAGCTATACAGCAAGTCACCCATAAAAAATGGTCTGATTTTGGCAACGTTAAGAAGTCCTGCTCAAGCTTGGCATTCAGCTCATTATTAGTATCGTCATATACCACACAGCCGTAGTCAGGTAAAGGGAGGATGAAGCTTCTTATTAGAAAAATACCCGTTCGAGTAGGAAATGATTCTTTATTCCTGTTAAGCTGTTGGAGGACTCTAAATATCCTCTAAATATCTTCAAGCTGTTCATTCCAAGGAAGAGAGCATTCAGAAATATAGTCTAAATATTTCACAGTTTCACAAAAGGATGAGACGCCCATCGATCAAAAGAGAAGGTAAGGTTGCAATTGTTGCAAGTGAGGGAGTGGAAGAAGGTCCTATGATTATAGCTTCAGTTTTAGCAGGGTTAAGAGTGAGACCGTTTGTCAAGGCCCACTGCACCACCAGATCGATATCCGACTGTCATTTTTGAAGTAAGGCCTTAAGATTGGCAATAAGCCCGGAGAGGTAAAGCTTGGAGTCGTTAGCATATTTGGAATAGTTGCAGTGTCGAAGTTCGCTGCCAAGTTCAGATGTATAAATATTAAATTAAGTGTGCGCAAGCGTGAAACCTTAAGGGCCACCATTCTTAACCACCTCACAATCAGAACGCTCGCCATTGCTGATTTGTACTCTTTCAGAACGATTACTAAGATAAGAGTCAAACCATTTAACAGACATATTTGAGAGGTGAAGTGATTTGAGCCTAATAAATAGTAGATTATGTTTAACTGTATCAAACACCTTAGAACAGTCAAAAAGGTCAACAACCGTTATTTCCTTTCTATCAATTGACAGTTTTAGGTCAGAAGTTACTTTAAATGAAGCTGTAAGTATAGTATGCCTGGCACGAAACCCACATTGCATTGGGCCTATTAAATTATTAGATTCAACGTGTGCAGTAAGTTGCTGATGAACAATGCGCTCAAAAGGTTTAGACAAGGTACAGAGGATGGATATCAGACGAAAATCTTTGGCAGAGGTAGGGTTATATATTTTAGGAACAGTGCAAATAATTGCCTCTTTCCAGGTATCAGGAAGTATTCCCACCTGTAGAGATGCGTTATAGAAGTGCAAGAGAATAGGACCAATGACATTTGATTTGATTTTACCTCTGAGTTTTTTAATTATGGTTTCTTGCGGCATGTCAGAAAGGAATGATTTAGTATCATCAAAAGCAAAGGGAACTAAGGATGGGGAAGGAGTGATATTTACAAGGAGTGTGAATTTTGTGGTCTAAGCCGTCTTAAGTGAAGCCAGATATTTTGATTTTTATTCCTGTTTTTCATAGAATTGTAATTATATTGATTGTATGAATCCCTCATTTTGGTTTGAACTAAGTTTCTCAATTAGATAATTCATCTTGAATAATACTAGCTTTTCTTCTTTCAACCAATCTATGTTTTTTCTCTCTTTTTTGTAGCAAATTTTTTATATAAGAAGTAAACCAAGGATTGGACTTCTTTTTTGCTATAAGAGCCTATAAGGGCCTATAAGGACTTTTGAGTGATTTGCAGTCACCTGCTTCAACTTTCTAGTCTGGGGCTGAAAACACAACTTTCGACCTGCTCAAGAGGCAATAAAAGTCAAACTTTCGATGTGCATGTCATGCAAAATGCTTTTACAGTCATAAGTAGAGACGTACTGATGAAATTCGGTTTCCTTTATATTTGTGAGATTGCATATAGGCCGAGGAGACATACTAGAGGACGGATTAAAGGAGAACTGATATTGATTGCTGATAAGGTCGCTGTTTTTTGGAGGAATGAGATTGAGTGTTGAGTAGAAGAAATCACCTTTTCTAGATCATCCACAATCATCAAGTCAGTCCAAATGATCGGTGTGGTGGGTGGTATAATGGGGAACCATAGATAATCCGGCGGAGAACACTTCTGATTTTAAATAATTAGTTAAATTGTTGGTAGCACTAAGATTTGTGTTTAGGTAATCGGTAAGTACAATGTTATTATAATTTGATATATGGTCAAAAATGTCAGTCTCAAGTTCCCTATAGTAGGAGGCATTAGGAGGTTTGTAAATCACACCCACCAACATGCTGTCCTGAATCGACCATACCTTTTTAAAAAGGTACTCAGCAATAGGGTCATTGGCAGAAGGACTCACTTCCACCTGTACACGTCTTAAGGTGTCATGAATATAGTGATAGACCCCACCCCCTCTGCTTTCATCTCTACCTCTGCGGAAAAGTGTGTAATGATCAAGTGCTATGAGGTTTGAAGGAATTTTAGATTATTGTGATAGGTAGAATTCAAGTATAGTTAAATATAAAAGTGTCTGTAATATGTAAACAAGTTGAGGAAGCCTTTCCCTAAAGCCAAAGTGACAAAGACTAATAATAACAAAAATCCAATTTATATGATGACATTTGAAAACGGGGAACCAGACACATAAAAAATTAAAAATTAGAAAAGCAATGAGCATTACATATTTAACATGACAAATATTTCAGATATCCATTGAAAATGTAAAATGCTTAGTTTTAAATTACAAGTTACCTGGAAGAATGTTAGCTCATAGGAAAAGATAGTCGAAATAGAAATATCATGATCAATAACCAACAAAGCCCAATTTAAGTAATTACAAAAAGGGTTAAGTAGAGTAGAGTAGGGTTAAGTATGTATAAATCTCCGATATAGGGAAAGAAACAATCTTAGTATTATATTTATAGAATCTGGTGCTGCGGATACAATAATAGATCTTTCATATAAAAAATAAAGCACTATATAGTCAAGATTATTGTGACCTAACAGATGTTTTTGTAGAACATAATCAATCCCAATAGCATAATTAGAATAACTAACAAACCTTTGAGTTATTAAGTAAACATTTTTAATTGAAATAATTATTAAGTGTGCTTGATGAGTTGAAAATGGGTCTAAATGACAAGTTATATTTTATTTACTGACATATAAGATGATACTAGGAAGCTGTAGTTGCTATCTAAGTCCCTTGACGGTGTGCAGATTAGCCAGGTAAATTAGTGGAGATCCATTCTCCTTGCGACAAAAATGTTTTCCACCCACAATCAACAGATACTTGATTATTTGGTCTTCTCTGAGACCAGGACAATGGCGTAGATTTTCCTGTTCAAAGATGACAGGGCCTCGCTCGACCACCGGAGTTTTTCAGTACAGAAGTCTCTAAGAAACTTCCGTCTCTCAATGAATTTGTTTCGCAGTTGCTGATTTCCGAGTTTCGCAACAATGATAAGGGGTTGGAGGATTTTGTGAGTTCAGGTGCCTTAATAATTCTGTATATTTTAACCACATCTTCCATCATAAATGGAACGTTCAGAGCCTTAGCTATCGAGTCCATGATAGTAAAAAGATCTTCATTGGGTTTCATAGGGGAATGATGAATTTTCAAAGTCGTTTGAAGGGCCGCCTGCTCGTTTACGTTCGGCGCATGCTCAAGAGTAGCCCCTTCTAGTTTCAAATAATTGGCATCCTTTTTAATTTCAGCGATTTTTCATTTCTGAGCCCGCTTCGAGTACAGAAATTCGATTTGATTTCTCAGCAACGTCCGCTTGCATCGCTTGAATGGAGGTTAGAAAATTGTTATTAAATGCTTCTTGCTTATATCCAAAGTCTGTGATCCTGGAGATAATCTCTTGTAACTACGTAAGCGCTTCCTTTTGTCCTTTCAAGACAGCATTTCTGATCATAGCAGCCTTAGTTTCTCGTTGAACTTCCAATGCCTCTTTCCTGCCCTTGTGCTCTTCTTTCGTTCCTTTCATCCCAATATTTTTGCTCGATAGCCTCATACCAGCTATGCCAGCATATCAAGCAACCTCATTTATCTATTCCATTTGTTTTAAATCTTCCTTTTCCTATTCCCGAAATCTTTTTGATCACCCCTCCCGCTTTCTTAATCCTTTTCTTAACAGGCGTCCCATGTTCCACATTCGCTTGCTTGATATAACCGAAATATCAAAATTCCTTTACTTTCTTTGTTTTTGCACCATTCGATTTCGCTGTCCATTTTTCTTTCTCCCGGTCTGAAGTGGAGATAAGTCACTACCCTCAATTTATTTTTTTGTATTTGTATTTATTCATGAAAAGTTCCTAGGGCTAGATAGCCCTATAAGGAACAGGTGATACATGTTACAATAAAAAAAAAAAAAAAAAAAAAAAAAAAAGATATAATTTTTCGAAAAAAGGGCTCTAGTCATGTCAAAGGTCAAAATATTACATCAAACAATTGATCCTTGTATCAGTATTTTGTATTATTCTAGAAACCTTAAGGGGCTTCAAATGAGTCTCGGTTTCGCTTGATCCATTATACATCTAAAAGGATGAATAGTTGAACGTAATATTTTTACCACATAATCTAAAGGCAATTGTACCGGTTTGGGCAGAGAGCTTTTTTCGGAAAATGTTTTTTTTTAATTTGTAATTGAAAAAGGAGTGTCTCTGCGCCTGAAACCGGCAACATTCTGACTATTGTGTGCGCTGCGCTGCCGGTATTGCCGGTTTCAGGCGCAAAAACACACTTCATTTTAAATTACAAAAAAATTAAAAAAAACAAGAACATTTTCTGGAAAAGCTCTCTGTTCTTGTTTTAATCACAAAAAAAATAATGAAAAATCTAAAATTCCACTTTATGGTCAAACGATGCAAGATACGAAAAAATATGAATAGACAAAAATTATGTACAAAAAAAAAGATCTACAAATTTATTAATAATTATTTTTTGACATGATGCGTATGTTTTGTTTTAATCATAAAAAATGTCATTAAAAATAAAAAATTAAATTTTTGGAAAAAGGACACCAGGTACGAAAAAAAAATGAAGGACGAAAGTTGTTCTACCCGAAAATAACTGAAAAATTGTTTTTGATCGGGTAGTTTTTGTTTTAATCTCAAAAAATAACATTAAAAATAAACAAAATTAAATTTTTGGAAAAATGGCACCCGGTACGAAAAAAATAAATAGAGAAAAGTTGCAAAAAATAAGATGAAAAATAAAAAAATTAAATTTTTGGAAAAACGGCACAAGAGACGATAACAAATAAAAAGACAAAAGTTGTTTAACCAAAGAAGATCTACAAATTTATTATAAATTCTTGCTATAAAGAACGAGAAAGAGAAATAAATATAAAATACATTTGATATGTAGAAAAGTTCTTATCCTGAACCAAAATCTAGTTCGTTAAAGCTCAATGAGCCTTAACAAAAGAGAATTCACAATCGCCAAATTACAAGATGTGTTATATATTTTATTTTGATATACGCCAGAGATAAAGCCTCTCAAAACATAACTCATTCAGAATCTTAATGAATTCTTGCTGTCAGCATAAAATGTTAGGGGCAGAGAATCATCTTATAAAGTAGTATCCAAACACGAATTTGCTTTTGTTTGTAAAATAATGAACCTTCCAGAATTTTGGTCATAAATATTGACTCCTTTTTTCCTCTCACCTGGAATTCCCATCAGATTATTTTCCAAGACACGCAAACAAAATTTACCCCTATAATTATTAATATCCCAATATTTGATTTCTTTTATAAAATTAAAAAGATGAATTTTCAAACAAGAAAGATTTTTGAGTCAATAAACAAAGAAAATTAGATCTAAATTGTTGAATTTTCAAGCCGAAAAGACGATTTTTTACAAATAGTTAAATTTTTAATTAAAAAAATCAGTTTCCAACTGAGGAGGTTAATTTTCTACCAATAAAGGCGAATTTTTGATTAAAAAAAAATTTTTTAGCGAAAAAAAAAAAAATTTCATCCAAATATTTAAAGTTTTAACCAAAATTTTCTTCCAAAATAGTTGGACTTTCAAAGAAATAATTAAATTTTTAATCAAATAGTCGAATTTCAAATTAGAAGAGTAAATTTTCATCCAAGAAGATTAACTTTTTACCACAAAAGACAAATTTTCAACAGAATATATGAATTTCGAATCAAACGGTTGAATTGTCAACTAAAAAAGATAAATTTTCAATCAAAAATGGAATCGGTGTCGTTAAAAAAATATTTTTTCAAACAAAAATATGAACTTTTAACCAAGTATTTTAATTTTATGTTATGAAAAAGACGAATCTTCAACTAAAAAATATAAATTTTCAAACAAAAATGGAATAGCTCAATTTTCAGTTAAAAACATTAATTTTCCATCAAAGAGATGAATTTTCAATCAAAAAAGATTTTTTAGTACATAAACAAAAAAATATATAAAATTGTTGAATTCTAAAGCCAAAAAGACGAATGTTTTACAAAACAGTTGAATTTTTAGCCGAACATTTTCAACAAGAAAATTAATTTTTATCCGAATAGTCGAATTTTCTTTCAAAATAGTTGAATTTTCAAAAAAAAAAAAAAAAAAATTTTGAATTAAATAGGTAAACATTAAATTAAATAACTGAATTCTGAACAAAAAATAAGAATTTTCAACCAAGAAGGTCAATTTTCTATAAAAAGACGAATTTTAAACTAACAAATATAAATTTCGAACTAAAAATGGAATAGTTACATTTTTGTAGTTAAAAAAAATTGTCAACCAATAAAACGAATTTTCAATAAAATAGTTAAATCTTCAACCAAAAAATGAATTTTTAACCAAATAGTTGAATTTTCACCTAAAGATGCTTTTCCAACCAAAAATATGATTTTTCAACCAAGAAGATTAATTCTTTACCCGCAAGGAAAAATTTATAATATAACTTTTTCTTCATTGACTAAAAACTATTTCTTGGTTAAAAATTAATGTTTTTACATATTATCTTAATTTTTGAATTTTCCAGCCAAAAAGAAGAATTTTTTAGAAAACAATTGAATTTTCAACTCAAAATTTTCAAGAAGCAAGTAAATTTTTAAACAAATAGGTGAATTTTTCCCAAAATAGTTTGATTTTTAACTAAATAGTTAAATTTTTAACCAAACAGTCGAATTTTATACGAATAATATGAATTTCCAACCAAGAAGGCTAATTTTCTGTAAAAAGGACGAATTTTTAACTAAAAAAGAAAAATTTTCAACCAAAATTGGAATGGTGAAATTTGTACTTGAAAAAATAATTTCCAACCAAAAAAAGCGGATTTTTAATAAAATAGTTAAATCTTCAACCAAAAAAAAAGAAAAAATGAATTTTTAACCAAATAGTTACATTTTCAACCAGTTTAATTTTTCATTAAAAAATATAAATCTTGAACCGAAAAATTGATTTTATTTGGCTGAAAACTTATTTCTCTAACTCAAATTTAAACCATTCTATTTTTTGCTGAATGTTTATCTTTTTTAGTTCTGCTCATCTATTTTGTGGAAAATTTGTCTTTTTTTTTGCAGAAAATCCGTCTTTTAGGTTGAAAATTCAACTATTTGGTTAACAATTTTTTTTATTGAAGATGCATCATTTTATTTGTAGTTCATTTCTTTTGTTAAAAATTTAATAAACTTTGTTGAATGTTGAAAATTCGTTTTCTGTTTGTTGAAAATACATCTTTTTGCTTGTCTTTATGACTTAAAAATTGATATTTTTGGGTGAGACTGTTTTTCATAATTGGTTGAAAAATATTTCTTGGTTGAAAATTCAACTCTTTTTTTGAAAATTTGTATTTTTGTTTGTTAATTTAACAGTTTTTTTATTGAAAATTAAATTATTTCTGGGGAGAAATATCAACTATTACACTTTTTGTTGAGAATTCATTTTTTCAAATCAAAGATTCACCATTTTGGTTGAAAATTTAACCATTTTGTTGAAAATTCCCCTTTTCTTTGTTGAAAATTAATTATGTGATTAATTGGTTGAAAATTCAACTTTTTTGAAAAAACCGATCATCTTGGTTAAAAAAATTTTTTGGTTGAATTTTGAACTCTTTCTTCGAAAGTTATTTATTTTTTTGTTGAATATTATAATTTTAGTTGAAAATTAATCTTTTTTGGTAAAAAATTGAAAATTTTACTATTCCATTCTTGATTAAAAATCCGCTTTTTTGATAGAAAATTAATCTGCTTAGTTGAAAATTCATCCTGTTTTTGGTTAAAAATTCAAGTACTTATTTGGAAATTTATATATATTTTTGATGCTTCATCTATTTTGTAGAAAATTAATCTTTTTGGTTAAAAAAAAAACTTTTTGTTTGAAAATTCTACTCTTTGGTTGAATTTTGATCTCTTTCTCGAAAAGACCTTCTTTTTGGTTAAAAACGCAACTGCTTGGTTAAAAATTAATCTGTTTTGGTTGAGGATTCAACTAATTTGTTGAAAATTTGTATTTTTTTGGTTTAATTTGACAGTTTTTTTTATTGAAAATTAAAATATTTTTGGGTGGAAATATCAACTATTACACTTTTTGTTGAGAATTCATTTTTTTAAATCAAAGATTCACCATTTTGGTTGAAAATTTAACCATTTTGTTGAAAATTCCCCTTTTTTTGGTTCAAAATTAATTACTTTGACTGAAAATGTAATAATAAAATTTTTTATAAATTTTTTTTTTACAAGAAAACACCTTCTGTAATTTGTGGATGACCCCAAAAGAAAATTGTAAATTCATACAAAAGTTTTTTTTACCAAAGGAGTCACCAGGGGACTACTTGTTACTTTATTAAAACGCAATTTCTGTGCGGGAATTCCATAGTCATTTCCCAAGAGGGGCCGAAACACGAAAACCAGCTTGGCAAATTTATGTCGGAATCCTGGAATTCCTATTCTAACTATATGATGAGCTTTCCCTTTACTAAAATTAGATTAGCGATGTTTTTCCACAAATGAGATTAATTATACTAACTTTGTTCGAGCTCTATTTCACGAGAGTTCAGATACAAATTCCTACTTTACCGACATCGAGAACATTCTAAAGCTGAAGTGGTTCGTGTCCGTGCTAAGTTTCTAGAATATTCTGGATGACGTCACAAAATGATGTTGCGCAATGATGAGAATCGAATTTTTCTGTAAACTATACTACTTGAGATAGTATAATATAAAATATAGTAAAAAGATGAAATAGTAATTCACTTATCATAATTGCACCATTTTATGTAATCCAGAACACTTTAGAAACTTAGCACGAACACGAACCACTTCAGGCTTAGAATGAACTCGAAGACGGTAAGGCAGGAATTGGTATTCAGAAGCTGTTCAGCCGGTGACTCATAAGTAGAAATCCTCTCATGGCGCGATCAAAAGTAAAATCGATACTCAAAAAAATATTTGTTTGTAATTAAACAATCTGTTTCTTTCAGACTATTTTCTTCATTTAACAAAAAAATAACTTTAAAATGACTAAAACCATTTTTATTTGAACAAAACTTGTTCGAACTCGATTCCACAAAAGTAGATAAGCTGGTCCGGTTCTAAATACAAATTCCTACCTTACCGACATCGAGAACATTCTAAAGCTGAAGTAGTTCGTGTCCGTGCTAAGTTTCTAGAACATTCTGGATGACGTCACAAAATGATGTTGCGCAATTATGAGAAACGGATTCTTCTGTAAACTGTAATAATTGAGATAGTATACTATAAAATATATTAAAAAGATGAAATAGTAATTAGTTTATCGTAAATTCACGATCTGATGATGTCATCCAGAAAATTTTAGAAACTTAGCAGGGACTCGAACCACTTCAGGCTTAGAATGCTCTCGAAGTCGGTAAGGTAGGAATTGGTATTCAGAAGCTGTTCAGCCGGTCACTCGCAAGTAAAAATCCTCTCATGACCCGATAAAAAGTAAAATTGAAAGTCAAAAAATATTTGTTTTTAATTAAAGAAACTGTTTCTTTAAGACTATTGTTTTCATTTAACAAAAAATAACTTCAAAATGAATAAAATCATTTTTATTTGAAGAAAAATGGTTCGAACTCGATTCCACGAGAGTAGATAAGCTGGGCCGGTTCTGAATACAAATTCCTACCTTACCGACATCGAGAACATTCTAAAGCTAAAGTGGTTCGTGTAACTTAGCACGGACTCGAACCACTTCAGGCTTAGAATTCTCTCGAAGTCGTTACGGTAGGAAATTGCAGGAAATTGTTTCTTTAAGATTATTTTTTTATTTAGCAAAAAATAACTTCAAAAGGAAGAAAATCATTTCTACTTGAAGAAAAATTGTTCGCGTGCTTTTATCTTTTGATTTTTTTCTACTTCCATTACTCTATTATTTGTTTCAAAGAAAATTTCTCGATATCAAAGAAAAATAAAGAAATATATTTTGTTCAAAGAAATAGTTTTTTTTCAAGTTACAATTTTTCTTAAATTTAAAATGATTGTTTTCATATTGAAGTTAGTTGTGGGTAAATGAAAAAAATTATGCTAAAGAAGTTGTTTTTTTAATTGAAGACAAATATTTTTCTGATGGAAGAATTTCCAAAAAGTAAATCAACTCTTTCATTTTTACTAAACACAATTGAAGAACTTTCAATTGCAAATCTGTAAAATTGAATAATTTTCAATTTGTAAGTTAAAACATTGAAAATTCTGTTCATTTGGAATTTAAAAAATGACTTTTGATTTTAAAAATTATACAAATTCAAGAATTTCTAGTCAGACATCTTTAAAATTGAAGAGCTTTAAATTTGCAATATTTACAATTAAAACTTATGCAAGTTTCAAGTTTTAAAATAGAAAATTCTGTACATTTAGAATTTAAAAATTGACTTTTGATTTTCAAAATTTTACGAATTTAAGAATTTTAGTTATTCATCTTTAAAATTAGAGTGTTTTCAATTTTAACATTTTGAAATGGTAGAAGTTTATTATTTTTGTTTCAACATTTGACTGTTTGGTTAGAAATTCATTTTTCTGGGTAGAAAATTCCAGTTTTTGGTCATAAATTAAACTATTTTGTTGAAAATTAAAATATTATGTTAAAAAGTCAAGCCTTTTTGGTCGAACACTCAACAGTTTTGTTGAAAATTCATCTCTTTGGTTGAAAATTTAACTATTTCAAAATTAAATTATTTGAAAATGTATGTATTTTGTTGAAAAAGTGGTATTTTTTTGATAGAAAATTAATTTTATTGGTTGAAAATTTTTCGTTTCATTTGAGAAATCATTTTTGTGAGTTGAAAATTCAACTTTTTGGATAAAAAATCAACTATTTTATTGAAAATGGATTTCTTTTAGTGATAATTCATATTTTGATTTGAAAATTTAACTATTTATTTGAAAATTCCTGTATTTTTAAAAAAGTCATTCTTTTTGTTCGAAAACTCAATGCTTTTGTTGATAATTAACTTTTTTGTTCAAAATTCATCTCTTTGGTTTCTGATAGAAAATTAATTTTCTTGGTTGAAAATTCGTCATTTGGTTTGAGAATTTATTTTCGTTGGTTGAAAATTCAACGGTTTGGTTAAAAAAATAAACTATTTTGTTGAATTTTTAATTATTTTATTCAAAATTAAACTCTTTGGTTGAAAATGTAATTATTTGGTCGAAAATTAATTTTTTTTAGTGAAGATTTATTTATTTTTTTTAGATTTCTTTGTTTTGTATAAAATATCAATTATTATATTTTTTGTTAGGAATTCATCTTTTTGTTAAAAATTCAGCTTTGCGTTTTGAAAGTTCAACTTTTTTTGGTTGAAGTTTAATCTTTTTTGTTTAATAAATAATTCGATCATTTGATTTAAAATTCACCTTTGTAGGTTGGAAATTCAATATTTTGGTTAAAAATTCAACTATTTTGTTGAAAATTCAACTGTTTTGTCAGAAAGTCAAACATTTTTATTTTTCAATTGGTTTTTCCCGCTTATAAATGATTCTATCTTAAGAATGTTACAAAATTAACATTCTGTTACCTGGAAAATTTTGTATTATTCTGGAAAACCTAGGATAAAGTCATTTATTTAAATAAGAGTTGCAGATTATTGAAAAGCCGATTAAAATTAAAATCAATCAATTACAATTGCATGAAAGCTGATGTAGCTATTTAAATTTATGATCATTAATTATACTTTATTGTACTTTAAACGTAAGCATATTATGTTTTAATTTAATAATTTTGTGAGAAGCACACGTAGCGCGCTTTTTTTGCTAATGTATAATAAAATTCCTCGCAGCTAAAAATAAATCTCGAATGGATTCTAAAGTAATGAAATTCGCTACTACAAGATTTTGTATGCTCTGAGGTTCCATTTGGCTATACTGGAAACCCCAATATAGTAGCGAAAACCGATCCTTTTCTATAAGCAACCTGGAAATGTAAATGGACCATGAATTTGGCCGAAGCGGAAACTGAGTGATCGATCTCTCTACGAAATTGAGTCAAATATTTATACAAAAACGGGAGATTTTTAGGGGGAAAAAGGCAATAAGAGACGAGAAATTTTGAAACTCTATAATAAATGTTGTTAATCAATGGGGAAAAAATTATAAACGAGGGTAGGAAGGTTATCGGTAGAGCAGGACCCTTTATCAGAAGTAAAAATATATCAAGTAAAAAGAGTAAAATTAACTCAATTAACGTGAAATTCCTGCGCATGGTGCGCGGTAAAACACTAATGGGCAAAGTGAGTAATGAGATAATCCTCAAAGAATGTGGTGTAGAGGAGACACTAGTTGACATGTGTGAAAAATATTCTGAATATTGTTGATTTCCAGTTTCACAGTTCGTGAAAGTTATCTACAGATGATCGATCGTTACCAACTCCGATGATAATACAGATCCCTTCAAATTCAACTTTTTTCAAAAACATAACTCCTTGCTATGAAAAGCGTATATCTGAAAAAAGTATCTGCCTTCGATCTCTCTCGTAACTTAGTGGTTGAAGCACCCGACCGGCAATCGGAAGACGTCAGGTTCGAATCCCACCGTAGCGAAGGAGGAAGATCTTTTTCCAGAAATTAAAAATTTTTAATTCATAAATTTTCAAACTCCATCTAGTCTGAAATGACGCTAAGAATTGCTGTTATTTAAGGAGTTACCTTAGACCGATATTGTTAATCTCCGGTTTCACAGTTCGTGAAAGTTATCTACATATGATCGACCGTTACCAACTCCGATGATAATACAGATCCCTTCAAATTCAACTTTTTTCAAAAACATAACTCCTTCCTATGAAAAGCGTATATCTGAAAAAAGTATCTGCCTTCGATCTCTTTAGTAGCTTAGTGGCTAAAACACCCGACCGGCAATCGGAAGACGTCAGGTTCGATTCCCATCAGAGCGAAGGAGAAAGATTTTTTTTCAGAAATTAAAAATTTTGAATTCATAAATTAATTTTGCTTTAGTTGGTTGATGCATGTTTCGCACGAGACTCCACGGAAAAAAAAGGATTGGCACGAAATTCGAGTGCAAGGTAAAAAAAAATTACTTTATACTGTATAGATATATAAATATATATGTACTTTTAAATTGGGTATCGGAAAATATTAAGTAATTTTATCTTCTTTAACCCAGTTATGAAATACCGCTTGAGGCTAAATTTCCATTCGTTTTGTTTCTGTCGAAATGATTTCGGTGTACCAAAAAATTGTGAAACATGTTTTCTTGCACAAAGAATTATTCTCTGATTTCTGAAGTAAATTATAGCAAGAATTTTGTGTAGCCTTCATTTATTTTTATATCATTCGATTCTTCGAGATATTTCTCGATTACGTCATACTTATTATCTTAAATTAAGATTTTTTAAGGAAAAAGTTAAATGCAGATAAACTTTATTTTTTAAACTACTAAACTATTGTAAAATATTGAAATATTAATTAAAATTAGTTATATGAAGCATTTTACAGAAGAGCTGAAAAATATTTCATGTATTAGGAATAAATCAATAAAAAAGAAACATTATTATTTTTGGGATTATTTTTTATCTGATAAATTTTCTACTGAAAGTCTATTGGATGACTATTAATTTGCCAAAAAATTATTTGCCAGTGGCGAGCTGTTTTTGAAAAAGCTTACTTTCTTCAAAATTATTTTTTATGGATTGAAATATTTATTTATTAAAGTTTCACGTAAAATAATGCAAATATAACATTGTTACTGTGGTTCTCAATACAAAATTCGTTTTTTTCTTCAATTTTCAGCTGTTAAAAATTGAATATAGCTCAAATTTTATTGTTCAATTTTCTTCAATATTCATCAGGTGAATTTTTTTGATTTTTTCAACTGTTAAAAATTCTAACTGTTGAAAATTTAACTGTTTGAAAATTGAATTTTCAGCAGTTGATTTTTTAATAATTGAAAATTTTAGAAAAAAGAAATTTGACATTTCAGCAGATGAATTTTTTATTTTCTTCCATTTTGACTAGTTGAATTTTCAATATTTGGATAATTTCCAATGTTTAATTATCTTCAGTTTTCAGCAGCTCGATTTTCAATTTTCTTACATTTTCAATAGTTGAAAATTGAACTGTTGAAAATTCAATTCTCTTTCATTTTCAGTTTTCTTTAATTATCAATTTTCTTGCATTTTTAGCAGTTGAAAATCAATTTTGAATTTTCTTCAGTATGCAGGAGTTGCATTTTCAATTTCATTGAACTGTTGAAAATGGAAGAAAATAAAAAATTGAATTATCAACATTGGAATCATCTTTAATTTTCAATTTTCTTCCATTTTCAACCATTGAATTTTTCTAGATTTTCAATAGTTGAAAATTGAAAAACTAGAATTTTCAACAGTTGAATGTTTATCAATTTTCAATTTTCTTCCTTTTCAACAGCTGAATTTTCAAATCTCTTGAATTTCAGCAGTTGAAAATTGAACTTTTGAAAGTTGAAAAAAATAACAAATTAAATTTTCAACATCAGAATCATCTTCAATTTTCTTCCATTTTAAACTATTGAATTTTCTATTTTATTGAATTTTCAATACTTGAAAATTGACGAGAATTGACTTTTCAACTGTTGAGTATTCAATTTTCAAATTGA
This sequence comes from Andricus grossulariae, assembly GCA_011634705.1. NCBI lineage: Eukaryota > Metazoa > Arthropoda > Insecta > Hymenoptera > Cynipidae > Andricus > Andricus grossulariae. The sequence continues at coordinate 214,703,565 of JAABKJ010007545.1, read as the reverse complement.
AGCAATTTAAAAATTGAATTTTCAACAGCTGAATTTTCAATTTTCTTCAATTTTCTTCAATTTTCAGCACATAAGTTTCCAATATTATTGAATTTTCAACACCTGAAAATTGAAGAAATTTAAAAAGTAAGTTTTGTACAGTTGATTTTCGAGTTTTTTCAATTTTCAGCAGTTGAACTGTTGAAAATTGAGTTTTTAATTTTCTTCCATATTCAGCAATTGCATTTTCTTGAATTTTCAACTGTTGAAAATAGGACTGTTTGAAAATTGAATTTTCAGCAGTTGATTTTTTAACAATTGAAAATTTGAGAAAAAAGAAATTTGAATTTTCAACAGATGAATTTTTAATTTTCTTCCGTTTTGACCAGTTGAACTCTCAATTTTATTAAGTTTTCAGCAGTTAAAAATTACCCTTTTTAAAATTAAAGAAATAAAAGATTGAATTTTCATCATTTGAATTATTTCCAGTTTTTAATTTTCTTCAATTTTCAGCATCTAATTTTTCAATTTTCTTCAATTTTCAATAGTTGAAAATTGATCTGTTAAAAATTCAATTTTTAGTTGTCAATAGTTGAATTTTCAACTGTTAGAAATTCAATTCTCTTTCATTTTCGGTTTTCTTTCATTTTCAATTTTCTTGCATTTTCAGCAGTTGAAAATTCAATATTCAATTTTCTTCAATATGCAGCAGTTGCATTTTCAATTTTATTGAATTTTCGACAGTTGAATATTGAATTGTTAAAAATTAAAGCAAACAAATTTTGAATTATCAACATTGGAATCATCTTCAATTTTCATTTTTCTTCCATTTTCAGACAATGAATTTTTAATTTATCTGAATTTTCAATAGTTGAAAATTGAAAAACTCGAATTATCAGCAGTTGAATGTTTATCAATTTTCAATTTTCTTCCTTTTCAACAGTCAAATTTTCAAATTTCTCGAATTTTAACAGTTGAAAATTGAACTGTTGAAAATGGAAAAAAATAACAAATTAAATTTTCAACATTGGAATCATCTTCAATTTTCAATTTTCTCATATTTTAAACTATCGGATTTTCTATTTTCTTGTATTTTCAATTCTTGAAAATTGAAGATAATTGAGTTTTCAACGGTTGAGTATTAAATTTTCTCGAATTTACAGCAATTGGAAATTGAACTATTAAAAATTCAATTTTTAATTTTCTTTTATATTCAGCAGTTGAATTCTCTTGAGTTTTAACTGTTGAAACTGATAGAAAATTGAATTTTCAGCAGTTGTATTTTGAACAATTGAAAATTTAAGTAATTTAAAAATGGAATTTTCAACAGCAGTATTTTCAATGATCTTCAATTTTCAGCACATGAGTTTTCAATTTTATTGAATTTTTATCAGCTAAAAATTGAAGAAATTGGAAAAGTAAGTTATCAACAGTTTATTTCCAGTTTTTTGATTTTTCAGCAGAATATTCAGCAGCTGCATTTTTTTGAATTTTCACCTGTTGAAAATTGAATTTTCAGCAGTTGATTCTTTAACAATTGAAGATTTGAGAAAAAAGAAATTTGAATTTTCATCAGATGAATTTTTAACTTTCTTTCATTTTGATCAGTTGACTTTTCAATTTTATTAAATGTTCAACAGTAAAAAATTTAACTTTTCGAAATTAAAGAAGATAAAAAGTTGAATTTTCAACATTGGTATCATTTTAATCAATTTATTTATCAATTTAATTTTCTTGAATTTTGATTTTTCTTGCATTTTTCACAGTTGGAAATTGAACTGTTGAAAATTCAATTTTCAATTTTCTTTAATATTCAGCAGTCGAATTTTTAAATTTATTTAATTTTCAACAGTGAAAAATTAAATAAAGTAAACAATTAAATTTCAACTTTTGAATCATTTTCAATTTTCTTCCATTTTCAATAGTAGAATTTTCAATAGCTGAATTTCCAATTTTCTTCAATTTTGAGCACGTGAATTTTCAATTTTATTGAATTTTCAACACTTAAAAATTGAACTGTTCAAAATTTCAGAAAATAAAAAATTGATTTGTCAACATTGGAATCATCTTAAATTTTCAGCAGTTTATTTTTCAATTTTCTTGAACTTTCAATAGTTGAAAATTCAACTGTTGGAATTTATTTTGGAATTTCTTCAATTCTCAGCAATTGAATTTTCAGCAGATAAAAATTAAATAAAGCAAAAAATTAAATTTTAAATTTGGAATCATTTTTAATTTTCTTCCATTTTTGGCAGAAGAATTCTCAATTTTCTTGAATTTTCAATAGTTGAAAATGGAAGAAAATTGAGTTTTTAACAGTCGAATCTTCTTCAATTTTCCATTTTCTTCCTTTTTAAAAGTTCAATTTTCAATTTTTTCGAATTTTTAACAGTACAAAATTGAAGAAAAAGGCGAATCTTATATTAAAAACAAGTGCTGAATGTATTCAATTCACATCATATTTCATAAAAAAATAAATAAATAAACATTTCAACCCATAAAATTTTGTTTGAAAACAAAATAGATTTTTCGATAGCGGGCCGCCATTCGCAAATAATTTTTTGAAAAATTAATGCTCAGTCAATGGAAATATTTTTTACAATTATTTCAGGCCATTCAAATTCCCAATACGAAATGGATATTTTGGAATTTGGTGCAGAATCAACACACCAGATGACTCTTACAATGCAAATTAAGAAAGTATTTTCAACTTTTAATTTTTAATAATTTTACTGTATATAATTAATTTAAATTGTAAATTGTGTAAATTATAAAAGAAAAAGCATTAATTATAAGAATTTGATGCAGTAGGACCAAATTAAGATGGGAGAGACAAAAACCAAAGAACAATGATTAAATTGATTTTTGTTATTGATATAAATCTATATTTAATTACATTTTATTCAGAAAAAAGATCTTTTCCTTTCACTCCGCTGGGATTTGAACACCAGGTCAACTGATTCCCGGTCAGGTGCAGATCAGAGCACCTGACCGGAAATCAGTTCACCTGGTGTTTGAATCCCAGCGGAGTAAAAGGAGAAGATCTTTTTTCTGAATAAAATTGAATTAAAAATGTTTATTCTCCATCTTGTCTGAAATGACGTTAAATTATTTTCTGTATAGGAGAATATAACTTTGGTCGATATTGTAGATTTCCATTGAATATTAGCGAACTACCCTGAAAAAGAGTATTGGACGAACAGAAGCAAAAGTCAGCAAGCGAGCGATGATATTCTAAATAACTATCCTGAAAAGGATTGTTGTTGCAAAAAACCACCATACCTTGCGCGCACCCGATGAGAATATTCACTAAGGGAGCGTCCATAAACCATCTAGCCTGTTTTTCTTTTGTTTGAATGAAGACGAAACGATAATTGCCGTTAAGTGATAAAGGACACAACGTTATAAACCAAAGAAAAACAGGCTACGTGGTTTATGTACGCTTCCTAACTATTTTCAAGTTTACAGATGATTACTGAACAAATACACTGGAACTCCAAAGATACGAGAAGTTCGGGGAATCGAAAGCTCCAAAGATACGAACATAAAAGGGTTAACCTGTATGTTAGAACGGAGAATTTCTCACACTAGTGTTACATTTCCGGTGTTAAAAAGGGAGCTTTCATTAAAAAAATTCAAGTGAACCGTCAAACAAGTCTCAAGAAGCAAGGCCAAGGTCAAAGTCAAGGTCACTATCGTATACCTCCCTGCGAACCCTACAACTTCTGTCTATAGCACATAAATTCAACCAGCAGCAGCCTATTGTGCACGTCTACAGACCACCATAACCCACTGCGCAAGTCTACAGCACATCATGATACACTGCGCATGCTTACGAGCCACCATGACCAACTGCACATGCCGGCGACCTACTAAGGAATACTGCTCATATATGTTTGGCTTAACTGGAGCTAATCTTCTCAGGTATCTCGAGAGAAAAATGTCATACACTGTAAAAGTTTTCGAAAAAAAAACTGGGGAACTTAAGAGAAATTTAAGCATCTGGAACAATAATGAATTGACTTTTTATTGTAATTACAAGTCATTTGCAAATTTCGATCAGACTTAAAGTCAAAAAAGATATTATATTTTACTTTAAAATTTTCGTAAACTGAATTATAGTGTTTTGAATGTCTGTTTTACATGTTGATTATATGTACTATTCGAAACACTTCGAGATAGGGTTTGGGGGCCTATGGGAATTTGGACTAGTTCATGTCGATTATATTCGACAAGAGCGCAGCTATACATGTTTATTTTTGCCGATTTTATCGCGGTAGCATTTGAATAAAATCCACGAACAATTGTATTATTGTATTATTGTAAGTCAATTATAAATAATATGCAATAATGGATGCATGCAATAGTGAAAAATTGTATTATTATACTAAAATATTGTAAGAATATCACCAGTAGCCGTTGCTAAAACAAGTTGCTCTCTGGTTGACAATAGACATAGGGACACCACGTGCTCCTCTGATATAAATTGGTTTTTAGGCAGAAAAGGTGTACCTGCGAATTTCATATACACTTCCGGATTAGTACAGGCAATAAGTCGAAAAAATCTAAGTTCTTCAAAAGAATGTACAACAGTGAATGAATAACGATGCATGGCAGGAGGAGACCTGGACCTGGCAGGAGGAGACCTACACCTGACATGAGAAGAAGGCTCAGCAGTGAAAGCAGACCTGTCAGGAGAACGATTTCTGTCAGATGAATAAGAAGTGTTGGCACGAGGGACATCAGGAAGTCGGTCTCCATTAGGCGGATACTCAAAGTGTGAACTCAACTTTGCAACAAGGAATAGAGCATTAATTTTTTTCAAGTGCACACTCGTATGTCAGTATTGAATGTTAGTTATTCCTTAATGGAAATTCAGAAATGAATGACAGAGCACGAGAAATTTGTTTAATCTGACTAATAAAAATTTCAAAATTCAAACAATTTATGTATCCTTTGAAGTGTCATAGTTTTTTGAATTTTCACTTCAATAAAAGTCTTACAAGATTTTTTGTAGAACTCTTGGAACTCTAAACAAGAAATTTGTGAAAATGTTTCAATTTTCAACAGAAAAAAGTTTAATTTTTGGAAAGTGGGTTGCTGGCTATTTCCTTCGTGAAATTGTCCGAAAATTCCTTTTAAAACGATAAGAAACTGTGGAACAATCCTAATTTACTCAGAACTCTGAAAAAACTAAACTTTGCAAAAGTAGATTATATTTACTAATAGAATTGAGAAAAACCGTCGGGGATATGAAGAATTATAAAAAAACCTCATATTCACTAATTAAAAGAAAAACTGAATAATGTATTATTATTATTGAAGAGTTTGATCAAAACAATAAACTAATTGATATTTTTGTAGTTTCATAAATTATATGTATAATATTTTCTACAGTAGTTGTCTCATAAATAATAAGCGTTATATTTGTCCTTCTGAGATTTTTACATTTCATTAATTGATTTCGGCGAAAAAATTTACTTTACAATTCCAAAAATGCATTGGACAATTTTTATTCCAATTTTCGTGCATATTGCACCCAAATTGAATTTTCGATTTTTTATTATTTCTTGTGCGATCGAAATTTCTTTCATCTCTTTACTTTTTTCCATATCTTGCGTTGCTTGGTTTAAAAGTCTCATTTTCTCTATTTTTTTTTTACTTTGCCAATTCTGTAACTCTGATGATTTTCCCTTTAACGGAAAAAGTCGTACAGATAAATTTTTTGATTTCCGAGTACTACAAAAAGCCGTAATAGAATTATAAAGTAAACAAAAATTTTCTCAAAAATTTTGAAAGTGCTGTAACTTTTTCAATTTCCATCCAAAATTGCCAGCTAAGAAACCCGTTCTTTTATTTTAGGCCTAAAAAGAGTCGGCGGAAGCTCAATCCAATCGAATCATTTGTGATATAAAAATAATGCAATTAAACAAAATATATTTGTTTGAAAAAATTATTATTGTTTATAACTATCTTCTATCGTCATGGTAGATGGTTGCAATTTTTTCTAAAATTTACCACTTTTCCTCAACTCTTCTATTAGGAAGAGGTCAACGTTATTTCAGGTTTGTTAATATTTTTAATAATATCACCTTTGAATAATGCTAGAAAAATGCGGTTCTTTTCTGAAATATTCGACTTTTTGTCCAATTTTCACTTAGATCGAGATAAAAATGATTGAGATTTAACAAAAATACTTGTTTCAACAAATTATTATTGTTTTTAACTTCTCCCATGGTAGGGCTTTGGTCAAATTTTAACTAAGTGAGGGTAAGAGAGATAATGACTTAAATTTCTTATTATTGCTTATCACTATCTTTTGTTAGATGATTGCTGGAAAGTTGCGATTTTTCAAATTTTCAACTTTGCTTTGTTTCTTAGTTATGAACAAATAATAAATAAACATAAAGAATTATTTTCGAACAATCTTTTTTCTTCATTGCAAATATATTTTTCTGAAAAAACCGATATTTGATATATTTTTAAAATTTTCCACAAAATTTTCTGTATAGATCATATTGAATGTCAATTTTTTGAAGCACTTGCTGAGAGACTTTTTGTATAAATTAATTTTAATAGTTATTATTTGTACTGAACAATTTTGTTTGTGTTTGTTAAAATAATTTTTACCTCACTCTAAGTGAAAACTTGACAAAAGTGGAAAATTTCATAAAAAGCTGCAAAAGCAGCAAAATTCCAGTATAATTTAAAAAGAATATTATTCAAAATAACAAGCTATTATTTTATTGGATCAATTTAACTAAATTACGCTAATTAATTAAGAACTAATTAAAAAAAACAAAAATCTTTATTTTACATTTAGTAATCTGCTACCTGTGTAATCCTTATCTTTTATTTACATTCAAAATTATATCCCATTGGGAATGTCAAGAAAAGAAATAAATTGATAAGTTAATTTGAGATTTTATATTGTAATGAAATACTGATTGATTTGATAAAAGATTCGAGAAAATTGGACGATCTCATTTTTTTTGCATTTTAGTAACGCTTATTACTTTGACTGCCTGGTTATCAAACTGAAATATACGTCTAAATTCACTTCTTCGTCAATCACGACGCATGGCAGGAGTAGACCTGGGCCTGGCAGGAGGATACCTGAACATGGCACGAGAAGAACGCTCAGCAGTGAAAGCAGACCTATCAGGAGAACAAAACATGAGATCTTATTACAACTAATTCTAACCTAGCATGAATTTATGGTCTGCCAAAGATACACAAACCAGATTGTCCACTTAGACCTGTAGTTTCTTCTGTCAATACTCCTACTTACGTATTAACAAAAGCACTTGGTATAATAATGTCTGATTCTTCACCTACTTACAACTATAATGTAAAAAATTCATCAACTTTCAAATAAGACATTATTAATGTTAACATTTCTGATAATTATATCATGGCATCTTTAGATGTGACATCACTGTTCACGAATATTCCTTCTGAACTGGTATTAAAAAGTATTGATCACATATGGTGTTTTATTGGTCGTCATACTGAGATACCATGAGAAGAATTTAGAAAAGGCATTTCACATCCTTCAGATTCTACAATATTGAAATTTAATTATATATTATACAAACAATCTTTTGCAACTCCTATGGAATCTCCTATTCCTGCCATATTATCTGAAATAGGTGCGCAAGACTTAGAATCTTGTGCTTTTTCAAAAATTAATTTCGAAATTCTAGCTTACACACGTTATGCTAACGACTCGTTTTTAATTATACCAAGTGATAAACTCCATTTTCTACTTTCAATTTCCAACTCTTATCATTCTAGACTGAAATAGACTTTTGAAACAGAAAAGGATAATTCTATACGTTTTTTAAACCTTGAAGTAATTAGAGATTCAAACAATAGTATCATCATGAATTGGTTCCGCAAAAAAACATATTCAGGTAGATTTCTTAATTTTCTCTCAGATCATCCGGTGCAGCATAAGATTGGTGTAGTTGAAAATTTAGTTCACATGGCTATCCTATTGTCTAATTCTATTTCTCATACGGATAATTTGATTATTGTGAGAAAGTACTTATTTTATAATAATTATCCTAATATTTTTGTTGATGAACACATTAAAAAAAGGTTAAGGGAATTGGAATATAGTGATAGAGTTATTTTAGAAGCAGATAATAATAATGTGGAACAATATCAAATAATATCAATAGAATTCTCAATAATTGGAGCCTAAAAACTTTGTTGAGAAGTGATCATAAATTTCATGAATATATCAAATTAGGAAAAGATAAACTAAATATTTCAGACCGCTGTAATGTTATCTATAGAGTTACTTGTTCTTGTGGTATGATTTATGTTGCCCAAATCAATCGTTCACTTAGAATAAGAATGAAAGAACATAAAGATAATATTAGACTTGCAGAAAAATATCATAGAGCTATTAGTCAGCACGTAACTAATAAACATTCAGGTGATACTAATTTCATAAAATGGGATAATATTGAAATTCTACATGAGGATTCTAATTATTATACACGTTGTTTTTCAGAAATGGTTTTTATTAAGAAAGAAGGATACAAAAGCATGAATCATATTTCGGATTAAAATACTTTCAACGAATCTTATATGATGATTATTGATAAATTATACTAATTTGTTTATGACTTCATTTTTTTACTATTGTAAATTCCTTGACATTTTAATAATATTTTACAATTGTTTGTATTTTTTAATTTAGTTTCAGGCAGAAGAATTTTTTCCTTTCATGTATTTCACTTAAATTCTTGTTTAACATGGCCTCCAAAAATGTAATACATTTAATCATATAATACTATCTTTTATTACAGACCAGTTCTTCATAAGTAAACTCAAATTCATAGGCTCAACAATTTCTTTCATTGAAGAATTTATTTTCAAGCAATTTTACATTTAACTCAGTTTGAACCTTTTGACTTGATTCTAATGGTAAGCAAATTTTGGATTTTTTAGAGCTTCTGTTGGTTTGTTAAACCAATATAATTATTACTGTTATTGTTGATTTTCATTTATATTTCAGATCAATTTTAATCTGATGAAGAAATTGGTTAATGGTTTGAAATGTCATACGTTTTAATTCCGTTATAAGCTTGACACAATAAATTATACCATTTTTGTCTGGAAGTAGTCGCTTTAACTTTTGTCACCACTTTCATCTATTATATTTTCACACGTTAAACATAAAAAGGATTTAACATCACCTACTTGCTTGACTATTTCTAGTAATATATTAATACTTTTTCTCCTAAAATATTTTCATACGGAAATAAAAATAAACTTTTTTTTATCTGTTTTTGAATACATAACTAGGGCACTAAAGAAAAATCTAAGTATTGAGAACAATAGTACATTGACTTTTTATTGTACTCAGCAGTAATTTGTAGGATTTTGAATCGCCTTGGGACCAAAAACAATATTATATTTTATTTTTACATTTTCTCAAACTGAAATATAGTGTTTTGATTTTTGTTTTACGTGTTGTTCAGATTTACTATTTTAAAACACTTTGAGATTGGGTATGAATTGCCTATGCAAATTTCATCGAAGTCATGTCGATTATATTCAGAAACAGCGCCACTATACATGTTTATTTGCGCCCGTTTTTTTTCTGTAATATTTGAATATATTCCACGTAGAGCTGTATTATTATTCTCCAATATAGCCAGGATGTCACCAGAGGACGTTGTTAAAACAAGCCGCTCTTCGGTTGGCATAGGCATAGGGGCACCATGTGCTCCTCTAATATAAATTGGTTTATCAGCAGGAAAAGTGTACCTGCGTATTTCATATACACGGTTCGGATTAGTGTGGGGAATAAGTCGAAGAAATCTGAGTTCTTCAGGAGAATATGCACGTATAAATGATTCAAAACGTATGGCAGGAGGAGAGATGGAGCTGGCAGGAGGCGACCGAGACCTGGGACGTGAAGAAGGCTCCGCAGTAGAAGCAGACCTGTCAAGAGAACCATTTTTGCCAGAAGAATCAGAAGTGTTGGCACGAGGAACGCTAGGAAGTGGGTCGCCATTAGGTAGACAATCAAAGTGTGAACTCAACTCTGCAACAAGAAATCAGTATTTATTTTTCTTGAAGTACACACTCGTATGTCAGTATTGATTGTGTACTATTCCTCAATGGAAATTCAGAAATGACTGACAGAGCGCGAGAAATTTTTTGAATCTGGCTCCATTTTCGTTATCAGCGACCTCAAAAATCTCTTGAGTTTAAATTCAAGGAATTCAACTATACTCAGAACTCGAAAAAAGGCTAAACTTTGTGAAAATAGATCATATTTACCAATAGAACTGAGAAAAATCGCCGTGAATACGAAGAGAGTATAAGAAATCCTCATTTTTTCTAATAAGACAAAAAACTTATTACTGTATTCTTATAAGGGAATTTTATCAACACTGAAATTAATTGATATTCTTCACTTTCATAGATTTTATAATATATTCTAATGTCATTATCTCATAGATAAAGAGCGCTATGCTTGTTCTTCGGAGATATTTACGTTTCATTAATTAGTTTCCACAGAAAAATTTAATTTATAAATTCGTGAAAACTTAAATCAGAATTTATATAATCTTTTAATTTTTCGAATATTCCGATGTTTACAGCGAAAACTTATATAGCGTCTACTAGAAGGAGCAATTAGTGTGATCCAAAATTGTACTGAACTATTTTTTTTCGAATTTTCATGCATTTCGCCCTCAAATTTGTTTAAATCCACACAAACAATGCGTTTTTTAATAATTATGGGAAGTCCCATAAGGTTTAACAATTATTTTTCATAAGAAAAAAAAACGTTTTTGTAAATTTTATTCAGAATCGTCAATACTAAGTGAATCGAGTTGAAACTCAACATTTTTCCACAATTAGCTATAGCATGAAAATAAGTAATTACTTTTCAAATGTCACCCGCATAAGTATGTTGGATAGGGTCCGGAAGAAACCCCATAAGTGAAAAATTGTGTTTTGCGAGTCCAGGTTTTAGCAATTTTTGCAACTTATTTTTAATTTTTTAGTGAAAGCATGGCAAAAATGTAATCAATTTAACAGAAATAGTTGTACCAACAACTTCTCAGGCGCAAATATTATACAACGTTTATATATAGTATGAAGTATTATATATAATATTCATTTGTTTTATATAAAAAATGGATCAAACAAATAAATATTATACATAATACTTTACACTATATATAAACTATAAATAATATTTCTGACTGGGTTTTTATTATTTATAATAATGTTCTCTTAGAATAATGCTACAAAGGTGCAGTTTTTTGTACAATTTTCCACTTTTGTCGACTTTTCCATTAGAGTGAATTGACGATCAGTTTCAGTTGAAAATTTTAATTCTTGAAATAATTAATTATTATTTTCAATAATATTACAATTGAATGATGCTAGAAAATTGCGGTTTTCTTCCTAAATATTCAATTTTTTGTAAAATTTTTACTTAGAGCGAGGCAAACGTTAATAAAATTAAACAAAAATAACTGTTTCAATAAATTTTTGTTGTTCACAACTATCTTTTTCTATATTAATGCTAGATAGATGCGGTTTTTTCTGATATTTTCCACATTTTGTCAACATTTCGCTTACGCCGGAAATAACTAATGCAAGTTAACAAATAAAATTATTAAAACATTTTACTATTGTTAATAATATTCTCTTTGGAATAGACGTGAATGTGGCGAGGAATGTAAAGATAAAACGAAGAAGGTCAGAAAGTAATTAGGAGAAGGCAGAAAAGGGAGAAGTGGTGGAGAATAATACAGGAGAAAAAAGACGGAGTAGGTTTAGTTGCATGCTCAAAAGAAAGAGGAAGGCAATAAAAGGTTCGAAGAAGAGGCGTGGAAAGCTAGTTTGGAAGGTAGTAAATAGCCAGAGAAAAACGAGGAAAAGAGTAAAGGAAGATATTGAGATGGTAGAATGGAAAAAATATTTTATGGATTTGCTAAGAAGGGTAGAGAGGGAAGTATGGAAAAGAGGGAAATATGGTAGAGAAATAAATGAGAAAGAGGACATTATAAGAAAATAAATGGTCAAGGTGTTAGGAATAATGAAAGATGCAAAGGCACCTGGTGTAGATGAGATTGGAACTGAAGTCTGGAAATATGGTCGGGAAAAAACTAAAGAAATGTGCATGGATAATGTCTAATAGAATGAGGAGAGGATAGGGCTGGTTAGAATCATGAAAAGGAGTAGTGGTGCCCATAGTGCAGGATATGTGCGTGGGAGGAGGAAACATGTGAGCATGTATGAGAACGATGCAGTCGAGAAATGGAAGATAAAGGAAGCTGGCAAGAGAATGTGGTAAAGATTCTAGGGAAGGATAAAATGAGTGCGGAATGGATAAGGAAGTTGGAGGGGTCAGAGATGCAAATGTGAAAGAATGAAAAAATGAATATGAAAAAATGGCAAAGTGTAAAAATGAGATGGAAGAGAAGTGAAGGTGAAAGGAAAAGGAAACAGTAGGGGAAGTGGAGAGAAATGATGGAAAATGACGAAACGGGAAGTAAGGGGAGAACAGGAAAATTAGAGAGGAGAAGTAGATGAAATATTGAAAGTTAAGGACGGTATTCAGTGAAACTAAGGGGAGGGCTAATAGGTAATGAAGGGTGAAACGAGGGAAGGTTTGAACGGAAAGTCATTGTTAGTGATTAAGTAATAATTTTTTCTCTGAAATATTTTCGTACGAATAACAAAATAAACTTTTTTTTATCTGTTTTCCAAAAAAATGGGGCAATGAAGAAAAATGTAAGCATCGAGAACAATGATAATTTGAATCTTTATTGTAATTAAAAGTGATTTGTAGGATCTTGAACCGACTTGGAATCAAAAAGAATATTATATTTTGCTTGTACATTTTCTTAAACTGAATTATGGTGTTGTGAAGCTTGATTTACATGTTTCTTAGATTTACTATTCTAAAACACTTTGAGATTGGGTTTGGGGTGCCTATGGGAACTTCGGCTAATTCATGTCGACCATATTCGAAAACAGCGCCGCTATACATGTTTATTTTCACCCGTCTTTGAATGATATTATTAGAATATATTCCACGTAGAGTTGTATTATTTCTATCCAATATAGCCAGAATTTCACCAGTGGGCGTGACTAAAACAAGTCGCTCTTCGGTTGGCATAGGCATAACGCCACCGCGTGTTCCTCTAATATAAATTGGTATATCGGAAGGAAAAGTGTACCTGCGAATTTCATATACGCGGTCCGGATTAGCGTGGGGAATAAGTCTAAGAAATCTACGATCTTCAGGATTATGTCCAGCTATGAGTGAATCACGATGCATGGCAGGAGACCTGGACTTGGCAAGAGGAGACCGAGACCTTGGACGAGATGAAGGCTCGGCAGGAGAAGCAGGACTGTCTGTGGAACGATTTTCATCATGAGAATCAGAAGTGCTGGAACGAGGAAAACCAGGCAGCGGGTCGCCATTAGGTAGGCAATCAAAGTGTGAACTCAACTCTGCAACAAGAAATAGAGTATTAATTTTTTCTTGAATTACACAATCGTTTGTCACTATTGAATGTGTGCTATTCCTCAATCGAAATTTATTATAGAACTCTTTTGTGGGGAACAGAACATTGACCTGAACTCTTGGATCTCTTAAAATTTTCAAATTCAAAAAATGTGTGGATTCTTCAACGTGCTACAGTTTTGTCAATTTTGACTTCACTAAAGTCTTACAACATTTTTTTGCAGAACTCTTCTAGCAATAACAAGAACTTGGAATAGAACTCTTGCATCTTTAAACAAGAAATTCATTAAAATGTTTCAATTGCCAACAAAAAAAGAGTTGAATTTTTGAAAAGTGAGTTGCTGGCTATTTTCTTCGTGAAATTGTCTGAAGCCTTCTTTCAAAACGATAAGGAACTGTAGAACAATCCAAATTCACTCTGAAATCTAAAAAAAGCTAAACTTTGCAAAAGTAGATTATATGTACCAATAGAATTCATAAAAACCGACGCGGATATGAAGAGAGTATAAGAAATCCTCATATTTTCTAATAAGACGGAAAACTGATCCATGTACTATTAATTAAGAACCTTATCGACACTAAAACTAGTGGATATTCTCTACTTTCGTAGATGATATAATGTATTCTAAAGTCATCATCTCATGAATAATAGTCGTTGTGTTTGTCCTTCTGAGATATTTACGTTTCATTAATTAATTTCTATGAAAAAGTTTCGTTTATAAATTCGTTAAAACTGGTATCACAATTCATATAATTTTTTAATTTTTAGACAGATAAGGTGTTTACATAAAGAACTTATATTGTGTCTACTAGACGGAGCAATGAGGGTTCTCCAAAAATGCAAGCCCCATAAAGTTTAACAATTATTTTTCATATTAATACTAGATAGACGCGTGTTTTTTCTGAAATTTTCCATTTTTTGTCAACAAATATAATTTTCAACACAATTTATTATTATTAATAATATTCTCTTTGAATATTAATACGAAGCTGCAATTTTTTGTATGATATTCAAGTTAGATTTGGCTTTTTAATTATGAACGAAATTTAAATAAAATTATTAATATTTTAATATAATAACATTAGAAGTTTCTTAGAATTTTCTGCATGGACCATAATAAATATTAATTTTCCGTGAAGTAATTACTGAGAGCCTTTTTGTTGAACTTATTATTATTGTTTATTATTCTTTTTCAACTGAAAAGAGTAAAGAAGCTGAAAATTTCGGTAAAACCTGCCACTCTCTGGCATTAATATAGGAGAATATATTTATGATCATTAATAATTTGTTTAAACAATTATGTTTGTTAAATCCAGCATTACTATAGAAAAAGATGATCACAAACAATAAAAATTTGTTAAAACAAGTATGTTTATTAAATTTTATAATTATTACCACACTCTAAATGAAATATAGACAGAAATTTGAGAAAAATCCCAACTTTCTAGCATGATTCAAAAAGAATATTATTAAAAATAACAAATCAAAATTTTATTATACAAATTAAAAGAAATTTAATCAACTATTCAAGAGCTGATTGAATAACAAACAAAAAATCATTATTTAAATTTTATCAATCTGTAATTTGTGTAATCTTGTTCTTTTCTTCAAATTAAAAATTTTATCCCATTCGGAATGACACGCAAAGAAATAAATTATTAATTTAATTTGAGATTTTATATTGTAATGAAATATTCAGTGATTTGATAAGAAATTCGAGAAAATGGTATGATCGCGTTTTATTATATTTCATTACCGTTTATTACTTTGATTGCCTAATTATTAAATTAAACTATATGTCTAAATTTGAAGTACTGTGTCAGTACACGTCAAAGATATCAGGATCTGCCGGTTTTTGTTCGATTTGATTAAAACGTTGTGAAATTGTAATGCTATACAAGAGAAATTTCGGTCCTTGAGGATTTTTGAAAATTTTGAAAATTCCGGAAGTTTCGCCATGTTGAATTTTGGAGTTACATTTTTTTGAATTATCGATATTTCTGGAAACGCGAATGGGATTTTGAGCAAACTTGAACATGCTAGATGTAAAATAATATATTTTAAAAATATAATACAACTAGTGAAAAAAATCTGTTTGCCCGGAAACAAGTGAAAAAAAACTTTGATTTAATTTATCATGAGTTACTACCTTTTTAATTTTTATAAAATATCGACACAATGATTGACGGAAAGACAATCTTTGCTGATTCCATAAAGAAATCAAGCGTTTTTTTTAAATATCTAAACTGTTAATTTGTTTATCAATATTTTTTTGAAAATTGCCGAATAGCACATATTTTTATTTGATTGTAATGAAAAATTAATTTCTCTCATACTTCAGACCAATAATGTCAATTTAAATTAGCTGAATATAGTAAATTCCGCAGGCTCGAAGACCAATGCGCTACCACTGCGCTAACCATAAAGCGGGTGAATAATTACAAACAGTAATTTACATACAGTGATGAATATCGTTATAAGCCTATAATAATTTTCGTCCTCAAGTATTTTCTTACGAAAATAAAATCAAACTTTTGTATCGGTTTCCCAAAACCTGAGACTGGGGCATTGAAGAGAGATTTAGGCCTTGAGAACAATAATACATTATTGTTATTAAATATATTTTATGTTTTCATTTCCAAATTGAATTATGGTGTAGCGGATTCGTTTCACATTTTTTCACATGCACTATTCTAAAACTCTTCGAGATTGGGTCTAAGGTGCTTATGGGCATTTCTTTGAGTTCTTATGGGTACATGTCGAAAACAGTGCCGCTGTACATGTTGATTTTCGCCCGTCTTAGCGAGATAATATTCGTGTATATTCCACGTAGAATGATATTATTGTTGTCCATTATAGCCAGAATGTCACCAGTGGACGTTACTAAAACAAGTCGCTCTTCGGTTGGCATAGGCATAGGGACACCGCGTGCTCCTCTAATATAAATTCGTTTATCGGCAGGAAAAGTGTACCTGTGAATTTCATATACATGGTCCGGATTAGTGTGGGGAATAAGTCGAAGAAATCTAAGCTCTTCAGGATAATGTCCAAGTATGAGTGAATAACGACGCATGGCAGGAGGAGACCTGGACTTGGCAGGAGGAGACCGAGACCTTGGACGAGAAGAAGGCTCGGCAGGTGAAGCAGGCCTGTTTGAGGAACGATTTCTATCATGAGAATAGGAAGTGCTGGAACGAGGAAAGCCAGGAAGTGGGTCGACATTAGGTAGACAATCAAAGTGTGAACTCAACTCTCCAACAAGAAATGGAATATTAATATTTTCTTGAAGAATACATCGTATGTCAGTATTGAATGTGAGCTATTCCTAAATCTAATTTTTTACTGAATTTCCGTCATTTTCATCCGGGACTTATTTACCC
The DNA here is from genome assembly GCA_011634705.1 of Andricus grossulariae. Taxonomy (NCBI): domain Eukaryota; kingdom Metazoa; phylum Arthropoda; class Insecta; order Hymenoptera; family Cynipidae; genus Andricus; species Andricus grossulariae. The sequence goes on along the minus strand of JAABKJ010007545.1, from coordinate 214,686,689 downwards.
TATGCTAAGTGTACTTAGAACACAAAAAAAAGTGAAATTTCACAAAACTAGATTATATTTACCAATAGAATTGAGGATAACTGCCAGGGATACGAAGAGTGTAAAATACTACAAAGAATTAACTTATAAAATTGTTTTGTCCTTTTAAAATCATGAGATATTTCTTTATAAAATAAATGTTGTTAAATTTGTTTTACAATTATTTACAATTAATTTCCAACTGCAATTATTTTACAATTGAAATAAAATTTTGTAATGTTGAGATAAGTATTTTCATACATTAAAGGTTTCGTAAAGTTTCTGTATATTAAGATAGCATAGGAGGTCAAGTTAATAACTGTTTGGCTTTTTCTTTTAAAATACCCCAAATTGTGATTATAGCTTAAAAGAGCATGAAAATAAAGGTAAGTGTCAGAGGTAATTATACAGTAAAAATGTTGATTAATTTAATGAATTGAAAATAATTATTATTTATTATTATTTTGACATTAAAATATTTAAAATCAATTGAAAAAGAAAACATAAGTAATGAAAAATGAAACTGTAGAATCGGATAGTCTGAAACATTCCATAAGAATTCCTGAGAAACAGGGCCGCATTTAGAGCTGTTGGGGCCCTGGGGCCGGTTAAAATGTGGGGGCTTGATTTACCGACTAGTTACATTTGTGGGGGCCTGGGGCCATGGCCCCGCTGGCCCCGTACTAAATTCGGCCCTGCTGAGAAACATACACAGTGCGGCAAATAAATATCAGTACTCTTCCTACAAATCGTAATCAAAACAAGAAATCTGGATTTTTTTGAATTTATTATTCAAAGTACTCGCCCTTCGCTTCAATACACTTGTTACAGCGAATCAATAGTGATTCGAATACATGCGAAAGCTCATTTTGTGGAATAGTCTCCAACGCCCTTGTCGAAGCCGTTTTGATGGTCTCTACGTCTTCAAAAAAATATCCTTTCAATTTTAATTTAATCTTTGGAAACAATGAAAAGTCACACGGTGCCAAATCTAGCGAATAAGGTGGGTGATTCAAAACACAGATTTGATTTCGGGCCAAAAACTGACGCACAATGAGTGAGTTGTGACTCGGTGCGGTATCGTGCAACAGCGACCACTTCTCTCCATCGCGATATTCGGGTCGAATACGGCGGATTCTGCCCATTAAACGCTTTACAACTTCGAGATAATACGCGCCAGTAACAGTTTGACCTGTTGGAAGGAATTCTTTGTGGATAATTCCTTTGCCATCGAAGAATGCGATCAGCATTGTTTTGATTTTTGAAGGAGTTTTTCGTCTTTTTTTTGGCTTGTGGTGAATTTTTCGACTTCCATTCCGCACTTTGGCGCTTAGCTTCTGGATCGTATTGAAAGCAGCATGTTTCGTCGCCCGTGACAATTGATTTCAGGAAGTTTGGATCATTTTTGGCGGCTGCAGCGATCTCCCTGGAATGATTGACACGAAGTGATTTCTGCTCGTCCGACAACGTGTGTGGAACAAACTTTGCACAGACCTTTGTTTTGCCCAAATCCTCGTGAAGAATGATTCGAATTGTTTCTTTACTGATATTCAAAGCTTCTTCCATCATTTTTGGAGAAGCATTGCGGTCATTTGCTACGAGCTCCCGAACTTTTTCAATCATTTGGGGTGTGTGAACTGAAATTGGTCTTCCTTCACGTTTGTCATCCTCTAGCGACACTCGACCATCCAAAAAACGTTTATGCCACAGGAAAACATTTGTTCTACTTAAAAAATCGCCGACGTACACTTGCTACATCAACCGAAACGTTTCTGCTGCAGATACACCAAGTTTTGCGTTGAATTTAATAACCGCTCTTTGCTCCATGTCGAAATTTCTACATCGAATCAAAAGTTGTTTCACGAGAACTGTCATAACACTGTTCTTTGTGATCCGATTGCTCCAAACATTGATGGCTATCGTCAAAATGCAACCACCCACTTTCCGATGGCGTTGCTGGTTGCTGAGAAATAACTTGAGTACTAATACTTATTTGCCGCACTGTGTATTTGTTGTTAAAACATTATTGGCCACTAATTTGCCAATTTTCTTATTCAATTCACATGTAGCAAGAAATAATAAACAATAATTTTTTTAACCTTAAAAATTTTTAATCATTAAACTAAAAATTTTGTGGAAATGGAATTAAGATTTGGAACAAATGAATATCTACCCTAGTATTGCCCAATAGTAAATTTTCTCATTTCATTTCGGCATTATTTCCTCAATTATTAATAAATGTGAAATAGTTGGTTTGTTACCAAAAATAATTATGGAATAACTTCGGTTAATCCTCGCAAAATTTACCCATAGTAGTTCCCATTTTCTTGATTCTTTTCGTGAAACAAAAGTTTTCTGGTGTTTTTAATATGCTTTTATATTTTTGTTGCCGAAAAAAAACACAAATTTTTCTGGAAATTGACGGTTTTTATAACGAAAATTCAAATTTTTTTCACATTTAAAATTGCCACAGTTTATAATTATGTATATAAAGTATAATATTATATAATAAATAATAATAAAAAATAGAATTGTGATGATATACATACTTTCAATATGAAAATATAAGTTATTAAAAACTTGAATGAAAATTATAATTTAAACAATTTAATAAAAATATTTTCTTCGGTGAAACTGAATAAATCCCTGTAATAATATTAACCAGTCTAAAATTAAATTTTTCATGGATTTTGAAAAAATTCTTGCGAAGGTAGGTGAATTTCTGTAAGAATCAAGGATAATAAATGAAAAAATTTCAATTTTAAATTGAAACTTTGTTATTCTGTTTAGAACAGATTATACGTTAAAAATGTTAAGATTAAGATTTTGGTCTTTGAATATTAATAGTCAGGGAAAATTAAAAATTGGTTTTACTTAAAAATTTTATTATTTGGTTGAACATTCAACAATTTTTCTAAAAAGTCATCCTTTTTTATTGAAAATTCGTCTTTTTGGGTTGAAAATTCAACTATTTTGGTATAAAATTAACTTTTTGTTGAAAATTCATATTTTTCTGTAAAAATTGAATCATTTTTGCATAAAAATGCAACTGTTTGATTGAAAATGAAACTTCTTTGGTTAAGGATTGAATTATTTGGTTGAAAATCCGTCTTTTTTGGTTGAATTACACTGATTTTGATTTGAAATAAAAATATTTTTTGGTTGAAGCATCTACCATTATATTATTCGTTGGAAATTCATCTTTTTTGGTTGAAAACTGAACCACTTGGTTAAAAAATAATTAAATAATATTAAATAAATAATGAAAATTAAACTATTCGTGGATCATTTATAAATTCCGTTACGCGTTTTTCTTTTGTTTATATCGTTGTATCCTTTTTCTCTTCACGGAAATTATATTCGCATCTTTATTTAAACAAAAGGAAAACTCGTAACGTGATTTATGAATGATCCCTTGGGTAAGAGTTGAAATAATTCGTTAAACATTTATTTTTTTGGTTGAGGGTTCATCTCTTTCGTAGAAAATTGAACTATTTTGTTGCATTTTTTTAAATTAATTTTTTAAACTGAAAATGTAACTTTTCCATATTTTGTTGGAAATTGATTTTTCTTAGTTGAAAATTCTTCTGTTTTTGGTAGAAAACTAATCTTCTTGGTTTGAATCATTCTCTTTATTTGTAAAAAATGTAACTGATTTGTTGAAAATTCCTATTTTTGGGTTGAAAATTACACTGTTTTACAACAAATTTCTCTTTGGTCTGAAAGTTCAATAATTTGGATTCATCATTTTCGTTGAAAATTCATCCTTTTGTTCAAATATTCGTATTTTATTGTTATTGCAAATTATTTGTTTTGTTAATTGAAAATTTTGCTTTTTGATTTTTGTTTGATACTTGATATTTTTTAATATTAATCTCTTGGTTGAAAATCTGTCTTTGTGATTTTGAAATTAATCTGCAAAAATCAAACGTTTGTTTCAAATTGTAACTATTTTTTGAAAATTCAACTCTTGTTGAAAATTCGTTTTTTTTTGTTGTTGTTCTTGAAATATCAACTATTATTATTTTTTTTATAATTCACCTTTTTGTTTTTTATTGTCCTAAAAAGATCTATAAATTTGTTATTAATTACTTTTTAATGGAACGCGTAGTTGTTGTTTATTCATAAACAACAACATAAAAAATAAAATTTTTAGTACAAACGAAACAAGCTACGAAAAATGATGAATAGATGAAAATTGTGCACCCATAAAAGATATACAAGTTTTTTATTAATCACTTTTTGATAAGATGCGTAGTTTTTGTTTTAATCGTAAAAAATAACATTACATTTTTTTATTGCACAAAGCGTTACAAGGTAAAAAAAAAATTAGTAGACAAAAACTATTCACCCAAAAAAGATCAGCACATTTTTTATTAATTATTTTTTGGTAGGATCCGCATTTTTTGTTCAAATTGTAAAAAATAGCATTGAAAATAAACAAATGAATTTTTCGGAAATACGACACAAAGTGCAATAAAATGTTAATTAACACAAATTTTTGTATAGGATGCGCACTTTTTTGAGTTATAAATACAAGACAATAAAAATACATTTGTTTGAATATCAATACATATTATGAATTGTAATAATATAAATTTATTGAAATGATACATTTTTTAGGATAGCTGAGAATAAAAATTAATATAAAATAAAGTACAAATAATAATGTAACCATAAAATTTGTACGTTATTTTGCAATATCTGATTAAGCAGTCCCAGACCGAAGTACAGAAATAAATATAATATACATTTGATATAATAGAGCTGAATTGAATGTAGAAAAGTTCGCACTTTGCACAAAATTGAGTCCCCCCTTTTAATAAAATCTCAACATTTCTGTAATTTTGTCAATATAATGTTATTTAAAAATCTAGATATCTTATAGAATTACTTGGCAAACTATGATTTCACAAACTATGTTGATTCTACTGATAACTTTTTACTTGGCTGAACTTTGAGCATCGTAGATGTTTTTGGTGATATATTTATTTCCCAAAATTACACGAATTGCAGAATTTCAGAATATTTTCAACGTAATCCGAAAGAGCAGTTTCTATGTGGGATAAGCTCTCTTAATAAACGTCTGTTCTATCTATTTCTGAGAGAGACCCTCTAAATCGCTTCTCGAAGAGAATGAAATCCTTTCAAATGTCATACGCCAGACTGAATCAATCCCGAGTATTTGAAACGATTTCTTCCGTTGATTCGCTTTTCGAACGAAAGACGTTTTCAGATTTGGCACGAAACTCTTGTTAAATCTTGTTCCATCTCCTGTCTCTCGTGACTCGTCTCGAAAACTATGTTTGTAACGGTTGAGGGACAAACGGGGAAGTTCCGCATTATATAGGGGGTTTCAAGGGTGGTGGTTTGAGGGGTCACATAGGTATATCCCGCAAAAAAGAAAGGCAAAATTCATAAGTAGATTGACAATGCTATAAAAACGGAATAATGCGCGATTTTCAGACAAGCAATAAATACCAACAAAAAAAGTTTCAAGAAATAAAAAATTGGCTAACTTATAGCATTTTTTATCATTTCTATTGTAGGAAATTGCGTACATTTTCCTTGAAGAACGTGAACATCAATTTTAAAAAATTGTTAATTTTCTATTCGAAAAATTGTAAATTTATATTTTAGAAACCAGACCGTATGTTCCGTGAATTTAATGAAATTCAAATCATCGTTTCGTTAGGTATCGTAGCTACCGTGTTAAAAAAAATACAAGAAAAATTGGTTTAAAGTTTTGGGACGCTCAGAATGGTATCACTTAATGGAACTTATATTTACCTCTATTTTCCATAATTTTCAAGATTTTTCAATAAAACTTAGTTCAGGAAGCATGTGAAGGATTGTGAAATAAAACAATGCAAAGAAAATCGAAAATTTTCCTTACAGTAGAACTCGACTGGGGAAATAGAGTAACTTTTTACTAAATTAGGGGCATAACAGGGCAATACATTATTTTGAATAAATTAAATGTATAGGTACCATATTGAATTTAATATAAAACGGTTGAGACTTAAAATAAAAATTAATTGCATTTTCAACAGAATAGTTGAAATTTTAAGCAAAAAAACGATTTTTTAACCAAATAGTTGAATCTTAAACCAAATAGTCGAATATTCAAGGCAAGATGACAAATTTTTTAAGAAGACAGTTAAATGTTCTACTAAGAAATTTTCCAACAAAAATATCACTTTCTAACAAAAAGGTTGAAATTTCAACAAAATAAGTAAACTTTGAACAAAATAATTGATTTTGTTATCACATAGTTAAGTTTTCAACCTACAAAGACGAATTTTCATTTAGCTTTTAAACACAGAAGATTTCATGTACAAAAAAAAAATTCTTTAACAACGAACTTCAACTCTTAGCGAATAGTTGATTTTCAATCAAAAAGATTCTCATTAAAAATATAATAGGTGATATTTCAAACAAGAAAATATCTTAATTTTTATGCAAAACAGTCAAATTTAACGAAAAAGATTCATTCTAAACAAAAAATGTAATAGTTGATATTTAAACCAAAAAATATGTAAAGACCATTTGATAAATTGAATAGATAGACGAATAGCCAAAAAGTTTCAAATTTCTACCAAAAGAGATCAATTTTAAATTTCGAGGGGCAAATTTTCAATAAGGCAATTCCCATGAAGTAATTGATATTCAACCATTTATTTTCTGAATGTCTTCCCGACTTTATTCTCAAAAAGTCATCATTTGGTAAAAATGCAACTACTTGATTCAAATTTGAACTATTCTGTAAATAATCTTTTTGTTTGTAGCAGATTCATCTCTTTGGTTTAAAACTTAATTTTCCTATTTCTAGAAAATTGCTGTTTTTATTTGAAAAATTATCTTTCGGATTGAATGTTATACTTTTACATTTGAGAATCAATTTTTTTTGTTAAAGATTCATCTTTTTAGTCTGAATTTCACCTCTTTCGTTGAAAATGTAACTATTTTGCTGAAAATTTGTTGTTTTTTTTCCTGAAGGAAACTGTTTTTGATTTCAAATGAACACCTATTTTGGTTAAAATATAAACTATGACATATTTTGTTGGAAGTTTTTTTTAATTGAAAAATCAACCACTTGGTTTATGATTCAATTAATTTACAAAAAATGTATTTTGCTTTTGTTAAAAATTCATATTTTTGGGTCGAAAATTCAACTTTTTTGTAAGAAATTCGTCTTTGTGGCCTGAAAATCCACAATTTGAAAATAAAATAAAAATATTTGTTTGAAAATTGACTTTTTTGTTAAACATTTCGTATTTTTCGTTGAAAATTCATTTTTCTTTTGTTGAAAAATCATATTTTCGGTTCGAAAATTCAATTAGATTGTAGAAAATTCGTCTTTTTGACTTGAAACTCCTCAATTTGGAATAAAGTTGAACTGTTTGGTTGCAAATTAAATTTGATGTTGAAATTTCCTATTTTTCGTTAAAGATTCAACCTTTTCATGAACATTTTATTATTTGGCAGAAAATTAACTTTTCTGATGAAAAATCGTATGTTCTATTTGAAAATTTAACTGTTTCGTAGATAATTCGTCTTTTTTGCTTCAAAATTTAATGAATTGGTTGCAAATTGATGTATTTTGTTGGAAATTAAAGAATTAATAAAGAATTAAAATTAAATTAAAAATTCGTTTTGTTTTTGGTTAAAAATTAATCTTACGTTAGTTGAAAAATTAAATATTTGGTAGAAAATTCATTTAATTTTGTTGCAAATTCATCATTTTGGTTAGAAAATTAATATTCTTTGCTGAAAATTCATGGTTTGAATATTAATCTCCTTTTTTGAAAATTCAACTTTTGATTGAGGATTTAAGTATTTAGTTGAAGGTTCGTCTTTTTTGATTGAATTCAATTGGTTGAAAAATCGTTTCTTCGTTGTTGTTGAAGGTGAATTTGTTTAACTGAAAACTTGACGAATCCATTTTCGGCTCATTTGTTTTAAAATTTATCTTTCATTTATAGATTTTTGTTTGGTGAAAAATTCTTCTTTTAAAATAGGAAAGTCAACTTTCTTAATTTGAAATGAAATTTGTTGTTGCAAATTTAACTTTTGGGGTAGAAATTCAACTTTCTTTGAAAAAATTCATTTTTCTGGGTTGGAGATTAACTTCTTTGTTTCAAATGTTGACTTTAAATATAACTATTCATTCAAAAGCTCTATTATTTTTTTTGAAAATTCGTCTTCTTGGTTTAAAAATTTATCACTTTTTTTCAAAACAGTCTTAGAAATTCAAAGCATTTTATATTGAATTTAATATTGTATCTGCATTAATTTTGTACAAAAGAATGTATTCCCCTGTTATTCCCCTAATTGCGTGAAAAATCAACATGTTTCCTCTGTTTTGAGATTATTTTTGGGGTGATGGAAGGGCGGGGTCAAAAAATCCAAAATTGACAACGCAGTTTATGGACGGCCCCTTGTGTTAGTTTTTACGGTCAATCCACTGATTTCATCTGGAACGTGTGGCGGAGATATGTGTTCCAAAAATTTCATTTTCAAATATAGTAAAAAGTAGTTCATTTAAAGTTGATCTAGCACCTTATTGTGGCAAAAATGACGTCTCTCACACGCATTTAAATGGCTATAAACAGACTTTACGTACCATCTCATCATGAAATAGGTATGCGGACGAATCGTGGATATCCCGAATTTTGCTCAAACTCACGTAACAGCACAATATGTCGCAAAAGGAAGACAGGGGGAACGAGATTCGATGTGCGCGTGCATGTGTATTAGTAAAATGTACAATGTGTATTTGTAGACATTGGGGCATAGAATGTATGAGTTTGCATGAAGACTGCATAGACCGCATGTGGACGCAGAGAGTTAGAACACTACCCTTGCCTTTTCCTGCCCAAGAATGGCCTCTGGTGCTACAGGCTACAGCGGCTTCACGTTTGCCAACTAATTAATTCATGGAGTCGGTTTACCGAGATGCTCGAGATCCCGTTCGAGATAAGAGAGATAACCCCTGGCGCCTCCACGAAATTTCAATCCCTCTCTCCAGTGTGAAGTCATCTCGTCCGGTCATTCCGCCCCAAGCTCCGGTCCCGGGTATCCTCATCCTCATCCTCATTCTACCCTTTCCAACCCTTTATAGGCGCACTCAATCTTCCAACCCTGGCTCGAGCTTCGCTTTGAATGCAGTGGAAATTTGTCGAAGTAATAACTTCTTCTTTCCTTCTGCAGAAAGAAGAAACACTCGAGAGCTTTCTGTGAAAGGAAAAAGTGAAATACATTTTAAGGAACTATAGACAGCCTTCAAAAGTTTAGATTTCTTTGCTGGGATACTTCGCCGGCTGGCTTTTCTTTATTTAGAAGACGAAGCTTTCAATCAGAATGCTACGTCGATTCGAATGTAATTTACTTAAAAGTTTGACAGATAAGTATGTGTACACAAACTGGAAGAGAATTTTCTTGCTTTTCGAAAAGAACATTTTTCTTTTTCATGTAACGTCACGAGTATTATCAAATACTTTTATACTTGAAAAACAGCAATATTTCTTCGGATGAAACAAATATTATACTAATATACTTTGACGGATATTATTGGCCTAATCAGTTCAAATTTTCATGCACCAAAACAAATTTCCATGTTGCAATATTGATTTAAATAGAAAACACAAGGGAAAACACTACGCGCACTATTATTAATTTTTCTGTTTAGCGTAATTTTTAAAGTGAAATATGGAATAAATGTAATAACAAAATGTGTGTATTTCTTAACATCTGTTATCTAAAATAGTAGAAAAAGATAGCGGGGAAAGCTAAACGGTGCTAAGTCCAATCAAACTATTTTTACAGGATAAGCAAAAAGCCTTTCTAGAGGGACAATGTACAACCGACTGAGTAAATTAAAATTTTTTTACGGGTAGAGGGATCAGTTTAGTAACCATTTTGTGAAAGCATGGATTATACTTGCATTTAATAATCTGACGGAAATGGCGACATACTTAGCACCGTTCATCTTTCCCTGGGATTATGGCCAACAATAGAGCAAAAATTGTTAAGAAACTCATCTGAAATATACATTATCATTTATTTTATAAATAAGTTACACTATTTAGCAGGAAAAACAAACACTTGTATTATTATGACAGCATTTTTTTTTGTTATAATATGTCCAATTTTTAAATACTTGTCAAAATCCTATAATGACCATCAAATTGTTGGAAAATAGAATATTTCACTTTAATTCGTTGTATAAACTTCAATTTCGTTGAAAAGTACTATTTAGCTTTCTCTATTTTAATTAATGAAAAACTATATTTTAACATCAGAATTATTCAATAATTTTTTACAGGATATAGATAATCGAACCTCTTCATTTTTGTTTAAAATACCAATTTTGGACGAAAATATTAACATACCCCTAAGTTGTATAAAACTATAAGTTTAATTTTTGAAGACAATTGTACAAAATTTTTTTTATCTTTCTTTGTGATCCAATGATTTTTTATTAAACGCACTAATTTTCGGTATAAAACTCAACAAAACTCAAAAAAACTATAACAACAAAAATTGTTTCAAATCGTAAATCTTCTTTGAAATATATATCAATTACAGTGATAACCGCTAACTTACCCTAAAACTGTATGAAAATTTGTTATCTTCTTTTAAATCTATTAATTCTTTACTAAAAACACCGATTTCAGGTGTAAGACGCCAAACTATAATAGTATTATACATATATAATGATTATTATATATAGTTTTTCAAAAATTAAAATTAACAATGGCCAACGAAAAACCCTAACATAATTCAAAATTGTTAAAACATTCTAAATTTTGTGTACATTATCACGACTTTTATTTAAGAATACCAATAATTTTCGATGAAAAACATGACAGTAATAAAATTCCCTTTCCCAGCTCTTCCGCGCCCCAAAAATCACCCCTTAGTGTAAAATTCCCTAGTCCAACTCTCATCAGCCCAAAAAATCACCCCTTACTGTAAAATCCCCTTGTTCTGGTCTCCCCAGCCCTAAAAATCATCTTTAAGTGTAAAATCTCCATCTTAATCACTCTTCAACACGAAAAATTACCCCTTAGCCTCCTACCCTCCTGCCCAGCTCTTCCCAGCCCCAAGAATCACCCCCAAGTGTAAATTCTCCTTATACAGCTCTTCTCAGCACCACTAATCAACCCTAAGTGTAAAATACCCTTCCTAATATCTCGCCAGCCACAAAAATCACCTTCAACTGTAAAATCCCCTGTTTCAGCTCTCTACAGACCCAAAAATCACCCCTGAGTGTAGAATCCCCTTTTCCAGCTCGCATTAGCCCAAAAAATCACCCCTTACTGTAAAATCCCCTTATACAGCCCTCCTCAGCCCCACAAATCACCCCTAAGTGTAAATTCTCCCCATACAGCTCTTCTCAGCCCCACGAATTAAACCTGAATGTAAAACCCCCCTCCTAATATCTCGCCAGCCACAAAAATCACCCCTAACTGTAAAACCCCTTGTTTAGCTCTCAACAGCCCCAGAAATCACCTCCTAAGTGTAGAATCCCCTTGTCCAGCTCTCTCCAGCCCCAAACATCACCCCTTAGTGTCCAATCCCACTGTATAGCTATACCTAGCCCCAAAACTCACCCCTTACTGTAAAATCCCCTTATACAGCTCTCCTCAGCCCCACAAATCACCCCTTAGTGTAAAATCCCCTTACTAATATCCCGCCAGCCACAAAAATCACCTCTTACTGTAAAATCCCCTTGTTCTGCTCTTCACAGCCCAGAAATCACCCCTAAGTCTAGAATCCCCTTGTCCAGCTCTCCTCAGCCCCAAAAATCACCCATATGTGTAGAATTTCCTATTCCAGCTCTCTTTAGCCCGAAAAATCCCCCCTTACTGTAAAATCTCCTTGTTCAGCTCCCCACAGCTCCAAAAGTCACCCCCAAGTGTAGAGTCCCCTTGTTCAGCCCTCACCAGTCTTAAAAATTACTCCTAAGTATAAAATACTTAGTGTAAAATTCAATCTTATAAGCATTTTCAAAAATTTAACTTTTTATATTTTTAACGAAAAATGATTTTTTTTTAATGACTCTAGTTGCAAAACTGTATCTTAACTAAATTTGAATACTGGCATTCTTCATTATTCTTTTGAACTGAACACATTATATTTTTGTATTTCAAAGTGATGGAAACCTTTGTTTAATCAATTATTATTATTATTTAATACATTATTCAGATAACTTTACATTTCTCCTATAACTGAAGTTTTCAGAGTTTGTATTTTAAACGGCAAAGAAAAAAATCTAGGAACAATAGTTTCGAGATAGTTTCGATATATTAATCGAAAATGGCGCCACAGGCTTTTTGATAATTGGATTGGAATGCTAACAAAAAAATTATTCTGCGTGTTGAGCTTGATTGTGTTGAGATTGAATCTAGCAAACAAAAATGCTTTTTAAATCATACAAAAAATCTGTTCCTCCAAGAAAGAAACTCACATTGCAATTACCGTGAATATGAGAAAAAAGAATGGTAAGAAACTTGTTTTAAACTAGAGTACAACTTTTTTTCTTCATAATTTGATCTACTACAGCGACCGCTAACAACTTCCACTGAACAGGGAAGCATCTTTAAAAGTGAGGAGGAGAATTCAGTGAGACAAAATATCATCGCGTTTGTTATACTTGAACTGTCTTAACGAGAAGTTTTCGAAAGCCTAGGAGAACTTTTGAGACTGTTACTAACAGATGTTTGCAGTTTCAAACAGAAGTAATGACTGCAACATCAACATTTTTTTCCATGCGGTTAACCACCTTCTTTGAAACTTCAAGCCGAGCTTACTAATCGAAACCCTCACCAAGAATAATCTTACTGAGCGAGAGGTTTAAGTCCAGCTTAAGGGTGGCGCAACTGGTCCTTAAAAAACGAGATGCTTTTTGACCCTGTTCGAAGCTCTTCATACTCGAGAGCGCCTTTAATCTTAAAAACCCGGCTTTGAAACAGTTATAAAAGGGACTTTGGATCTAATTGCGGAAAAAACGAACGATGTATAATGAAATTCTTTGCGAAAACCTCATAATATTCGTGATGAAAGGGAATAAAAGGAAAACTTTTGTTTCAATCAGTTCATTCGCGCTAATAAAATGAATAATAAAAAGTATGAATGAATAATAAAGTCTTTTGGATGGCACTCAGAGAAATGTCCTCTTGTGTCAGAAGGATGTCTCTTGACCGAAATGAAATTTCCTCTCAAATTTAAGGTGAAGAGGACTTCTATTTGTCTCAGAAAGGATCGTATCTCAGTAACCATTATCTTTTTGCGACGAGCTTCGTCTAATCTTGCAGCAAAATAATTCTGTTTGTATTAACGATTGTTGTATTCTGTTTTACATGGGAAGCGACGTGGCCAAAGCCATTTCTGAAATAAGATATTTTCCAGTCTGTATAATTTTTTACAATTAAATTAATTTTGAAAAATAAATTGTGAAAATAAGAAATATTATTTAGTTTTGAAAACGTACAATTTTATCATTTCTTTACGGCCTCAAATGTTTCGCAGCTCTATACACTTTGTGTAGTCCAAAATCAAGAAGGACGCAATGGAAAATTAACTTTTTTATGCAAAATATTCAGTCTTCTAACTCACATTTTAAAATTTTTAAAGAGAACTTCAATGCTTATTTGATCTATTATTCTTTACTATTCAAATTATGAAGAGTCCTATTTATTTTTGGCAGGCTTCACAGTGTTTCCCATAGAAAAGTGGAATAATGAAAAAAAGGTTTTTCACATTTTTCCACTCAAATGCCAACTGTATGAATAGAAACCAGTAAGAAAATTTCAAGGGGCTATTCACTGATAAATCAGGGAATCAGAAAAACATGAATGCGGCAGTTCATAAATGATTCCTTTGTGAATCCCATGATTGCCCATTGATTGCTCCAAGAAATTCAAAATAATTTATGGTGTACTGTAAAGGTTTCAAGATAATTGCAAAAAACTTCAAAAGAATTCAAAGAACCACAAGAGAATTTTAAGAATTCGTTTAAATTCTACAGAATTAGAAATACTCGAAGGAAGTTAAAATAATGCAACGTGTATTCTAAAGGAAAAGATGTTTTCTAAGAATCTCGCCCCACAGTTGCCGTGTGAAGATGCACCATTGATATTCACAAACCTCCTGCAAATTTAAAATTACTCTTTTGCGTACACACCCTCATCAGCGACACATCGATTGTCGTCCATGTAACGCATGCTTGCGATTGGTTAATCTTTAATTGTCAATCGCTCATTAATTATTCAATTGATAACAAATTTTTATTAATATTTTCAACTCCATTTTTTATGAGGAATTCAAAAATATAAAAATGTACCTTGAGTACTGGGACACCCTGTATGTATATCTATATATACTGGGTGTTTTTTTTTTACTTGAGTCCTCGAAATATGTAAAAAAATACGCATCCTATGAAAAAAATATTATTAATAAAAAAATTTTATTTTTGAGGGGGAAGAAGCGACTTTGAACAAATTCACCCCCCCCCCCAGGAGGCAGGGGGTGGTTTTTTTCGAATCGAAAACAAATTTGTTAATAAAACTTACGTATTTCATATAGGAGAATCTGAATCTGTGATAAAAAATTGGGGTTCCCATTTGAAATTACAAAGTCCCCCCTGCCTCCTGGGGGGTGGGGCAATTTTTCCAAAGTCACTTTTCCCCCTCAAGAATAAAAAGTTTTCATTACGGATATTTTTTCATAGGATGCGTATTTTCTTAGATATTTCGATGTCTTGAGTTAAAAAAAAAAAAAACATCCAGTATGTATATATATGTTAGATCTGTGAAAACGTTTCCAACGCGACTACGCTAGGACTCAAAGCCAGATTTCTGAAATTCCGGCTAAGTGTTCTTACCACTAAACTACACAGGCGCTTGCTGTCAATGAATTTTTTCACAGACTCCATGTTTCGGCTCGACTGTCGCTGCACAGACAAGTGACAATACAAATTATGAGGTTGGAGTCTCTTCAGTGACTTAGAACGGTAATCAACATATGGCCGATATTACATTTCCATTGACAACTTCACGTATTGTCCTGGTCTACACTTCAACTTCACTGAATACTTAAAATAAAAAATTTTCATCAAATTAGGTTTATTTTTTGAAGAAGCAAATTTTAATAGCTCATAAATTACTGCATAGTTATTTTCGTAGGCGATTTATAATTATGTGAGATATGTCTGCATCACACATATGCACGCAATTTTCAAATTAAAGTCAAACGCTGGTTCACCATCGAGCCGAAACTTCAACTCAATTCAGAGGGGTAGACTGGAGTTTTGGAGGACGGTCTCCGAAGTTTAGCCAGAAGCCATCAACGACCCCATCGATGTTCGCCACCACCGGTTGTTCCATGCCTGGCTCATGAGGTTTCCGTGTAAGGTGGCTCAGACATTTGAGAATGTATTGTGTCTTCTTCAGGGACAAAGTGCCCTGTCACACGATCAACTCCACTGGGAAAAGCTTCAACAAAGTTTGCTTAAATAGTCTAAAGTTTGCTCAGTGCTCGGTTTCGTTACAATTGCTTCGTCGTCATCTATGAGAATCTGTTTCACATACTACAAGTTCAAATAGTTACCCTAGAGAAAGCAGAAAAATACTTCAATAATTGTCTGCAATTTAGAAATTATTTCCCATATTTCTGTGTTTTCTTTTCCCTTGGCTTGACATCAAGTAGATAACTGTAGTCTCCTAAGTATTTTAAGCATGCCTCTTCAGCAAAAGCAATTTTATGATACCGCTACTGAATTGGTATACATACATGCGGGTGCATAAAGTGAACAAACGAAGGAATGATGAGGTAAGAGGAAAAGTGGAATGAGAAAATAGAAGCGAGCGAACTCCGCTTTTCAAATTCCAAGGACGTCTGAAAGAAAAGCTGCATGATTGAACTATATAATGATAGCATAACGCTCGGTAAAAGAAGAGAAGAAGGATGAAGCCTCTTAACGATAAAATTGTTAAAAGAGATATTTATTGTATTTAAAAATAATAATAAAAGTAACTTAGTTTAGGTAAAATACAAAACACTGTGGTTTGATAATAATTCCAATTGTTCACTATAATGGTGAAGCCTGTCAGCTTCAAGTGCAAACTGCTATGCTCATCAAATCAAATTATACTCAGTGAGCTGTTAATCAATCAGGGAATGCTGCAATGGTTTTCTTTCATTTTCTCAGTCGACGTTTTATAGTTAAATTGCCGCACAAAGATTATTTCTTCAATGATACGGTTCGCGTTGATGCGAAAGAATCGATATAATGATAAAGCCAACAAAGAACTTTAATATTTTTTATCAACATAGTTTCAAACAAAACGTGGTATCTGTAACTTCATTATCCCAAATTGAAGCTAATTTTACGAGCATTTAGAAGGTATAAAGTATCATTGAAAAATTCGCTTTAGAAGACTGAAGCGTACTCTAACTAACGCTTGAACCTAATAAAGATCAAAAGAGATATTAAGAAAAATGATTCACCTAATAAATCGTAAACAAAGATAAAGTTTCTAATACTTTGTTAATATACATTCTAGAATTTACATCGACTTTGAGGTTCTTATTGTAAAATATAGATATCATATACTTTTTTCTACAACCCTCGAGTTCTTTAGAGCCCATCTGACTTCTTCTTTTCCGACGTGGTTCCACTTACCTGCACTTACTTACAGAACATTGCCACGGAGCGCACTATACCTCTGAGATTACGTCTCTGAGAAAGCATGGGGATCTTCGTCTTTCGAGAAAGAACGAAATTCAATTTAACTCCAAGTTCCGCGTCTACCGCTCGACACGTCTACACCTTCATAGAGTCTTCATCAAAAGTACATCTCGGCAAAAGGATTTCCAGATTTAATTTCCAATATTCAATTAAAAATGTCCTCTTTAAACAAAAGAAGTATACCTAGGATGGCCAATCACGTTATTTTAGCATTTGGTCTTTCCAGGATTGTCTCTAACGACAACACCCACTTCTATCATTATTTCAGAATGTGACTTTGCAATTTGCAAAATTCACTTATTCGTTTCATTACATATAAATTTACCTACGGAAAGTATACTTTTTATATCAAAATAAAAATCGACCACAAGGTAGGTAATTTCGTTCAATTATAAACCGCTGTCATTTCGGTATAAGTATTGAAGTTACGGTTACTACTAAGCAGTAAATACGGGGATAACTAACGCATAACCTGCCAAGTTATCGCAATTTGCAGTTGAATTTGTTGCAGCTGCAGTAAAATTTTCAATAATCTCTGCTGCAATACACCAGATGTTCTCATATTTCGATGGAGGCAGTAGCAATATCAAGAACCCACTTAAAGCCTAAAATCAAACTATCAGAATCAATTATTCCATCGACTTTTTAATTCTCTATTCGAATTTAGTGCCATCGACTCATAAACAGGAAATGCGATTTTCAGCATCACTACATTCGACAAGTCTGGATCCAAAAATATCTATCAGTTATCAATAAATTTCCAGCGTAGACAAATTTTAAAACTTATGTTGGCATCGTCCAGGCTGCATAAAAATTGCATCAATTTTCCGTCCCTTGCAAAATCTGTTACCACCGCGGTCCTAAAAGCCTCCTGATCCTGAGGGCTTTCGGAAGAGAAAGTCGAGGGTTTACTCTGCTTTATAGCTCGCGTTTCTACAAGACGTGTAAGAGGGGAAATCAGCTGCTAGCTGAAGTGCGTAATTGAGCGTTTGCGTAAAACACCTTTTAGGCTAGAGTATTCTTGGTCTGGAAGCTTGTAGTTGTAAGTGCCTGTCAGCTGGAACTTGAGCGGTTAGCAAGTACCTCTCGAGCCTTCGTACGATGCGCAACACTCGACTTAATGAGAGAAGAGACCTTGCAGAGACTTACCTATCCTCCAAGTGCTACTATCGAGACCTTCCTTGCACATTCGACCAACTTACGTCGCCAGCCGAAACATTCTACCACCGAAAGCAATTCCTATTTCGTTGTATCTTCCTTTTCCGAAAGGAAGATCGACGATCCAGTTGACCTGAATGCGGACAAATTTCCACTACCATCAGACATGTGCTTCCTTCGTAACATCCAATCCCAACGTCATCCAAATTGCCCCAAATAAGCTTATCTGGCCACTTATCGAGGATCGATAGTTACGATCCTTCGAGCGAAACACATTACCCAAAATTATCATCCTTGATCAGAATCATGGCCATTCTGTCTCTAAGATGGAGAACATTCGACTAAATTGAAGGGGACGTAAACTTATCATTCAGTCATTTCTTTTAAGACTTCACAAGAAAAAAGTGTAATTTGTTGATTTACAAAGGTAGAATCCATCTTTGCAAAGTGGATTATTATTAAACGAATCGAAAAACATTCCAGAATCTAGATAAGGTACTTTATCCTTTTTAGAATTAGAAATTGCGCCTCGCATTCGGTTCGAATCACTTGAGACTAGGAATGTCGGATAATCTAAAATTCGATTCTAGTTACAGAACACGTTCTTGGACAATGTATGTTAAAGATAGTACAGTGAAGGAGCATTCATTAGTGATTACTGCACGTAGGATAACCACGCTCCTGGATAGGCGCGGATTGCTGCTTGGTATATGGACCACTTGTTGGCACCCAAAGGTTGCGCATGGAATTCAAAGCCACTTGGGAATTGGAAACATCTTGTAGCCTTGGGTATAACATATTCTTGACCCAACCATTTATATCATGTTTAGATTCAATTATAAGAGAGAACAGCCTCCCAAAATTTATGATTTCAATCTTTGTTTCCTAATTAAGTCGATAGCTGGTAGAGTGTTGGAATCCTGATCATCATCTTCTGCTTTTTTCCGTTCAAACATTACCAAAAGAACATGGAAATACATTACATCTGAAGAATCAACTACTCATAAAAGTCTTATGATAGTACGTTAATAATTGGCCTGACATATTGAGATATTACGTGTTAGGGATAAGAAGACCGAAACGATGAGTCATTCTGTCGCGCGGAAGCAATTTATCAGGACTGGCGTTGTTGGCGCCAGTAAGGATGGCCGGGAACGGGACGGGCCTCCCAAAGAAACACTTTACGAATGCAACAGGCGATATGAAACTAACTACGTACTTAGGTAGGCCTACGCTATACGTATCCCGGGCGCTGTAGCAACTGGTGGTTGCACTGGCACTGGCACCGGTCGCGGCGTGCCGTGCTGCCGAGCCGAGCCCACTTGCATCGCTCTTCGTACCGTTTGTTCTCAAATAGAGAGAAAATCCGAGGGATAAGCGAACGACCTTGGCTACCATCCAAACCGCTTCCACCCAGTCCAAGGTATTCCGGATCCAGCTCCTCTTGTTCGTCGTTCCATCTTCCGGACTCAGCAATGTTCACTTAACGACCACTTTATCTCTGCAACAAGCTCATGTATCGAAAAAATCCTGTCCCAAAAGAGCAGTCCAAAAAATATATATATATATATCCTAAAATCCTGTCCCAGCAGATTCAAATGCTGGTAATTAAAAGAGATATGGATGATGTAGTTGGTATTAATAAACCAAAATAGTCGATATTAGAAAATGTATCTAGTCTGAAATGGGATCGAGGAAAAGGTCACTTTTAAGGCTTTCAATAATCAAGAGGGTGGAGGCTGTGGTGAGGAATCCTTATCTTCAAAATGGCTTCCAGTGAGCATGAATTAATGATGCTGAAACCCTGAAAGGACCGTGCTTTGTCCGGAGAGCTACTGCAATGGCTGTTCCATTTTACGTGCCTCTAGGCCGAGTCAGTGACGCATCAATAATGCACGCCTCTTAAGAAGACCCTAAACATGTCGATCACGCATTACGATTTCCAATTCCCATCTGACCCCAAATGGCGTATCAGTGTAGAATAGCTCCTGGTGGATCCAGTTCAGGGAAGCAGCAGAGCTTTCAGGATCAAAAGGAGATTCAACTCTAAAGATTGTGGTCCTTAGCAGGCCCTCAAAGCGAATGGTGCCAGAAATGAAGTAATGATAGCAGTAAGGGTAAAATGAGTAGTGGAAGCGTGAAATATTACCTCATTAGATAGAATATAAGATATAAAGAAAAACATAGTCCTTTCTTTGCTTCAATGAATCTAATACTGGCGAAAACTGACAACAAGATTTAAATCAGAGAGTGAGTTCGCATTATTCTACAAAAAAAATTCTGACGACAGCAATTGCACAAAGGATAAACCAACCAGGAAGAAAATATACTGGACAAGTGCAGGGATAATACTCCTTCATGTTGCAATCCTGAGTAAGAGGCTCTCCCGACTAGTTTCACATGATATTTTGCGAGTGAGATTTGCAAATACTCTTTTAGCTGGTTGGCAGGAAGTAGATGCCACAGAGGGATTACGGTGCGTTAAAGGTTTGTGTATCCACGCTTTGAAGATTTTTAGAAGTATATCAAGCGTAGGTACTCCGTTTATGAATTTACCCATGAAATCTATTTGCAGAGGTAGCGAGCATTTCATTACCTCCCGGTGATTCTGGCAAACAGCAGTTTCTCTCTACGTAAAATCCTTATTTACCAGCCGGATTACATCCAGCTGTTGCAAGTACTAGGTACTCGTGCTTCAGCTCCTTTGCCATCTTACGAACCCCTTCCTCTGTTGAACGTCCCAGTTTCATCTCAAAAGCTCAGCCTCCATGGTGGATCTCCAAAGCTCTTCAAGATCGATTGCAATGCTTGCACCAAATGAAATTCAAGAGAATGGTCCGCTTTATGTCTCGCATGGTAGAAACGCGTTGAATTTTTCAAAAGCTTGTATTCTTCTGCGGCGGCGATTGAAACGCAAAGCGAGGCGATGATACGAAATGCGAGAGAAAATGAGGGAAATGTAGCGCAGGAAAGTAAATTATTTGCAGCACTTCATTCGAGATTTTACTTGGAGAATAAACTGTAGCAAACGAACTTGACCTGTTTTCAGTCTTGTGCGTCACTTGACTTATGGAATCGTTGTTTTTTTTATTGCTGCTATGTTTCAGTGATACTTGTCTAGAATGAGTTTCCATGTTTCTGCAATCCTACCTTCGAGCGATAAAACCTGAGTAAACTTCTTTGTTTGCGCAGAACTTTTTCGAAATCAAGAAAATTGAAACAAGAAATTGCATCAGTCTTGTGCTTATTCTGAGCTGCAAGATGGCATGATTCTCACGTGAACCAATTCTGCTTTTAAAAGATAATTTGCTCATCTAAGAAATGTATCCTCCAACCGAGCAAGTAATCTTCTCTGCAATCTATTTGACTACTCTCGGCAAAAGGGGCTTGAAGGGATGTGTCGGCTTAATTTATTTGCCTTCAGTCAAAAACTGATTTATATCTTTACTAAGCACATTAATTTGATGAGTTGCAAAAACTAGATTAGAAACGTCTCTGGAATAATGTCTTCTTTTATTTCGAAAACAAGGATAAAGAGGCTAAGAAATAAGGGTAGGGATAAAATTCTAGTAAAAAATTTTAATAAAGAATGAGAATGCGATTTGATTACTTATCAATCTTCATTTCAATGGCGCATCTGGTTTGTCGGATACTTAGATGTAACTGAATGGAAAGGTAAAGAAGGGACCGTAGGAAAGTTTTCAATGTTGGATTATTAAATTCCTTAAGACCCCATCGCAAATACCTAGTCGGAGAATCGATACATTCACTGAATATTTCAGACAGTGAACGTTCACGAGCCCTCTGACCTGATCCGTAACCAGCGTAAACATTAATCGAAATCTCGCTGCAAAGATTTCCGCGGAATGTGATATCTTAGCTAACGGAAATTTATTCCGCGAATACTTATCTGGGATATTTTAAAAATTCGATATCGAACGCGAAACCAGACGTTAACCTTGGTCAGATAAATAACTTTGTATTCTAATATATTTCAGATTTAAAAAATATTATCGAAAATATGCAAGAACATCAATTGAGAAGGCATTTTACATAAAAAAATATATATATTAATTTTAAAGATCATTTTCGAGTCGTTAGTAAATTGAAAACCAGAATGAAGGATCTTTTTTCAATTTATTTGAAGATGTCGTGAACAATATTATCTTCGTTAGATAGAAAGGGGAGAGTCGAGCCTCAAGAGGAGTGCAATCTAAGCTCGTATGTTCGAGGCAATAAGAAATATTGCTTCTTCAGGTTCTTGAACGTTTCGTGGCTTATTGAAACTTAGTGGAGAAACAGAGAAATAACCCCTCTTATATCTTAGGTAACACATCCATACAGATTCCTGGCTTTTCGAGAAGTTTTTACAATAAAAAATTCGAACTTTAGAGATGAGCATCATTTTTAAAGAAGAAAATTGTGAAAGAAGGCTTTGGTACTTGTTTAATCAAAATACTCAGGGCTGCTACAGGTCAGGCAATTCTGAAAAGTGAGGGAATGTCAGGGAAAGCCTGAAAGGGTCAGGGAAGTTCAAATAAAGTGAAGTTGAAGTTAATTTTATTATTATGTTAAAAATTAAACAATTTCGTTAAATAAACATTCTTGTTGGGTTGAAAATTAACATTTTTGTTGAAAACTTATATTTTTAGCTTAAAAATTTTATTTTCGTGTAGAAATTTCTTCTTTTTGTCATGAGATTTCCACATTCTAGATGATTTTTTTATATTGACTGAAAAATCTTTCTTCCTTGAAAATGTAACTCTTTTGTTAAAAATTCATCTTTTTCCTTGAATTCGACTGTTTTTGGTTTAAAGTTCAAATATTTTTTTTTTATTAAAATATCATCTAACTAATTTTTTCATGAGAATTCCCCTGTTGAGTTCAAAATTAAACTACTTAGTTAATTAAAAGTGGACCTGCTTTGTTAAAAACTAATTTTTTTGGTTGATTATTTGTGATTTCAGTTCTAAAAAATCTTTTCTTTTTAATTTAACTAATTTGTATCAAAAAAATATTGTTGCTTAAAATTAATTTTTGTAACTAAAAATTTAACTATCACATTTAAGGTTGAAAACTTATTTTTTTTAGTAAAAAATTCATCTTTTTGGTCAAAAACTAGACAATTGGGGTCAAAATTAATTTTTTTAATTGAAAAATTATTTTTTCAACTGAAAATTTATCTGTTTAATTTTTTATTGAAAATACGTCATCTTTGGTTAAAATTTTAACTAAGGGGTTGAAAATTAATATTTCTTGGCAGAAATCTAATCATCGTGCTTGAAAACTCGTCTTTTTCGTTGAAAAGTTATCTCATTAGTTGAAACTTGATCTTTTTGATTGAAAATTCGCTTCTTTGGTTCAAAATTGAACTATTTTGTTAAAAATTTGTTTCCTTTTATTGACTTTTTTTTAAGTAATAATTTAACTATTCTATTTTTTGTTGAAAATTTATCTTTTTCAGTTGAAAATTCTGATATTTGATTGAAGATCCTTATTTTTTGGTAGATAATTTAAATAATTCGTTGAAAGTTTGTTCTTTTGGTTCAATATTAATCTTTTCATTGTTAAATTTATCTTTTTGAGTTCAAAATTCATGTATTTTGTTGAAAATTTGTCTTTCTCGGTAGAAAATTAATCTTCCTGGTTGAAAATTTATCTTTTTTGTTGAAAAGGCAGCTATCTAGTTAAAAGTTGATACATTTTGTTTAAAATACTATACCTCTGAGTTGTAATCTATGCGGATTTACTATGTTTTGTAGGAAAAACTTTTCTTACGTGTATGGTTGCTTTTATACCTGAAAGAAAAATTTATAACTCTCAGGGAAAATGAAATATTATTCTGGAAAAAGTCAGAGAAAGTCAGGGCATTTCGAAATTGGAATTTTCTATCAACCCTGGTACTCTTCTTCTAGTATAGAAAATGATGACAATAATTGTATACGTAAAGAAGGATGATGGCAACAAATATGTAAAAAAAACAAGAATGATAAGTTTGCAAAAAAAGAATGAGCAGCAGAATTATCCTTTTTCTTATCTGGTTCTGCAGTAATATAACGATAAAGAACTTTCTCCAATAAAGAAAAGTTCGCTGTGCAAAAAAATTATAAGATGGTAGCGAAAGTTGATCAAATTAATGAACTTTTTCTTTAACAGGAATGTTTACTCTGATTCTTGATATTTCCTAATCAGGTTCACATGAGTATCATTCTAATCTAATTCCTTCGGATTTACTTATTTAATATAAATATTTTTGCGTTACATCATTTGGCCAAGGCTCTTTCGGGGTAAGCGTAACTCGCTCGTTTCCAGATCAGTTTAGAATTCCCTTGTTGCTTATTCGAAGAGCACGTTCGTTCCGCGACATGGCTCCGACACGGGTCGTTGATCAATCTCTCTAGCGATCACCCCAGGTCAAGAGCTTCACAAAGTCATCATACGTCACAGTTCACGCCAAAATACATCAACTGACTGATAATGCCATACTAAGATCTACAATCTTTCCTTCAATTGCATCCACTAAGCCAAACTCTTCACGAGGGCTTATTAGTATCCAAGATCATTCGTTTCAGGCGTCTATCACTCCACTAACACTCTTTGTCACATAGTTCTTAACTTTATATGATGTCGCCTCAGAGTGTCATTCACACATTCTCACCACTCTTTTCGCGGGCTGCCTTTGGGTATGCTACCATTTACTTAACTCCATACACTTGTTTCGTCAATCGTTCTCCCTTCATTCTCTCAACATGGACAAACCATCTCAACAAATTTCTTTCACTCTTGTCAAATAGCATTTCCTCTATGCCACATTCTTTGAGAATCCTCTCAATCCTGACTTTGTCGATTAGCTTTTTACCGCATATATTCCGCAAGAATTGCATGCAAACTGCGTTAACTTTACTCTTATCATTTTCTTGGTATGTCCAGGTCTCGCTACGACACAGCACAGTGGGTGCTAGTGCAGTGTTATATATTGCAATTTTAGCTCTATTTGTCATATTTTCACTTCTGTTAATGGCTCCTACACTGTTGATAACTTTCCTACCCTCGTTTATACGACTGTATATCTCTCCAACTATCTTTTCATCATTAGTAAATAAACTTCCAAAATACGCGTAATTATTAACTTGTTTTATCCTCTCTTCGTCCAAGGTAATATTCCATAATGTTGTTCCCATCTCTTTTCTTTAACACTAGAAGTACCACGAGGGTCATTTTTGATCCACGTTATTTGGTTACAATTTTGATCCATGTCCCTTGATTACAACTTAGGGTCTTCCTAAAAGTACTGTAAAAATGTCTACACCCAAAACACCACCCAGATACCAATAAAAAGGTGGTTTCCTACTGTGGGTCAAAAATGACCCACGTGATACTTCAAGGTGTACGGCGAAGTCCGGTACTTCTAGTGTTCAATACAAAAATTTTGGTTTTATTTACGTTAATCTGAAGCCGTAAGTCTTCATGCTAGTATTTAGTCTACTCAAAATTCTTTGAAAATTAGGGACTTATTTTGCCGTGATAAACTTATCATCTGCGAAAGATAATCCACGGACTTTAACAGTACCGAGATCGACACCTTCTTTGTCTAATAGAGCCATTATTAGAGATCCTCTTTTGAAAGAAGTGTTCTCGTTCTCTTTTGTATAATTTCCGTCTTTTTATTCGATTCTGGATTTATTGGTACGATCCTTATTCTCGTTTAAGGGTATTGGTTTCCCGTGAAAGTTTTTTCGTCCAGTATTAATCCGGTGAATGTTCTTACAGCCATTTGATCCCAATTTCCTTTGGCTAACCTTAAGCTTCTATATGTACCAACATTGCGGTTGCAAGAGCTCCCCCAAGAGTTGGTAAATACGCGTCACGATTTCGAGCACGACGTCACCCTCCCCTTCCGCGAGCTTTCGTATCAACGAAATCGTGCAGACAGAAACACGAAGGACTGCCAGGGTGCGAGCAAGAACCGCTCAGCTATAATGTGAAACGTGCTTCGAGGCCTGAACGGGGAATTCAGGGTCGATGAAAACGGAAGGCACCGCCCAAGCCTTAGCTCCAGCCTCGTAAGTGTGAAAATAGAGGACGCGAGGATTCTGGCACGTTGCCCTTGGAAAAACTCAAGGACGAATTGAACCTCTTATTCAATTTCCTGTCTGGACTTTTCTGGAATATTAATTTAATTACATGATCCGTGCGGTTGACAATTTGCACTTTTTTTCTCTCCTTCACTAGGGTAGACCGAGGCAAGATCGACGGGTTAACATTCATTGCTCTATAAAAAGTCAATAAGACGTGAAATTGATCCATTTTTTCTTTATTTCAAGTCCCGCATTATTGTATTGTATATTATATTTCCATACGTATTAATTTTCTTCATAAAACAAGGTTTGATAATATAATTGTTTCTAACGAGCTGTATTTCGTCGGTCTTGCCCCGCATGCCGTGGCAGAACCGACGACGGCTTTCTTATAGAACAGAAATAGCTTAGGATGTAAATAATTGATAGTTTTATTCTTGCCCCCATAGTGAAGCCTCAGCTATTTTCTAAATTTAATCTATTTTTTACTTGGATTAAATTTAATTTTTATAATTAAATGATGGAATAATGTTTTATCTACCAGAAGATCAAATTTTTATGCTGTAAGTATTTCAATTAATGTTGGGAACATTATATTCCTTCCAGCGATCTTCCATTCTTTAGTTGGCAACACTGTTTTCTCTATAATTTTTCTTCCACAACATAAATTTTCAATATTTTAGTTTATAGCCTAAATTCGTCAATAAAATCGATATTTAATGCAAAGAAAAATTCAATTGGTTAGGGAATAGAAGTGTTAATTGCAAAGTACATTTTTTTCCGGTGGTCGGTCTTGCCCGGGTCTACCCTGCGCGAGCATACTTTAAGCAATCTTAATCCATTGCAGAAACATATTTCACTTCTTTATTTGACTGTGATAATATTTTATATTTCTCTTGTACCTAAATGCCTGAGAGATTATTTTTATTTGCACTATTTGATATAATTTTGCATGTATTTAATGATACATTCAAACAAGAATACGGTATCCGCAAGTCACGGAAAACCTGGAAATCAGGGAACAGTCAGGGAGTTTCATTAATCATGAAACGTCAGGGATTCAAAAAAAATCTTGCAAAAGTCTGGGAATGTCTATTAGAGGCACTCTAAATAACTGTCAGAGATAATAAACTTGACATTCTTCAATTATTATTTAAAATTGTTTTATTTCGCTCATAGAACATTCTATGTTGAAAATTTTACAAAAATGAAATTCTGTTCCGATTCTGGTTCATATAAATGGTCAGAAAAATACAAAATTAGTCTGGGAAAAATTATGGAATTTCGGAAATGATAGTATAATTCTCTTGTCAGTAACTTATTTGCCTTGTATTTCTGTTTCTATTTTATTGCAGTTTCTTTCTCCTGCCGATCCTTTTTTTATCTGCAAATTATATTATTTTATCAAAAATTCAACATTTTTGTTAAAAGTGCATCCTTTTTGCATAAAAAAAATCATCTTTTTGGGTTGAAGCTTCAACTATTTTGGCAGAAAATGAACTTTTTGTTTAAACTTCATATTTTGGTATTGAAAATTCAACTGAAATCATTTTGGATATGTACAAATGTTTTCATTTTTGGTTGAAAATGTAACTGTTTGGTCAACACTTAATCACTTTTTGTTGAGAATTCAACTGTTTAGTTAAAAACAATTTTTTTAAGATTAATAATTTCAATTGAAAATTCCTCTATTTCAATTATATATATATATATATAATTAAAAACTAAAGGTTAACAACCACCGCAGGGTCCCACTGGGAGCAACTGTCATATATACACACATATATATATATATATATATAAAATAAGGTTAAACAACCACCGCAGGGTCCCACTGGGAGCAACAGCCATCTAAAAATGACACCGGCTCCCAGTATGACCGCCGTAAATCACACTCATGGCCACCTCTCACAACCGTGAGATGGGTGGTGACAGCACACGACGAAATCACAACGACAGGCAGGCGAAACCCTCGTGTGTTTTGAGGACCCAAACCGACCCAAGGATGACAGCTTTCTGCATCCATCTCGCAAGTGCCTGGGCATATTTTTGGCACGCTAGTATGGCTTTAAGGTTACCAACCAGTGACATAGTGAGATGCATAGAGAGATTGATGCCTCTTTGGAAAACTAGATTTACTATCTCATTCGGAAGTTATAGTGTGATGACGAACAACGTCACCTTCCAGAGAGACATCTTTCAGGGCGATACCATGAGCCCTTTGTTTTTTTTTGCATAACACTTCTGTCTCTATCTCTCATACTACGAAATTCTTCTGGATACCTCTGTGGCGACACTAACCAGCTCGAGCATAAGGTCAAGAAGTACACAGAAGAGATTGGGATGGACTTTGGATTGGATAAATGTGCCAAAATTCATCTGAAGAAAGGAGCGATTTTTGGCGTTCCCAAGGACCCTGAGCTTGTGGATATAAGTGTTATTAGACATCTTAACACTGGAGAGACCCATACGTACCTGGGCGTGCCTCAAAGCCGCAATCAGGACGTCAAATTAGTGTAGGAGTCTCTTCAAAACAGATACAGGATCATGCAGGATCTTGGATATGCAAAAAAGCTTGCATATCAATACTTCTGTTCCGCGATTATACATCTCACGCCGTCAAGACGGACGCGGACTTCTGAATCTCCAGTGTCTTCATAACCGTATTGTTCTAAGTGGAGCTTGCATCGTTGCGAATGGAAAAGATCCTCTCCTAAAAATGGTCAGGAACCACGAGATGGTTGGCAAAGGAGCATTCCTTTACAAAGCCGTGGAGCAGGCAGCTGAGACCCTTAGCCTGAATTTTAACGTCAGAAGTGAGGAAAGTACTCCATATAGATGCTTCACTTCTGAAAGCCGAGGTAAAGAAAGCAGAATTTGAAAAATTCCATCAAGAGCTATTCGACAAGAAAATGCACGGACAATTTCACAGGAATGTATAAAAACAGTCCTTGTCAAAGGAGCAAACTTTTGCTTTTCTCAAATCATCAGGGCTTAATTCTGGTACAGAGGGTTTAATTTTGGTAAGCCAGGAAAGTGTCCTTTCCACCTTAGCATACCGTAACCGCATTTTAGGTCAAGAAGTTCCAACTTCACTTACGATTTATAAAAATGATATTTCCGACATATTTCCGAAATATTTTTTAATTGAGCAACGAAAACTTGTATGTACATGGTTTTGCATTTTCGTCTTTCTAAATATTGAGCTCTACTGTATTTCAACTGTGTTTCGATGTACAGAAAGATAGATTTCTTTATCTACATTAATGAAAACGCATTTGTCACTGATTTTTGATGGTAATATAACTTCTTTTTCACTTTTTTCATCAAGTATTTCAATTATATTCTTTGAATGAAAGTCAATTATGTTACAATTGTTGCATGTATAATTCTCTGTACCGCTAGTTAATAATAATTTTTTTGCTATAAAATATTAGACTTCTGCCCAACTTTCTTTCTCAAGATACAATAGTTTTAAAATCTTCATGTATTCTCCATTGAAGAGACGAAAAACTGTGTCATTTCTTTTTTTGGCCGAAAATACTTCACACTGTGAACAATCATTCCTCAAAAAGTGCATCGATTTAAAGTTAAAAAATCCGTGCCCTGTTGAGATAACATAAAATAATTTGAATCTTTGTTCACCTTCCATAGGAAAACAGCGCCCTGAGCGCTACTGCGACGGTAATTTTGTACTTCGCGCCTGGAAAAAAGTGATTCGCAGGACGACAAGCAAGGAGATATTTCTGTTGATTCTTGTACAAAGCGTTTCAAAACATTAGCCTGAAAAGTTCTTATCGCCACCTGGTCGTATATTCCTTTTAGACTATGCACACATTGTTTCGAATAAGAAATGGTATTTTCAGACGCGAAAGTTGAACAGCTTCATATTGGATGACTTGTTTTAACATTTGGGACCAAATGTAGAAGGCTGTGCACGTTGGAAGTAACAAAACCTTCTCCATACAGTGTCTCAAATGATCTGCCAAAATTTAACAAGTGCACTTCACATTGGTCCAATTCCTCTGAAGTAATACTGCTTTGGGGTGAAGTGAATATTGAATTGGAGAATAATGCAAAATGATTTTAAGCGAATTCGTTTAGGCCTCCTTATAGACACGGTTTATCATAGAAGAGTAGCCAGGATCGCTATTCTGTTGCCTTCCATTTACACTTTTCCGATACTGGAGGCTTTGACAATCAATGATTCTCGTGTGGAGGAGTCATTTGTACAGCTCGCTTGTTAATTTTATCAACATCTGATTTGGAAAGGTGCATCGGACTTTTGCGATTATTCCAATTTTTCCATAAATGAAGGACAACTCCGAGCAATTCTGCATGAAAGCATTCTCTCACGAAACTCCATACCACATCCAATGTCGCAAACACCGAAAACACGGAATACCGTTTAACACCGTTGATAAATTTTTCCTTTTTCGGATTTCTTCTTTCACGAGGTTGTTTAGTAGCTTCAATGGCAGATTGTACATCCTCTATATGAGAATCGTGTGTCATAAGTAATGGGTCTGTTTCTTTCATGAGATAATGCATTGAGCCGTCTGTTTAAACACCAGAACTGTAGCACCAAGAAAAATCATAACGCCTATTATACTGAACACGATTCTGCAAAATAGGTCATGCTACAGTTTCCACACTGCATAATAGAAGCTTTAGTAAGAAGCGAAAAGTTTCTCCTTTCTCTTTTGTTCAAACCCTTTAGTGCTTAGACTTTGAGCTTGCCCAACGAAAGTTTTAAGATATTCATCAAGGCAGGTTTCGGCTCTTTCATTTGTCTTCTTAAAAAAATTGCCACATGGCTTCATAAAATTTCGAAATCTTCCGAATTCCTAATTTACTCTTCTCCCATGTTTCCAATTTCTTTTGTGAGACAATTCGAGTGGTTGATGAAAATTTGCATGACCGTCATGACTCTAAAAACATACCAAGTTGATCTGAAATCAATCCGCTTGGTGAAGTTGCGAATGAAGTGAAAGCGAGAAACCGTTTGGTTACATTGACAATCTTTCCGGACAAAAATAACGACACCAGCAATACTTGGAGTGGTTAACGTAAATTCTTATTAATCTTAATTGTAAAATCCCATAAGATCTAAAGGAATTTATTAACATTTTAAAGGATTACAAACGGCTCTGCGAAAGTTTTGTATAAACAATGCAAGTCTTGTCAATAGGAATTGTTTGTAGATAAAATAAATGGGATAAAAGCTTCTTTTCATACGTAGCTATGCATATAAAAACGCTATTTAACTTTATCAATGTTCATATAACTTTGTGGTGATGGTAGCAGTTGATCCAATTTAATTTAATTTAACTCTAATTTAAAGAAATTTCGAACCGAAAAGATGAATTAATCACAACTAACATTATACTATTCTAACACAAAATACAAATGTTCAATGAATGACCGGAATTTTCAACGAAATAGCTGAATTTTCAACTGAAGAAGATAGATTTTTAACCAAATGTGGAATATTATAATTTTCGGATAAAAAATAATTTACAACAAAAAACCAGAAGAAGAATGTTCAAAACCATATGTATAGTTAAATTTTCAACGAAAAAGGAAAATTGTCAAATAGAAAAGATGAATTCTCAACTACAAATAAATTTGAAACCAAAAACACTCAATTTCAGCCCAAAAAGACCATTTTTCAACCAAATAGTTGAATCTTCAATAGGAACACTTTAATTTTCAACCAAAAAGAATTCGCTTTCCACAAAATTATTGAATTTGAAAATCTCTAAAATATAAACAATATTCGCACTTGTAATTTAGTAAGGAGCGCCATGAGAGATTTGGCCGAGGGCTCCACATGGGCTAAGGCCGGCACTGATATTTTCTACGTCCTTTTTGTTCGATGAAGTCAGCCTCAAAATTGAATA
Organism: Andricus grossulariae; assembly: GCA_011634705.1. Classification (NCBI taxonomy): domain Eukaryota; kingdom Metazoa; phylum Arthropoda; class Insecta; order Hymenoptera; family Cynipidae; genus Andricus; species Andricus grossulariae. Next base: position 214,654,776 of record JAABKJ010007545.1, on the reverse strand, counting down.
ATTTCATTTGATCAGTTCTACGAAAAAAATTATAATTACAAAGCAAGAACGTATATCTAATTATATTATTTAGGCTGTGTATAGAAATCCGGTGCCGGGCGCTTTATTGGTATCCGGTAGATTGCTCCGATTGATTACACGGCAGTGGGCGTGGTTTGCCGGACAGCAGCATGTTTGGCATTCGACTTGTTAGTAAATTTCTTATTTTCTTGAGATGTACACGAGGCATAACCTGAAAGTAAAGTATATAATTTGGAAGGAGAATATACGTGTAACTTTTTTTACACGCTTGAATATGTAATTGTTCATTAAAAATGACTTATTTGGTGTTTCCGATTTTATCTCTCTTTGTACATTTATTTTATCATTCTATTATTACTAAGAACATTTTCATATAATTCTATTTGTGGGAGTTATAGCCAGTTATCATTCAAGAAGTGAATACATTCTTTGTTTTTAATAAGTTTAACTTATGTAAGACTTCTGCTTTATTTTAACTATCACGATTTGTATTCATTGTAGAGAATATTTCCAGGAACAAAATAAGCCCCGTCAATGATAAATATTAAATCAAAGATTATAATTGTTATCTACAACGAATGCAAATCGAAACACCAACTAAGTTCTTAGATATTCATGTATAATGAACAATTTAATATTGACCTATTAATGAAAATAAGTACTTACTACAAAATCGATTTCTGATTGATTTTCGAATATTGTAATTCGCACATTAGGGTTCCATCATTCATTTTTTTATCATTCTGGAAAACACTATGCTCGTCGCCTTAAATGCCGTTTTCTAGACATTTTTTCAGTAAATATTCAAAGTACCAAAAGTTTTTTTTATCGTTTCTCATATGAATTTCTTATCAAAATTTAATCATACTCTTTCTTAAATTATTCAGATCAACTTTACCTGGATTCATACATGAATTTTTGCTTAAAGGTGTTGGTTAAATCCGACTTGGAATTTTCTTTATAGGTACGGTACTGACTCAATTTATATTTTTTCCTACGTATTTGAGAACGAAATAAAGAAAACTTGTCAAATATCCGGGGTTTTGCGAGATCCTGGGATCAATAAAATTTAGCGGAATGAAGCCTTTTGCTGAGACAATCATTATTTCAACAAAAATTACAAATTTTTCGAAAGGTAGAAATCTTTGGATAGCAGGAGACAGCATTTGAATGGCGAGAACCGTTCGCAAATTTATTTTTTTCCTCATAATTCTGACATCACAGAAGAATTTTCAGGCGTCATCTCGCATATCCGAAGAACTACAACTTAATGGTGGTAAAACTAAATTTTGAAAAATACGTCGCGAAATGGAGAAAAGAGGGTAAAAAATTGAGATGTCATGTGTAGGTGAAGATCATAAGGCTGACTTTGTAAGCAGCAAAGCAAACACGGCATGCAGACCACCTGTCAAATTGGCGCTCCAGTGCTCTGAAGTCCGAATCACACATTGGCACTCGCGAAATCAAGGCGCCCTTCCTTATCGACCGCAAATCCAGGCTTCGAGTCTCAGCTGCAGTTTTCAATTGAGGAATAAGAATAAAAAATGTGAATAAAATTGGCTACAAAATATTGAAATAGTTTTTGCAAACAGCATCTGCAAATGCACCTATTTTAAGAATGAACCAACTTATGATTGTATGTAAATTTGTAAATTCATTAATTTACCCAGTTTGAAATTATTTCCAAATTAGGCCCTCTGCAAATTTATTCATAAATTCCAAGTTTATCAAGTCGCCTAACTATAAATTACGATGTTACAAAATTTTCCACATTCATAATTCCAACATTAAAAAACTGGCAAGTGTCCACTTTTCTTTATAAATTATAAAATCAAGTTACCCAGTAATAAATTCCAAACCCATAAATTTCGAATTCTGAAATTTTTAAAGTAGGCGCTCTGCAAATATATTCATAAATTCCAAGTTTATAAAGTCGCCCAACTGTTATTTTTGACATTAAAAAATTTTCCCCATTGATAATTCCAACATTACAAAACTGGCAAGTTTCAAAATTTCTTTATAAATTAAAAAATTCATCAAGTCACCCAGCAATAAATTTCAAAACCATCAAATTCGAATTCCAAGTTTATCAAGTCGCCCAACAAATTTTTTAATTTATAAAGAAAAGTGGATACTTGCTAGTTTTTTAATGTTGGAATTATCAATGTGGAAAATTTTGTAATATCGTAGTTTATAGTTAAGCGACTTGATAAACTTGGAATTTATAAATAAATTTGCAGAGCGCCTAATTTCGAAATTTCAGAATTCGAATTTGGTGTTTTTGAATTTTTTTGCCGGGTGGCATGATACATTCATAATTTCAAATATATAATTTCAAAATTTTTAAATTATAATTTCCAAGTTATAATTTCAAACTGGGTAGATTAATAAATTTACATAAAATCATAATAATTTTTATCTATAAAATTGGTGCATTTCCAGATGCTGTCTGCAAAGACTATTTCAATATTTTATAGTCAATTTTATTCGCATTTTCTATTTTTATTTATCAATTGAAAACTGCCGCTGAGACTGGAAGCCTGGACTCGCGGTCGATATGGAAGGGCGCCCCGATTTCGCGAGTGGCAATGTATGAATCGGACTTCAGAGCAATGGAGCGCGAGTTTTGCAGGTGGTCTGCATGTTGTATTTGCTTTCCTGCTTACAATGCCAGTCTTATGGTCTTCACATACACAGGATATCTGAATTTTGTACCCTCTTTTCTCCATTTCGCGACTTATTTCGCCAAATTGAGGTTCACCATCATCAAGTTGTGGATCTTCGGATGTATGACGACGCCTGAAAATGCTTCTGTGATGTCAGAATTGTGAGTAAAAAAATAAATTTGCGAACGGTTCTCGCCGTTTAAATGCTGTCTTCTGCTATCCAAAGATTTCTCCCATTCGAAAAATTCATAATTTCCGTGAAAATAATGATTGCCTCAGCAAGAGGCTTCATTCCTCTAAATTTTACAACGAAAGATAAAATCGAAAACACCAAATATCTCATTTTCGATAAACAATTACGTATTCAAGCGTGTAAAAAAAAGTTACACTAATATTCTTCTTCCAAATTATGTACTGCACTTTGAGGTTATGCCTCGTGTACGTTTTGAGAAAATAAGAAATATACGTATATTTCCGGCTCCGTACGGAGCCGGATGCAGAGCTGTTGTACGGCAGACCGCGCCCAATGCCGTGTAACCAATCAGAGCAATCTACCGGATATCTACCTAGCGCCCGGCACCGAACATCAATACACAGCCTATTATTTATTGAGTAAAATAGTAGACAAAAACGAATTTTGAGATTAGTTGCCTGCTTCTCCAAATTCCAAAGCCCCATTTCCGAACCTAAAAATAGAGTTCATATGTACTTATAACAGGTGAATATTCTTACCTGCATTCAATTCAGAATGTAATTTCAATTTCCAGCGTGCAGTTCCCGGATGAATATTTTTGTTTTTACTAGGATATTGCCTGTATAGCTCCTTATTACTTTCAACGGTTTTTCATCATTTGTACACTCGATATCAGCATCAATATTGCTGGAACTCATATTTCTCATAGGAAGTTGTCAAATTTTTCAGCCCAGAACAATTAATTTGTTAATTATGTAGATATAGACTGTAATCGAAATCTCCATTTCTTGCAGTGCTTGCAGTTTTGAACAAGTGTTTATGAGCTTCAGAGCTGACACGTGTCTCAAACTCGGCTGCTCAGCTTCAAACACGCGCCTATCACACAGGCGCAAAAAATACCAATCAGCGCCGCTTCATTTCACTTTTTGAAGTAACCGCGTTTACCACGTCTTTTGCGTAGTCCAATAGCATACGACCAAATTTTGGTTAACCGCAATGATAAAATGCAATCGCTGAAGTTAGTAACCAAGCTATGTCCTTTTTTGAGAAATAAAGTATCATTGGAAGTTCCGTTTTCTTACGTACGTGTGATTTTTAAAGCTCGGACGCCTTTTCGTTTTTTCCATCTCTCTAGCGAGCCATCACGTGCTCGGAAATCCAAGGACCCGCCTAAATCTCGATTTAAGCTCAAAGCTTTTTGTTTGAGAATTGGACCAGAAATAGGAATTTCTTGAGTTACTGTGTTCAAAAACCACGTATACAATGCATTGTCCAAATCTTTTGTTTTTCCTTTTCTTTTGCATTTGGAGAATTGTTTTCTTTAGCAGCTTCTGCAATGTCATCTTGTGTTTATTTCCACGTTGATGGATTACGCAGGCTTATTTCGCAATTGTCACAAATTACTTCTGCTAGCTCTAAATGTTATTGTGATTTGTGTTTAGAAAGTTATTGAAATAAATTTCTTGTGATTTGACTAATTTTTTGCGGATGTCAAACCTGGAACTTTGATTCTTGCAGAATTTTTGTTTTTTCTTTGTAATTAAATCTTGCCCGTTTCATCTTTGGAGGTTCACAAGATGCATCGTCTTGTGCATTTTTCATTGATTCCAATTCACTTTGAACAGCAGAATTTCTGTGTTTTTTTTCCATTTTCTATGAAATTATTACCGTTCACAAATGGGTAATTGTCAAATTGTAGGAAAATTTTAGTACCTACAGTGGGAATCACATTATTATTAGGAATTAAATATTTCATAACGGAAATTGATCTTATGACATCTAAAATTTTTAAATCCAAAAGGGGCTGTTTTGAAAATAAGAAATAATAATGAAATTCTAACATGAAATACGGAAAGCGGATTTGAGGTTAGGAGTTTCATGAAAGACAGCGCAAGCTTTTAAAAAGTTCAAAAGCGAATACTTTAACATATGCCATTTAGGAAAAATTCTATTTTTTTATTATACAGTCTGTAACTTACACGAGATTTCTTTAAATTTTAGCAATATGTAATTTTTTTAATTTCAAGAGAAGTTCTACTTTTTATTGAGACGATTGAGACTGGCTACATATAAAATTTGAAATCTACAAAATTCATTAATTGGTCACAATTGTGAATAAAAATTACATAAAGCATACAGTATATTATTAATAACAAATCTACCTACCTGTGCTGTGATACAATTTGTAACACATCTCTTCCCTTCTAATTAAGTTATTTAGCTCAATTCTTGAGATCTGTATATATTTATAAATAGAGGTTAGGAAACAGAAAACAAATCGGCCCACCTGATCGACTCGCACGCGCATATAAGCAGTCGCACACTCGTATATTGTACCGTGCGGGAATGATGCGAGAAAATTGATGAAGCTTAGCTTTTTCAATATTCATAAAAAAATAACAGATTTTAATCATAAACAGTCACCTACTTATGAAAGAAAACACCGCTGAGCAAGTAGCTGAATGTCTTTTATCAATTTTTCTCACTCCGAAACTATTTTTCAACTCACGTACGGTAATGATGTTTTTGTTGTCAAAATGCACTTTTCAGTTTTAATATCGAAATCACAAAAAAAAGAGTTAATATTTTAAGCTCAATTTTATAGAATCTTGCATTAAACGATACGCTTAACATTTCTGTATTTATTACTCAATTTTCACTACAATATTTTACTAGAAAATAAGACGTACGGTAATGACGTCTGAAATGAAAAAAATCGAGGGACAGACTTTAAGGTTCTTACAATATTATTTATTTGACTTGAAAAAAGTGTATAAATTTAATTTATGTCAATCTTAAGTTTAAAAACTTGATACGTTAAGCGTTTTTCAGGTTACTGTCTAAAGAAAGGAGAAAAGCCGTTCATCCTTGTGCAAAGTGAGGTTGGGACGTCGTACGATAATGACGTTTGGGGTGTTCTTTTATTAAATTAAAGTAAATAGGAACACAAATAAAAAAAAAGAAATGTCCATTTTGTAAATGATGATAATAAACATTTATTAAATTTAAAAAAAAAAAACAGTACGAGTTTCTAAGTTAATGTTATATTACTGGGACTTCAAGTTTTCCTCCAGTTTGACAATTACCCACATACAGGTATCCAAAAATACAATATTAGCAGCATGATTTTAGTGTATTCCCCTTGAAAAACAAACCTTATAATGCTGAATCTCGTCCAAATAATGCATTCATTCATTTTTTTAAATAATACACAATTGTTATCTAATTGTAAAGTAGCACAGCCATAGGCACATGCAGCATATTAGCAGTTGATTCTGCTGAAGAAAATTAAACTTATCTAATGAAAAATGGCAAAATAACGTATTTGTTTATTCAATTCATTTAAATAATACAAAAGTGTTATCTTATTGCAAATTATCATAAGATGTGGTCATTGGTGTAATATTTTCAATTGATTATGCTGAAAAAACGAAACTTATTATGCCAAGGAACGGCCAAACTTTATGTTTCTTTATTATATTATCAATAAGCAATTAAAAGTTAATTTTTAACTTACAGTGAATCCCAAGGATATTTTTTATCTGAAGTTGGATAAAAACGTTGCGAACAACTGACAACTACAATTATTTCACGTGCGCCGGATAATTGTAGTTTACAACTGCTTGCAGCGTTTTTGTCTAACTTCAGATAAAACATATCTCTGGGATTTACTGTGTTATTTAAACTTAGAATTAACATTATCCTACTTCCATTTCCTTCTAAAAAGATGGGTTCAATATAATTAAGTATGGCGAATGAAGAAGATATAACTTTTGTTCACTAATTTTTTTATAACAATTTTAAGAAAATTTTTATTTAACTACTGCTGCTGAACATAATTTTTAATGAGTTTCGGTTTTGAATCGAACCATTCAGATGAAAATTGTGGGCTGAAAATTGATATGTCCATACGCACATACTTTGCCTCACTTTACGGCGTATATATGGCGTGACCCGCAATCTTACGTTCAAGTCGTGCTAAACGATGCAATTTTAGTAAGTAGTGTTTTTAGTAATCCACTTGTGATGCGGGGTAATCCGACTAATCCAGTGTAATCCTGTGTGATCCACTTGCAACCCTATGTATTCTACTTGTAATTCTATGTAATTTATTTTTAATCCTAGTTAATACACTTGCAATCAGCTGGACTCCAAGCAATCCGTTGGAATATGAGTAATCCAGGGAAATATGAATAATCCCGTCTAATCTTAGACAATCCACTTGTAATTCCAGGCAATGCTTTTGTGATCATAGGTAATCCGCTTGTAATCTACTTGTAATTTGCAGTAAACCCCTTGTAATTTGCAGTAATCCCATTGTAATCCATGTCATCTGGGGTAATTTGAATAATCTTTGGTAGTCCACTTATAATCCTGCGTAATCCACACCTGCTGGACCGCATTTTTAGTTGTTTTCCCCTCGGAAAGAATTTAAATAATCAAATGAGGTTTATTTAAGTGTCTTAAATAAAATTATATTGGAATTTAAGAGAATTAAATAACACAGGATTCCCCCTCCTTTATATCCAAAAATCGTACATATTCTTCTCCTACACAATAATATAAGTATCGCTTAAAACCAAAAATAGCGACTAGAACGCGAGTAGTCGCTCTTTCGATTTCTAAGCGACTTTTAGAGGGTAATCCGCTCACCTAATATAGACGACCCCTGAGGTGAAAACTTTAACCGAAATATCTATCTTCTTGTTTCCAATGTTTTCCAATAAAGCAACGTGTTTTCCCATTAAAAAAAGAACACCGACAAAGAAAAATGCCCCAGCACAGTTTACAGACATTTTTTCAACTGTTGGCCACCATTATCCGGACCATTGAACCTTTAAAACTTTCTCTTTCATTCAGCTTTCAATCGCCAGAATCGTTGGGTAAAATCGATTCTATTGTCGGCGTCAATAGGTTGAAACAGGTGACAAGGCTTGTAAATCTAATAGGAGGTCATAGGTAACAGTCTTATCTTCTGGCATCGGAAACTCAGATTAGGACCCAGAGTTGCGTGTGAGGGTTAAACGAGGCGAAGAAGTGGAACCCTTTGATATATCGTCCCGATCGCCTCGAGGAGCCGCGAGTTTGTGTTCGTATTACTTCTACGTGTACGGCGACGTTGCGCGGCTTGGATCAATATTCTGTCCATTAAAACCGGACTGTAAACGTTGGGCACCTTCCGCTACCGGATGCTTGAAGACCTTTCGTGCTTTCGAGTGTATCGCACTATCGCGTTACGGCTTACGATAGCACAACGGCCACAAATGGTTTGCCCTTTGTATTGCACATGAGACTCATCCCGGAGACAAGTACCTTATTTAGCAAGTTGGAAAATAGCAAAGATTCATCCTCATTCTTCAGCGAAAGAACCAATGAGAAAACTTTACTATGAAACATCAAAAGTTACGGTATCGCAGAAAAATTTCAAGCTTTTTCTTAAATAACAAAATTGCATAAAACGCTACAAAAAGTTGACAGCCGAGGGGTTTGATAACTCGTCAAGTTTAGGTGTAGACCTGTGTTGAAATCTCTGGTAGTCTCCTGAAATATCTGAAGTCACTTGAATTTACTTGAAGTTACTTGGATTATCTAGAAATCTCCTGAAATATCTTAAGTCATTTTACTTCACATGAAGGCACATGAAGTCACTTGAAGTAACATGAATTCTCTTATAAAGTAACTTGTAGTCTCTTGAATTAACTTGAATATCTCTTTAATTCACAAGAATTCTCTTGAACTCAATTGAATTTCCTTAAAATCTCCTAAAGTTAGTTGATATGGAGTAAGCAGTGGGTGGTGTATGCAAACAAAATTGGATATCAAACACAGCCAACCACTAAAAAGGTTAATTTTGGGTCCCATTCCATCCATTTTGTACAGTTTTAAATAAATCGATCAAATATCCTGAGGTTCCGCGAAAAAAAAAATAATTTTTAAAAATTTGTAATGGTCAGAATTTTGTTAAAATTGCTAATATTAATTTTTTTGTAAAGCATGCATGGAATGGTTACTTTTCAAGGCATCTATAACGTTCAGGAAGTGACCACTTCTGGAACCGTAGTAAAAAGCAGTTATAAAAATACTTTTTCTAGTTGCCGCGCTTGCACTTTTTGCTCAAGATTATTTTTCTAGCTGATGCACTTGCGCACTTTGAGCAATAATACTTCTTCTATATGTTGCCTTCGCGCATTTAGATTAAAAATTACTTTACAGGACTGCCGGAATCATAACCTCACTTCATTATGAGTTGACGCTTAACAGACTGATTGTGAGTAGTGAATATTAAAGGGACCAATGATAAGTGAGAAGTTACCAGTACTTAATGATTAATTGCCATAAATTCCGGGAATTTTTGGATTTCTTCCGAAAAGCTATAGATATTCTAAATTTCTAGAGATTTTCAGTAATTTACAAATATACCGAAAATTTCAAAAATTTCTGGTAATTTCTGGTATTCATAAATTTCTCGTGATTTCTCATATTCAAAACTGTCCTAATAATTTCGGTAATTTTATCATAAATTTCCGGAAAAATTCGTTTTAATTATTTCTTGAATCGAAAATTCCTTGCATTTGTTACAAAAAATATTGTGTGCAACATCTGCTGATAATAGGCAGTTGTAACTTTCTTGCAGTTTACACTACTTGCCATCGGTTCATCTTCGGGTCGTTTCCGGCTCGTCTTCGGCTTGCCTCCAGCTCGCCTCTGAATGGCCGGTGAAACCCGCGTGTGTTTTGAGGACACGGAGCAACCCAAGGATGACAGCTTTCTGCATCCATCTCGCAAGTGCCGTGGCATATTTTTGGCACGCGGGTATGGCTTTAAGGAAATATTTTTTTTCTCTATTTTTTGAAAATTTTCAAAATGTTGAAAAGCATATAACTTTTTGAATTTTCATCGAAATGAAAAATTTCATTGGGATAATTTTCAAAACTCTCTCCCATCTAAAAGAAACTCGGACAAAAATTTCTGAAACTTAAAAATTGTTTTTTTTTCTTCAAATTTTGAAAATTCCCTAAAATATTTAATTTTGGTCGGAAATATCTGGTGAAGAAACTTAACCTTCATTTTGGGACCCTTAAAAAGTTTATCAAAGGCTGACTCGATTCGACGAATCCTTCAAAACTTAGCGTGGCTACAACATTCAGGTAACCATACATACAGACATACAGACAGACATACAGACAGACAGACACCGACAAAATTTTATGATTTTCAGAATCTGTGAGTGCTAAAACGTAAAGATCCGTTGAAAACCAGAGATTGCAAATTTGGACGAATACATTACACTCTCATGAATGAGAATGTAAAAATAATTTAATTGTACCAAACAATACGAATAGTCTACAAACTAATTGAATCCTTAACCGAAATTCATTTGCTTTCTACCCATGCAGTTATATTTTTGACCCAAAAGGATTCAAATTTGTACCAATTAAAATGAATTTTTAAATCTAAATGACGAATTTTGAACAAGAGTTGAGTTTTGAACCAAGAAAATTAATTTTGTAATCAAATATACGAATTCCCTACAAAATACATACATTTTTCATTAAATGAGTTTATTTTCAATTAAGAAGAATAATTTTCCATGAAAATACTCGAGTTTTTCAAAAATATTAACTTTCTTCTAAAGAAGACGATTTTTCAACATATTACATAAATTTTTAACCAAATATTTTCATTTCAACTAAACAGTTTAATTTTTATTTTCAAAAAAGTATATTTTATCCTACAAAACGAATTTTTACCAAATTAGCTCAATTTTTAACCAAAGATATAAGTATTTCACTAAAAATTATGGATCGTCAACAAACAAAAAAAACATTCTTAAGAAAGTGGCTTAATTTTTGACTGAGGAGTTGAATTTTCAACCTGAAAAGATGAATTTTCAACAAGAAATATAATATTTCATATTACAATCAGAATATATTTTAATCCTGAATCGAAAACGGTTCATTCAATGGAAGAGACGAATTTATAGTGAAGCACTTAAATCCTGAACTAAAACAGATTCATTTTTAACCAGACAGTTGCAATTATAATTCAAAAATTTGAGTTTCTGCCAAAACGACGAATTCTCAACAAATTACATAATTTTTTACCAAATAGTTGAATTTTTGAACTGAAAAAAATAAATTATTAACTAAAAATGGAATAGTTAAATATTCATTAAAAAAAATAATTTTCAATAAAAAAAAACAAAGTTTCTACAAAACGGTTGAATTTTAAATCCAAAATTTTGAATTTTCAACATAAAAGTCAATTTTTCACCAAATAGTTAAAATTTCAACAAAATAGTTAAATTTTCAATTAACAAGATTGATTTTTAACCTGGAAGACGAATTTTCAACCAAAGAGATAAGTTGATAAAAAAATAATAGCTGATATTTAACGATAAAATATTTTAGTCGTGAATCAAGAAAAGTTCAATTTAACGGAAAAAGAAGAATTTTAAGCAAAATACTTGAATTTCCAACCGAAACAGATAAATTTTTTTAAAAAAAGTTACATTTTTAACAAAAAAATTGATTTAATACAAAAAAGATGAATTTTTAAGAAAATACATGATTTTTCAACCAAATAGTTAGATTTTTGATTAAAAAGAGTTAAAGTTTTAAACAAAACTGGAATAGTCAAATTTTCAGTTAAAACATTAATTTTGAACCATAAAACAGAATAGTTAAATTACCGACGAAAAAATGAATATTTATCTAAAATGATGAATCTTCAACTAAGCAAATTAATTTTTAACAATGTAATTCAACTTCTGGCCAAATAGTTGAATTTTCTACAAAATAATTAAATTTTCGTATCAAAAACACTGATTTTCTACAAAGCAGTTGAATTTGCAAACCGGAAATGTAAATTTTTAGCAAAAAAGTTTATTTTCAACCAAAACAGTTAATTTTTAACCATTCAGTGACTTATACAAAAAGAGATGAATCCTTGACCAAAAATTTCATTTTATAAAACTAATTTCATTAAGGTTCGACGCTTATTTAATGAACAGAGTACCTATATATTATAATATGTGTTTTCCTTTGCTAAGTTTACAAAATCTTAGTAAAATGTTGGGGGGCTCGGAGCAAATCTCACGGGTTTTTACATGGGGGTGGGGGGATTGACAATTTTAGAAGAACATCTTATGTAATTTGTGGAGGACCCCTTGTTTATTCTTTTATCATTGTTTGGTGGATTTATGATTATTACATGTAACATTAATAATAATATTACTAGGCTTTACTAATATTATGAAGTAAGTTACTAGTACTACTGTTACAATTATCAGTAAAGTAACATACAATTTTTTTACATTCAATGTATGTATTAGGTTCCGCTGATAGACAGCTGTTTACCACAAAATTTGTTTCATTTTTGTTCTTTATTGGTTCAAAAACTTTGAAATATTTTACGGAAGAAATGGTTTTGATCACGAATCCCATCCCATACAAAATAAAAAAGCATAGAAAAATCGTTGACCTAAACCCCCCCCCCCCCTATCACCCAAAAGACTTTACTTAATTTATGCACTGCCCCTAAAGAGGAATGAACATGTAAAGTTTATAGTTTTGAGTAGTTTTAAGAATAACTAAACATTTAAATATTTTAGCGGGCGGGGAGCCCCGATATGGGCCCCCTGGAGTTCAAGCTATAAAACTTATTGTGCCACAAAATTATACACATAAATGTAATGGAAAGGTAAGGGATCATTTTAAAAATATGTAAACCTTTTATGCATTTTTTTGCATTTTATGCATATTTTGAGTGGCTAGACTATTCATGGAAGAGATCGAAGTGTTTCCGATCGAAATTCCGCATACAAATCGTTTCAATAATTAACAATTATTGTTAATTAGAACAATATGACAACAAGGAGTCACTGATAAGAGATTATTAGTCAATTCCGTGAAAAAATCAAGTCATTTGTCAAACAATCATTTTTAAAAAGAATAAAAAATTGTTAAAAAATAATTTCACAGGGATGTTTTTGATCCCTGAATGAGAATAAATGGATTCTCTAGTCCTACGGGGGAGAGGATTGGTTTTGTACATCTGATAGATCACTGATACAATTTTTAATGATTTAAAAATGTTTAAATTTAAAGCTCTTATTAATTTTCGGAGATTTAAAACTCTAAGTAAAAAACTTAATTTTTAAATTGAAATATTTTACAAGGATTGCTTTTACAAGTATTCAATTCATAATTGTTTTGTATAATAATAATAATTAGCATTAATTGAGAACAATTATTGAAGAATACATTTTTTCAATATCGTACGAGAATTTGAATTTAATAAGAAAGCATAGAAACATAATTTCTTGACAACATTTGAAATCATAACAACTTGTAATCAATTAATGCTTATAATTATTTTTCTATTTGTTTTTGCTAACTTTGATTTCACAACTTTATCTAATTGTACTTGGCCAAATTTTTGCATCGGAGATGTCTTTGGTGGGATTGCTTGTTCTTATAGGATTCTATTTTAAAATAATTCAATTTTGAATGGAATTATAGTTTGTCATTCAAAACTCTAAATTCTGCGATTCTTCGTTCCTATTAACCATGTCGTTATTATTAACCATGATATTGTTACTGAAATATTAAGTTATAAATCAGCCTCAGGTAGGAAAAGTTTTTACTGCTTCCATAACGTTGCCGTGGCCTTCAATCTATTCGCTAATAAATCCTGGTTTCCATGCGATATGAAAAAGGCAATGTGAATGCAGGGCATGTAGCTGCCCTTGTTATTTCCTTTTCGGACAAAAATTCATGAGGTTTATCTTTCGGCTCCTTACGATCCATCGCATGCGTGACATACTTATTTACTTCTTTCTTCTATGCCTTCCAGATTTTTCTCCTCGCCAAACTGTATACATCCAGACAATCTACGCGGTTTTAGTCAGATAGATAGAAAACATTTTTTTTGAATATGATACTGAATTCTTTTTATCACACTGCCCATTCGTCAATTCTATTACTGAAACATTGTTGGCCTGACATATAACCTAATAATAAAGAATATTAAATCTATCATAGATACATACACTTGATATTTTTTCTAATATTTTTATTAAAGCGAAAGAGATTTATTTAGTAGGTCAAAGTGATAAAAATTTACTATCGATATCAACAATTGCTCGAGGAGATATTTCGAAAAAAAGCTTTGAGAAATATAATTACGTTGGTTATAAAACTCTCACAGAAATTAAATGTTATTGCAAAAGAAGTTTTCATTCGAATATGTTTTTTTTTTTGTATTTTTTTTCCTACTAGTCTCAGGTGAGATTCAAATCTTTTTTGAAAATTAATTAAAGAGAAAATATTAGTTAGGGGCCTTCCAAAAACTAAGTCACGCTATTTTGAACACTTTTTTCACCTCTCTCCTTCTTCGTCCCAGATCATCAGAAAAAGCTTGAACCTGCCAGGATAAAATCACAAATATGAATACATACCCCTCCTTCAAAGTTATAATTTGTTCTTCGATTTTATTTGACCAAATAGTCAAATTTTCCAACAAGAAATAATGAAAATTAAATTACAGTGGTATTTCAAACCAAATAATTTAATCTTCAAGCTAAAAAGACGAGCTTTTTAGGAGAGAGTTGAATTTTCAATCTAAAAAAGATCCAATCTCAATCCAAAAAGACAACTTTACATGAAAGCAATTGAATTTTTGAAAAAACCGCTTGTTTTTAACAAAATAATTGAATTTTCAACAAAGTAGAAAAATCTTTCCCACATACTTGAATGTTCGACCTACAAAGATGAATTTTGAACCAAATAATCGAATTTCGATGAGAACAAAATTAATTATCAACAAAACACTTGAATTTTCAAACAAATAGTTGAATTTTGAAACAAATAGTTGAACTTTTAAGCAAAATAGATTAATTTGTGACCACATAGTTGAACTTTGTCTCACAGAGATGAATTTCAAACCAAATAATCGAGTTGTCGATAAAAAGAAATACATAACGTCAAACGGTTGCATTTTTAATCAAATAGTTGATTTTTCAGGATAAAAAGACGATTTTTTCAAGAGATAGACTTTGTTTTTTTAATCGAAAAGGACAAATTTTCTATACAAAAAGACAAATGTTAAACTAAACTTTTAAACTTAGAACCAAATAATTACATTTTTGAAAAATTAGTTGAATTTTCAAAAAAGTAATTTAATTGTTGACAAAATAGTTGACTTTTCAAGTAAAATTATGATTGCTCAGCAAAATAAATGGATTTTTGACTAAAATTTCAAATCTCAATGAATTGGTTGAATTTTCAATAAAAAAGATTAATCCTCAATAAAAAATAAAATACTTGATATTGAAAACTAAAAAGATTTGAATTTTATATAAAAAACAGTCGAATTTAAACAAAAAGATAAATTTCCAACGAAAAATGTCACATTTGATATTTACACAAAAAAATATTCTAGCTTTAAATTAAAAACATTCGAATTCCACTAAAAAATAAATTTTTTTAACAAAATAGTTAAATCTACAACCAAAACAGATTAATTTTTAACTACAAAGTTCCATTTTCAACCAAAATAATCAAATTTCTATGAGAAAAGATAAATTTATAAACCCAATATATAAATCTTTTACAAAAGAGTTGAGTTTTCAACCAGGTAAGATTTTTTGGGATAGAGAGAAAGAGAATTTTAGCTACATTTTTTAATTTTCAAACCAAAAGGGCGAATTATCTAGAAGAGAGCTTTTTTTTACAGAACAGTTAAATTAACAACCCGAAAATATGAATTTTTAACAAAAAATTCATTTTAAACCAAATAGTTGAATTTTGAATTAAAAACCGTCAATCATTAACTAAAAATTAAATAGTTAAATTTGCACTTGAAAAAACTGATTTTCAAACCAAACAACGTATTTTCAACAAAATGGTTGAATTTCCAACTGAATAAATAAATCTTCAACTAATAAAATGAATTTTGTAACAAAGTATGTTAGTTCAACTTTGAAACAAGAAGTTGAATTTTCTATCAAGAAGATTATTGTTTTAACAAAACAAGACACATTTACAAGACAATACATAAACTTTTAACAAAATAGTGAAATCTTCAAATAATAAAGTAAATTTAAATAAAATTAGTTCAACTTTTAACCAAGTATTTGAATTTTAATTAAATGTTTAGTTTAGCAAATTAATTTCAAACTAAAGAAAACTAACTTTTCACAAAATAGTTAAATATTCAAGCAAATAATTGAATTTTTAACCAAAAGAGGTGAATTCTGAACCAAGAATATTATAGTAGACTATTCAATTTAAAAGAATCAACTTTCAATATAGTGACTAGGTGAAAGAGTGTGAAGTATGTATTTACATTTTAGATGCCTTACTTGTAAAAAAATCGATAATTTGCATTCTTCCATGTATTTGAAAAAATTGTTATTCACATTTATATTTTTTATGCGTGATGTCGCATTTTACGTTAGACCCTCCCCCATACGTCACAAATCGTCACAAAACCTGTTATCACCCGCCCCCATCCCCTGACAGTGTGACGTTTTTGAACGACCCCTATTTAGATTTTAAAATTAAAATAAAATTAATTTAAATACAAATGATTATTTAATAACCTTTCATTTTATTTCAGATACGACATGGTATTTAGTATCAATATTCAAATCTTATTAATAATGTGCTGCTCCCTATGCATTCTTCAAGTAGATAGTGATGTAGAACGTTCACTCTCTAGAAAGAAGCGTTATGTCGTTTTCCCAGAAGGATCAAGTTTTTCGGTAAGTTAAAAATATTTTTTATGTTTAAAAGAAAATTTCGAAGCTCTGAACTCATTTCTTGACTATAGCTTAAATTTTTAGTATATATTTTGCTCCTGTTCTTAATAATGTTATTATTCTTCAATTACGTAGGGGCCATTCGAAAACTACGTCATACTTCCAGAGGGCTGGATTAAAAAGTTATCTGACTATTTGTGACTTGGGGAGGGGGGGAGGCAACGCTAAATGTGATATCACGCATGGATAATATAATAACAATTTTTTAAATGGGTGAAAAAATCAAAATTAGTGATTTTATTTTACAAGTAAAGTATCTAAATATAAATTTTTTAATTGGCATGCTAACTATTATATTTTTGCTGTAGAATTCATGTCTTTTGGTGAAAAATTCTACTATTTGGTTTAATATTCAACTATTTTGTTGAAAATTTGTTTCCTTTTCAGTTGGACATGAATTTTCTTCACCGAAAATTTAAATAATCCATTTATGGCTAAAAATTGATCGTTTTTATTTTAAAATTCAACTACTTAATTTCTAATTAAAAATTCATCTTTTTGCTAAATATTCATTTCATTGGTTCACGACTGAACTATTTTTTTTTAAATTTGTTTTTCTTAGTTTAATAATATTTTTTTTTCAAAATTACAAAATTTTATTGAAAATTAGTTTTTTCTTTGTTGGAAATACATTTTTTTAAAAGTAAATTAAACTATTTCATTTTCGATTGAAACTAGATTGTTCTTGGTTTGAAATTTAACTATTTGGTTGAAAATTGACTCTTTTGCATAAAATTCAACTGTCTTGTTGAAAATTTATTTTGTCTTAAAAATTCTATTAATGCGGTACAGAATTCAGCTATTTTGTTGAGAATTAAATTTTTTGTAAAGAATTGGCCTTTTTACATTGAAAATTTAACGATTTGTTAAACATTTTTTTTTCTAAATTGAGTGAAAAATCTTTCTTGGATGAAAGTTCAAATCTTTTGTTAAAAATTCATCTTCTTGAGTGAAAATTCATCTCAATTGGTAGAAATGTTCTTTATTGGTTAAAAATACAACTGTTTGGTTAATAATTAATCTGTTTTTGTTGAGAATTCAACTATTTTTTTGAAAATTCGTCTTTTTTGCTTGAAATAACTGTTTTTTATCTAAAATTAAAATCCCTTTTTGGTTGAAATATCTACTATTACATTTTTGATTGATAATTCATTTATATTGACTAAAAATAAGACTACTTGGTTGAAAGTTAAACTTCTTTGTTAAAAATTAATTTTTTGTATTTAAAGATTCATCATTTTAGTTAAAAATTCAACTATTATGTCAGAGATTTAATTATTTTGCTAAAAATGTAACTATTTCAATAAAAAGTCACCTTTTTAGTGTTTCGTAGCCCCGGGTTGAAACCCTTATAGTTTCGACCGGGTGTCCGTCTGACCGTTGTACTTTGTTCCAAGCGTGGGAAGTGAGGGGAGGGGGAAATAGGTGGAGTAGGAGAGGGAAAATTAGCGATGGGGAGGTTTCAACCACTTAATTAGTTTTTTTTTTAAGGAAAATAAGTTTAAAAAAAATTTTAAACACGTTTTTTTAATTTTTTCAAAAATTCGTTTCCAAAAAATGTTTTACAGCAATTTTTTTTCTGAAATTTTTTTCCAACCGTTTTTTTTACAAAATTGAAAAATATTTTGTTTCAAGATTCTGTTAGGAGATAAATTAACCTCCTAATAGGCTACGACACCTTTCCCTTTAGGCACGGAAGATTCGCCCTTTCGGATTGCAAATTCAACTTTCTACTAACAAATTTGTCTTTTTAGCTTCAAAATTTAACTATGTATTTAATTGAAAATGCAACTATGATTGGTTGATGTTTCTCCATTTTGTTTAAAAATTCAACATTTGGTCAAAAATTTATTTCTGTAGGTCTAAAATTCAACTATTTGGTTGAAGATTTATCTTTGTAGGTTGAAGATTAAACCATGTAGTTAAATTTTTTTTCAAATTTCTCTTTTTTGGTCGGAAATTCAACTGCTCGATTGAAAATGTATCTATTTATATAGAAAAATCATAATTTTGTAGTGGAAATTAATCTTTTTTGATTGAAAAGTTCGAGGCTGTAAATTCATTTTTTATAATAGAAAATTCAACTGTCCTCTGAAAAATTTATTTTTTTATTTGAAATCTTAACTCTTTTGTTGAAAATTCATATCTTTTGGTAGCAAATTATTCTGTCTAAGTTGAAAATTCAACTATTTTGTGGAAAATTCAATATATTTCGAACTTAAATCCTAATCGTTTCATATTAAATTCAATATGGTACCTAACCATTAATTTTATATAAAAGAATTTATTACCCTTTTAACAAAAATGTTCCCCCTTTTTTTGAAGCATTTTAGGCTGTGAGGTCTATTAAAATATTATGTTAGTATGTTTGGTGTTTTATATTACGTGTTTATCAAATGAAACCAAAGAATAAATTTTCACTTAAAAAAGGAAGGCACATATTTGTGACGTTAACCTAGGGGATTCAGCCTTTTTATGATGATTGACGAAAAAGAGAAGTGTAAAAAGTGTTCATAATTGCGTGACGTAGTTTTTAAGCGGCCGCTTGTTCTACTTTTTCTTATTTATTGAATAATGAGCATGTTATATCTAATTATAATCAATTAAAAAGAATACATTTTTTAATATTTGAAAGATATTTTAAGTATCACAAATAAAATAACCATGTTCAGATTGCTCTCTGTTTGACCATGCACACATTAACACCCGACAATAACATTTTCACGGAGGGTGTGAATTGGGGTATATCTTACGATCTGCCCAATGAGAGCAAACCTGAATTGGATCCATTTCGAGAACTCAATAAAGATAAATTCAAGATAAGCAACAAAGTCAGCAAAATTTCCATGGCAAACAAGAACAATTATGACAAATATGCTAGTTGGAACAACGACAAAAAATACTATAGACCCAATAAGAAAAAAATCTACAAGCCTGGCTATCAGTACATTCAACGACGACATCGTAGGGATCTGTACAATAAACTAGAGGTCGTCATGGATGCGTAAGTTTCATACTATCTTAATTGACTATAATAGATGACGTATTTTATTATTTTATAATAATTATCTGTCTATTTTCTATGTACCCAATATATTTCTTTAAATGAATCGAGTTGTATGCTCAAATGATAAAATAACTGATACAAGGAATATAAGGATTTTCAATTTCTTAATTTGGAAGTTGTGAATCGGGTTGAGAAACTTTTCGGTTGTCATTTGATGAAAAAAAACATCAATTTCATAATACCAAACCGACAGTTTTTCAGGATTAAAACATTTTTTATTGCGAACATTCAGGTCTAAAAAAATGTTTAATTTACGCAAACCTTAAATTCTTTACAATTAAACACCTTATCATTTTTTTAAATTGCCTAATTAGCATTGTTTCTTTGTACTCTTCAAGATTCAACTATTCTAAATTAGAATATTTGAAAATTTAACTGTTTCAATTCACTAATCTAAACTGAGCACAAATGGAAATTAAACCAGTTTCATTATTGAACGATTTTTAAGATCAGACAATTGGAAATTTGCAAACTAAAATATTGGACTAAGTACAAAATACTAGTTACGTAATTTAAAAGAATTTAGAAATATCACCAAAAACGTGTTCGGTGCAAAAAACTTCTCCAGGTAGAAAGCTATAAGTTCAATATTCTTTGTGAAATATCAAAATTTGCCAATTAATTCAAAAAGATGTATCTATATTTCGAAATTGATCAAATTTATTAAATTACATGCATTTTTAGACAGTATTAAAAAAATAATAATCTAAAGCTCAGAGATTTTAGTATCTGGTTATCTTTCAGAATTACTCAGAAAACTTTAATATTTTACAAATAATGTTGATTGTACTGATAACTTTTGAGGTTTAGTATTTGTGGTGATATTTCACTTCTTCTTTAATAAAAATTTGTATAAAATAATATACTCATTTCAAAGTATTAAAAATATGCAATACTGGGCACAGTATAAAACATTTAATTGGTATTTAGATTGATATTAAAATGAACATATAACTATAAATTTTTTTTATTCACATTTTTCTATAAATATTCACCTAACAGAGTTTTGTTCAAAATTTTGTACACATCGATTTGATAGTGTAAGCTCCAGATCGTCTGAATTACTGAGAATATTGAATTTTGCATGTTTTCTGAATCTACTAAATGCATTCAATGAAATATAGATATAAATATGTACAGAAGTTATTTTTCAGTGGTGTTTTGTCGCTTTCGAAAGATTTGATGCATATCGGTTAAATATTATCACAAAAAGTGAAATATCTATAGAAATAATTAATCTATTAAAATTTCTTGAAAATCAATATTGAAGCTTCATCTAGTCAATTTATTCTATAGTTTTTCGAAAAATCGAATAAATATGAGAGGCTACAGGTCGACTGAACTGGTAAAAAATATGAGTTTAATAAAAAAACAAAACAACTTCTTAGGAATTTAAAAAGCAATACTCTCTCCGATCGATTCAAATAGTTATTTTTTTGGTCTTATGGGCACATTTTCATCTCATTCTCATTTGCGCTCAGACCTTTCAAAATTAAAAGTCAAATCATCGACAGCTCTAATTTGGTGATTGTGAATTCTCTTTTGTTGAAGCTCCTTTGGCTTGAGCGAACACATTCTTATCACGTATCTCGTGCTTCGCACTCGATTTTGTCCAAAATCTGATCTTTTCTACATTATGTTTAACACTATTATATCAAATGTATATCGTACTTATTTCTGTATCTCAAGCTGGTACTGCTTAGTCAGGTTTTGCAAAATGATGTACAAATTATATTTTTCATGATTACTTCAATATTTACTCCTTATTTCGCACTAATTTTTATTCTTAGCTACCCTGAAGAATCTATCACTTCAATAAATTTATATTATCACAATTGATAATATGCATTGCCATCGAAACATACGTATTTTCATTGTCTTATCTTTATAATTATAAAAAAGTGTGCATCCTATAGAAAAATTTTGTTACTATACATTTTATGCGACTTGTGTCGTTTCTCCATATATTTAATTTGTTTATTTTCAATGTTATTTTTTATAATTTAAATTGAAAATACACATACTAGTGTAAAGTGGTCCTGAGCAAATTTGTAGATATAAATTGGGCGGAAAATTTTGTTGAATAAAAAGTTATTGTAGCTTGCGTCGTTTATCCAAAAAGTAAATTTTTAATTTTTAATGCATTTTCATAACAAGAGTTTATAACAAATTTATAGCTATTTTTTTGATAAGCGACTTCTTTCTTTATTTTCTCTCATAGCTTGTGCCGTTTGTCCAAAAATGTAATTTTTTAATTTTTGATCTTGTTTTTCACCAATGAAACAAAAACTACGCGTTCTATCAAAAAGTGATTAATAACAAATTTGTAGATCTTTTTTGGGTGCATCAATGTTATTTTGTACGATTATAACTAAACAAAAAACATTTTAATGTAGGGGCGTTCTAAGAAAATTTGTAGAAATAATATAGGCGAAAAATTTTGTGAAATAAAATGATATTGTAGCTTGTGTTCTTTTTCCAAAAAGTTAATTTTTTTATTTTTCATACATTATTACAATAAGAGTTTATAACAAATTTGTAGACATTTTTTGGTTGAACAACTTTTGTCTTCTGATTTTTTTCGTCTCTTCTGTCGTTTTTCCAGAAATTTAATTTTTTATTTTTAACCTTATTTTTTACGATTAAAAAAAATCTACTCGTCCTGTCTAAAAATCATAAATAACACATTTGTATACGTCGGGACACAAGCCGCGCCCCCTTCCCTTTTCCAAATCTCCCTTCCTTTTCCAGGTCCGTACGTTTAGACTCGACCATGCAATAAATATCTATGATCGTACGGACTGTCCGAATGTTTAGACTCGGCCTTTTTTTCGTACCTTGTGTCATTTTTGGAAAAAATTTTATTTTTTTATTTTTAATGTTATTTTTTACGATCAAAACAAAAACCACGCGTCCTATCCAACAATTATTCATGTCGAATTTGGATAATTCTGCACTCTTTCTTGAAAGAGCAACTTTTATCTATTCATTTTTTCCATAGCATGTGTCGTTTGTCCAAAAAATTTTATTTTTACATTCTGATCTGAATGAGAAGGTATTAGTTTTATGTGAAAAATGACTTTCGCGATTCAATCAAATGTCGACGATTCGAGACCCCCTGAGTCAGAAAAAACTGTTTTTACGAAGGTGTCTGTCTGTCTGTCCGTCTGTCTGTAGTCTGTAGTATCGTGTAGGCACGGTAACTTTCGAAAGATTGATCGGATTGGATTGTGCTTTGGCACACTTTTTGAAGGCCTCAAGAGGAAGAACAAATTTCTTAACCAGCTATTTTGGATCAAAATTCAAAAAGTGAGCACATTTAAAATATTTTCAAGAGTACTTTTTTTTTTATTTGAAAATTAGATGTACGCTCATAAGTAGTACTTCGCAAGACAAACAATTTATCATGCTAAAATTTTTCGATGAAATGGAAATTAGCAGAGTTATAGCATTTTCAAAATCCCCTCAAAAAACGAAAGTTAATATTTTAAGCCTAACAACGCATGATATGAAAAAAGTCAAGAGGAGAAAAACGTTTCTTTTTAAAAGCCCTACAAGATTATAATAACAAATTTTCAAATTTTTTCGAAAAATCGTAAATTTAAATTTTGATCGCACAAAAATAATGAAAAAAAATCTGCCCGCTGAGCGGGCACATTCTGATTGCGCGTTCCGCGCGCTGCTCGCAAGTATGAGCGCGCCTAGGGCGCGCGACTGTTGGTTCTCGCGCTTCGCGCTCGATAATATATTTATCTCGCGCTCGATGATGTGTTTACCTTATGAAATCATTGAAATGGTTTGAAATCTTTGAAATCTGGTGTACTGTATCCTTTTTGAAATCTTTGAAATTGTTTTCTTTTGAAATCTTTATCCATTTTTTAGGAAATCTTTAGAATATTTGGGAAACCTTTTGTATTAATTTGAAATGATTAAAATATTTGAAATTTTTTTGAAACCTTTTGAAATTTTCTAAAAAAATTTAAAATCTTTCAAATCCTTTAAATCTTTTGAAAGTTTTAAAATCTCAGTGAAATTTTTGTGAAATCTTTGAAATCTGGCGTGCACGCCTTTTTGAAATCTTTGAAATATTTTTGAATCTTTGTGAATTCTTTGAAATCTTTTGAAGTATTTAAAATCTTTGTGAAATCTTGAAATTTCTGTGAAATCTTTGAGAAATCTTTTGGAATCTTTTAAAACTTTTGTAAAATCTTTGGAAAATTTTCAAAATCCTTATGAAATCTTTTAAATATTTGTGAAATCTTTATTTATGAAATCCTTTTTGTTCGTTTGAAATAATTGAAATCTTTTATAATCTTCTCAAATTTGTTGAAACCTTTCGAAATCGTTTAAAATCTTTGAAATGTTGTGAAATATTTGAAATCTGTTATACTGTACACTTTTTTAAATCTTTGAAATTCTTGAAATATCCTGAAATTCGTATGAATTGTTTGAAATATTTCTGAAATCTTTCTGATATCTTTTATATGCGTTTGAAATCACTGGAATATTTGAAATCTTTGTCTAATCTTTTGAAATATTATACAAAATTTTTTAGTCGATTACTTTTTTGTGAAATCTTTCTGAAAATTTTGGTATACGCTTAAAATCACTGAAATATTTGAAATCTTTGTAAAATCTTTTGAAATCTTCTAACAAAATTTGAAATCGTTTAAATTTTTTGAAATTTTTTGAAATTTTTAAAAACCTGTTGTACTGCACCCTTGTTGAAATCTTTGAAATTCTTGAAATATTTTTTAATCCTTACGAATTCTTTGAAATATTTGTGAAATCTTTCTGAAATCTTTTGCCTTGGTTTGAAATCATTGAAGTATTTAAAATCTTTGTGAAATATTAAAAAAAAACTCTAAACAAATTTGAAATCATTTAAAATCTTTGAAATGTGCTGCCATCTTTGAAAACTGTTATACTTCATCCTTCTTGACATATTTGAAATTCTTGAAATCTTTTGAAATCCTAATGAATTCTTTGAAATATTTGTGAAATCTTTTTTATTCTGATGAAATCATTGCAATATTTAAAATCTTTGCAAAATCTTTTAAAATATTCTAAAAAAAAAAATTGAAATCGTTAAAAACCTTTGAAATGATTTGAAATCTTGTGTACTGTATCCTTTTTGAAATCTTTGAAATTCTTGTTTTCTTTTGGAATCTTTATCCATTTTTTAGGAAATCTTTCAAATATTTGGAAAACCTTTTGTATTAATTTGAAATTATTAAAATATTTGAAATCTGTGTGAAATCTTTTGAAATCGAAACTGAATTAACATCGAAATATTAAAGTCTGTTCATTTTACAATCTATAAACTAATTGGTACAGTCTATAAAAAATGCCTTGAAATCTCTTTATTTATTCTCTAATGAACAAACCATAAATTATATCTTGATAAATAAAAAACTGTTCAGTAACCAGATTTCTTCTAAACAAGACGTTTCTTTCATAATAGATTAAACGATTTAAATTACTCTTCGTATTTCAATAAAATAACTGGTTTAAAAGCAAAAAAAAATCAAAATTCAAGGTTCTCGTGAAAATTTCAAGGAGATTTTTAGGTTTTCAAGGTCGCTGGACACCCTGGGTGTAGACCTTAATTCAACAGTGGGTTAATTTATTGAAAGAAAAGTGACTAAAGTGATATTTTCATTTTTAAAAGTGACTATAGTAACTTTATCTTTAAAAAGTGATTCAAGAAAAAAAAAGTGTCAGACCTGATTATTCTTGACAGTTACCCAAAGTGCTTCTTACATAAATTACCTGAATTTTTCCAATCTTTTTTTCTTCAAAATCCCTAGCTTTCCCTCGCCCACGAAATCCCCTGATTTTCAGCTTTTCTCTGACCTGTGGCCACCCTGTTTTACAAAAGAATCAAAAATATTCCATCCTTATAAATGAACGTATCAATTTACCTCATCATTTTGTAAAACCGTCACAGGAGTTTCGGTACTTTCCACTTGATTTTCCTCTTGCACCTTCTCAGGACTCGAATCTACGTCACCATTCCCAGCTTCTTCAGCACTCGGCACTGCTGCCTTGAATTTCTTCTGCGGACTAGCCAGATTTTTCTTCGCCTCTATCCTTTTCCGATTAAGGAAAGCCATACCATGAACCCTTAAATGTTTATCAACCGCAGCTTTATCCTCAAAAACAGCCATACAGACATAACACTGATTGGACTCAGTCGTCACCTCCTCCTCCTCTTCCTCAGTATCCTCCAAATTATCCGGAGCGAATGCCGTATTCTGCAGCAAATACGTCAGAGGATCATCTATTGCATGGAAAGCCCTCAAATGCATCTGAAGACTCGGAGCCACAACAAAATTCTCCCCACACTCCAAACACACCAAATACCTTCCCCTAATCCTATGACTCTTTGCAATATGTTCCCTCAACTCTCCTATTTCAGAACATCTCAAATCGCACTTTTTGCATTTAAACGTCCCATCCTCATCTTCCACACTCTCAGTCGTTACACAGAGTCCAGCCGATTGGTCCAAAGAAGCTTTCTCCGCAATTTTAGCCGCAAAGCGAGTTCTTTTCCTCTTTTTTCTTGGACTCGAGTCACATTTATAATTCTTAGCCAAAACTTCCTTGTATCCACCTTCAATGTAATCAGAAGTGATCTTCAGAAGCTGAGGATTCAATATGCAAATTGTGTACTCATCTTGGTGCCAACTATCAAAATGAGATTTCATAACCGGCCAAGAGGAATCTATCATCTTGTCACAAACATGACATTTAAAATCGACAGCGTCCTCTTCATAATACAGAGGACCGTTGAAAGCAATCTTGTCGGGTCGTTTGCGTTTCTGTGCTTTCTTCATTTGCTCGTCTTCCACAATCTGGGTGCTGAGAAGATACTGCGGAATTCTGGCAAGTGGAGGAAGTTGACCCAAATCTGTTCTCAGATTTTCCACCAGCGTTGAATTTCCAGCCACTCTTGTACTTTCATTTTCCTGTTCACCTTCTATCTCAGCTTCAATAATTTCCATACTCAAATCACCCTTCGGAAATTCCAGAACCTCTGGAAAAGTTCTCAACTTTGGTAGCGATTTCGAACATTCCTGCAAGATCGTTGTCGTCGCTTCCATTTTCTTCGCAAGAGTCTTAAAAGTTCTACTCATTTTGGCTTTCAAATCCTCCAACGCACTCTTGGGCGTTAAAGGTGTATTTTTCTCTGCGCTTTTTTCTTTCGCAGATTCTTCATAAATGGCATTAATTGGAGAATCGATAGCAACTATAGAAACTTCTTCAACTACAGACATTTCTTCAACGGCAGGAACTTCTTCAACGGCAGAATGTTCTTCCACTACAGACATTGTTTCTACTGCAGAATTTTCTTCAACGGCCTGTTCTTCAATAATATTTTCTTTCTCGACAGGAATCACTTCTCCCTCAGGATTCTCTTTCTCACCTGCTACATCAACTTCTCCATTAGGAATTTCCATACTGGAAACCGTTTCCGGGGAAAGAGAGATTTCGATAATAGTACTGGAATTTATGTTCCCAGAAACAGAATCCTTCTGCAACGAATCATTGGCGATAGATTTAACATCAAGAATCTGCGGCATTAAATCAGCATCGCTTGCAGAATTTATATCAACAGCTTCCGACCTGACATCGATAATCATCGGTATTCCAGAATTCTCATCCACAGATTCGTCATCCTGGGTTCCTTTCTCGAAAGCTTCTTGAGCAATCGTTCTTGTATTCACGATCATCGGAAGGACTTCCCCACCATTGCTCTGCATCTTTAACGATTCCTGGATTTCATTCAAAATCCTGAAATTCGTGTACTTTGGTAGAATATGACTGTGGGTCGAGAAAAAATGATCTCGGAAAAGTTCCTTCACACCTTCGTCGTCACGTTTCGAAAAAGGACAGAAGGGACACTTGTAAAAAATCTGTTCTTCAACTCCCATATGCCCAGACAAATGGGCTTTGAAATTTTTCTTCAGAACAATACAACTTCCTACTTTACAGATGATGATTTCTACTGGATCTGTATTAGAATCCTTCCGTTGTTGATGATCTTCCTGATGTTTACTGCATTCCACCTCGGTAAAGAAAACTCGTTTGCAATCAGAACAGACAAATCCCCTTTCGGCATGCATGGTTAAATAATGTCTAATCAGGGATTCAATTGTAGTCAGTCCGTCAATTTCGCAAATCTTGCAGCCTAGCATCCAATTCTTCACCAAAGGATGAAAACAGTTCATCCAAATATGCTTCTCTAAATGATCAAAAGTCGAGAACCCCTTCAAGCATTCAGGACATGTATGAGGAATCGCTTTCTCGTGATAATTAATATGAGCTGCGAATCTCGGCAAACTTCCCTGGAAAGTGTTACAGGTACTGCACTGACAGTTGTAACACTGGCAGTATTTCGACTCATCAGTGGACAATTTCGAAAATCCTGGAAGATAGCTGTTTGGTTTCTTCATTCTTTGACAGAAGGGACACTGCTGCAACTCTCCCTGATTTTCCCACTCATCCATAATAATGATATTGTCATTCTGCTTTGATTTCCTATTTTCTTCACCCTTATTAATGTTCAGGAGCTTCGCCTGCTCGATTGAATCTTCCAGAGTGCCGATCAATCGCTTCTGCTTGAGTATCACTTTATCATCTGTGATTCTCATGATTTTGGAATACTCTTCACCCACCTTCTTCACGTGGGCAATCCTTTGTTGAATCTCTTTGCTGTTTAGGTAGAGCAAGTCATCCAGCATAGCTCGTCTGAACTTAGCCACGTTGATCTTCGTATTTTTGATAGTTTGTAAACCCTGCGACTTACACAAATAAGGCCTTCCTTTCCCATCCATTTTTATGAAGAGATGTTTCTGTTCAGTGACAGATAAAAGCCTCAAGTCGAATTTGATCGTGGAAAATATTACATTTTTAGAAGGTACGATGATCGACAAACTCTTGTCGAATTCATCTTCTGAATTCGTGGCCTGTTTCGCCTGGGTGTCACAACTCGAACTGCTTGATAGTTCCGACGGTGAAGGTGATGGAGTCAAAGGAGAAATGGAACTTGGAATGACATTTGTCGGTTTTGGAGCTACACTCGATGATGGGAAGGTTTTCAGAGAAAAACTTACTGGACTAGAAAGTTGAGTTTTCAAAATGCTGTTTGAAGGCCCCGAGGTTGATTTAACCGCATTCGACTGCTTAATCACATACCTTTTCCCAGACTGGACAAAAACCCTTCCGTCGTAGGTATTAATCTGCTGGAGTTTGA
This sequence comes from Andricus grossulariae, assembly GCA_011634705.1. Taxonomy (NCBI): domain Eukaryota; kingdom Metazoa; phylum Arthropoda; class Insecta; order Hymenoptera; family Cynipidae; genus Andricus; species Andricus grossulariae. Next base: position 214,625,745 of record JAABKJ010007545.1, on the reverse strand, counting down.
TACCTGCCGGATTGGTGGAAATTTTCTGTGATGGGTTGAAATTCGTGGGAGAAATTTTCTTCTCGGCATGCACGGTTTTTACGAGAGCCTTCGTTCCTGCTGTAAAATTTGGCTTTGGAGAATTCACAGAAATGGAATTCACAGTAGCTATCGGGAAGTTGGGTGTCACGTTTTTAAAAACGGGTTGCACTTTCTTCATGGTGGGTAATGTTCCAGCTGGTAAAATCGGAATAGGTTTCTTCTTGTCTCGCTCTTTAGAAATCATCCTTCGTTGCGGAACAACTTTGATGCAATTTGCTGAGAGAGAAGGAGAAGATATTTGAATCGTACTTTTATTCCCTTGGGCGTTTTTCTGATACTGAGAATTCGAGTTTTGCTCGATGAAGACGATCTTCTTGCTGTTCATGACATCAGGCGGAAGTTGGCTGATGATGGAGGAAAGATCGAGGCATTTTTCGCTATGAACGGTGAGAATTTTCGTGTTGGATGGTTGTGCTTGATTTTTGGATTTTTCCGAATTCTCTCCTAGTTGTCCCCAATTCGTTGCAGGATCGCTCGCAAATTTCTTCACTGATATTTTCGGTCCCATGCTCGTGGTGGTGTTCGAAGTGCTCATGGTATAAATTTTATTGGGAGAATTGCTGACAACTGACGTCGAAATGGAAGTGTTGGGAGATTGCTTTGAATTTAGGGAAATCGTCTTTGTAGTTTCGGCCAGATGTTGACGATAGATACCATGCAGATTATGCTTTTTTGTGAAGAAATCCAACTCGCTGATAGGCTTAGGGGCAATATTCTGAGGCGGTTTGGGTGGATTGGGTTTTCGAACTCCGGGCGTTGGCCCGCAATCAACAAAAGCAATGTCCGCTGGAGGTCGGTACGGAGAATGAAAATAGGTGACCGAGAGATTATTTTTCCCGGGAGTTGAGTTATTGTGATTACTGGCTGTACTTTTATTAGCCGGACTACTTTTATTAGCTGGACTGCCATTACTAAGAGCTGGACAGCTTTTATTAAGAGCTGGACTGCTTTTGTTAAGAACTGAAGTGTTTTTATTGAGAGTGGGGCTGCTAGTGTTAACAGGTGGAGTGACTTTGTTTAACGTCATTTGCTTAAGAGCTGGACTACTTTTATTAGCTGAATTATTATTAGCAGCATTATTAACATTAGGTGAGGTATTCTTGTCAGAAGAATGATCAGTCTTTTCGGGTATTTCAGTTTCGCTGAAAGTGTTAATAATCTCGGTTAAATTGTGAACTGCGGGGATAAAGTTATTAGATTCAATCAGAGGTTGATTCCACCAAGTGGCCTCGGCTTTCTGCAGCCGCAGAAATTCCATAACATGAATACGATTCGCAAATCCGTATTCCATGAGAGCTTTGCAGGCTTTATCGAGTTTTGGGTGGTCTTCCTTTTTCACCTCGGCAGGAATCGGCATCAACATTAGCTCGCTTATCTCCACGGCTGTTATGTTGTGGTATTTGAGGTGGGCAAAGAATTGACACTGGTTGTAAAAAAGCCGTATGACGGCTGCCCGTTGGCCTTTTTTCATCCCCTTCGTTCGAAGATAGGCCCGTTTGTAGAACTGGGCTGACAGACATTTGTTGCACATTGGCTTGCCTTTTGGTACGTGGACACATTTTAATTGGAAACAGTGCTGACACCAGTAGCCCAAAATCCAACTGCGACGAGCCGTGTGCTCTTCTAAGGTATTAGCGAAACGAAAACTGAAATAAAATTGGTTGGCTCATTTATTGTCACTTTCGTCCCATTGCGATCAAATATTTTAGTTCTAGACCGCTAACAATATCAGGGTTGCTACAAAACACCAATTTCGAAATTCCCTGACTTTTCCTCTTTTTTTTCTAAATTTAGTTTAAAGACTTTTGGTTACAACAGTCATACAGAATTTTATGAGGTATCTTCCACAAATTACGTAAGACGATTTGGGGAGAGATGATATTTGGTAAGATCTTACTGTTTCTTATGAGGGAAGCATTTGAATGATCTCACGTAAGAACATTTTTTACTACAAAAATAATAAATCTACATATATTACAACTTAGAGATATTATATTTTCAATAAACTATAAGATTTTTAGATCAAATAGTTGACTTTTTAACAAAAACGATTAGTTTACAACCAAGAAGACGAATTTTCCACAAAATACATGAGATTTCAACTAAAAAAGATAAATTTTAAGTTAAAAAAATGATGTTAAACAATAAAAAACGAATTTTCAACAAAATATTAAAAAAATTTAACCAGAGATGAATTTTCCACCCGGAAGATAAAGTTTCTACCAAAACAGACGAATTTTCAACTAAATAGGTGAGTTTTTAACTCGAAAAGATACATTTTAAACCAAAAGTAAAATTATTCAATTTTCAGTTAAAACGCTTAATTTTCAACAAGAACAAAAATGAACTTTTAACAAACGCGTTAAATTTTCAACCAGAGATGAATCTTCAACCGAAAGAAAATAAATTCTGAACAAAAAGTGGAATAGTTCATATTTGCAGAAAAATTATTTTTATTTTCAATAAAAAACCCCGGTTGCATTAAACCAAAAAACACAAATTTTCAACAAACTAGTTGAATCCTTAATCAACCCAGATTAACTTTCCAACCAAAAAGAGGATTATTCAAGAAACGAGTTATATTTTCAACCAAGAAAGATTTTTCAGACGATAAAGAAAAAAATGGTAATTCAAAATGTTAAATTTACCAGCCAAAAACACGAATTTTCTACAAAACAATTGAGACTTCAACCAGAAAATATGAATTTTTAACAAAATAAAGAAGCTTTTAACTAAATAAGAACAATTTTCAACTAAAAATATAATAGTTGCATTTTCAGTTGAGATATAAATTTTTAATACAAGAAAAAAACGAATTTCCAACAAAATAGTTAAATTTTCCATCCAAAAGGATAGATAAATTTTAAACCTAAGATAGAATAATTAAATTTTCAGTTGAAAAAAATTAATTTTTAACCAAATAAAATGATTTTTTAACAAAATAGTTAAATTTTCAGCATACTGGTGGAATTTTGCAACTAAACAAGATTAATTTTCAACCAAAAATTGAAATAGTTCAATTTTCAGTTGAAAAAATTAATTTTCAATTTTTAAAAACTAATTTTTAAGAAAAAAAATGAACTTTCAATCACATAGATGAATCTTCAAACAAGAAGATTAATTTTCTACCAAAATAGATGGATTTTTAACAAAATATATGAATATTCAACATAATAAAATTTGTAACAAAAAAAAAAAATTATTTTTAACCAAGTAATTGAATTTTCAACAAAAAATTGGAATTTACTATCCAAAAATACGAATTATTAACAAAATACATACAAATTAAACTAAGAGATTAATTTTCAATCAAAAATTGAAATAATTCAATTTTCAGTTAAAAAAATAAATTTTCAATTTAAAAAAACTAATTTTTAACAAAAAAAAATGAACTTTTAACCACATAGATGAATCTTCAAACATGAAGATTAATTTTCTACCAAAATAGATGGATTTTTAACAAAATATATGAATATTCAGCAAATATAATTTTTAACAAAAATAAATTAATTTTTAACGAACTAATTGAATTTTCAACCAAAACGATGAATTTTCAACTAAGAAATATAATTTTCTATCCAAAAAAGGCGAATTTTCAACAACGAATACGAATTTTCGATTAAAAAAGATAAATTTCCAACCAAAAATGAAAGTTATACTTTCAGTTTAAAAAAAAAAACAATTTTCAACAAAATAATTCGAGTTTCAACCAAAGAAATGAATTTTTCACTAAAACAATCAATGAACCAAAAAAAAAAATATTTTTAACCAAATAGTTGCATTTTCAACCAAAAATTGGAATTTACTATCCAAAAATACAAATCATAACAAAATACATACAAATTCAACTAAAAAAGATCAATTTTCTACTAAAAATAGAATAGTTAAATTTTCAGTTAAAAAAATTCTGAACAAAAACTAAACGAATTTCCAACAAAATAGATCAATTGAACAGTTAAATTGTTTACCAAAATGATAAATTTTCAACTAAGAAAACTAATTTTCTACCAAAAAAGACGAATTTTCAAAAAGATAAATGAATTTTTAACTAAAAAAGATAAATTTTCAACCAGAAATGGAATAGTTATATTTTCTGTTAGAGAAATTAATTTTTAACAATAGAAATCGAATTTTCAACAAAATCAGAAAAGTTTTCAAACAAAGGAATTAATTTTCTACCAATAAGATGAATTTTTCACCCAGATAATTAATATTTTACCACAAAACACGAATTTTCAACAATAATACAAGAAAAAAAATTCAGTTTATCGAAAATTCCGTGACCTGCAGCAACCCTGAATGTATAAACTGATATTGATGGACCGCTAAGTGGGGTCAATTAATTCTTCAATCTGGTGTACACACACTCTCTTTCTCTGCTTTTTTATGCAATCCTTTGTAATTCCATGGAATCTCGATGCAATTTTCAACCAGATTCCATTTCTACCATAACAAATACACATTTTCAATCAAATAGTGGAATTTTGCAACTAAAATATATGAATTTTCAGCCAAAAATTAGAATAGTTCAATTTTTGGTTTAAAAATTTATTTTCAATTCAAGAAAAACTAATTATTAACAATATAGTGTAATTTTTAACCAAAGAAATGAATGCTCAACCAAATAAATAAATTTTTAACCAAAAAGATTAATTTTGTACAAAAATAGATGGATTTTGAACCAAACATATGAATTTTCAACAACATAGTGAAATTTGTAACCAAAGAAATTGATTTTCAACTAAAATGACGAATCTTCAACAAATAGAATTAATTTTTAACTATATAGTTGAATTTTAAACCAAACTAATGAATTTTCAACCAAAATTATGGATCTTCAACTGAAATAGTGGAATTTTAAGCCAAAAACATGAATTTTCAGCTAAAATGATGAATCGACAACTGGAATAGTTGAATATTTAACCAAAAAAAAATTAATTTTTAAACAAGAAGATTAATTTTCAAAAAAAAGATTAATTTTCTACCAAAAGACAAATTTTTAACAAAATACGTGAATTTTCAAAGATTTCGTTGAATTTTAAACTAAAAAAGATAAATTTTCAACCAAATAGTTGAATTTTGAACTCAAAAATATGAATTTTCAACCAAAATCTAAATAGTTAAATTTTTAACCAAAAATGGAATTGTTAAATTTTCAGTTTAAAAAACTATTTTTAACCGAACTGATGAAGTTCCGACTAAAATAATGAATCTTCAACTGAAATAGATCAATTTAAGTTTAAAAAATTAATTTTTAGCCAAAGAAAAAACAAATTTTCAACAAAATAGCTCATTTTTCACCCAGAGATAAATTTGAAATTAATATGATAAATGTTCACAAAAAAAATTAATTTTAATAGAAGAGTTGAACTTTCAACCAAGTAATTAAATTTTCATTCCACAAAAGATGAATTCCGAACAAAAAATGTAGTAATTGATATTTCAACCAAAACAGTATTTAATTTCTCATCATAACAGTTGAATCCAACCGAAAAAGGAAACATTGAATTAATCAGGAATTAATTAACTAACTAATCAAGAAAAAACGATTTTTGAGTCAAGAAAGAGACAAAATTGTAAACAAACTGTTGAATTTTCAAGCAAAAAGATAAATTTTCAACCAAAAATAGAATAGTTACATTTTTCAACAAAACAGTTCAATACATTAATATAAAAGTAATTTTACAACTGAAGAATTATTGTTATTCAATTTTCTATTGAAATTTTTTTTAAAAAGTAAGCACGCTCTCAAAAAAATTCCCAGACATTTACAGATTAGGTTGACATCCTGAATATGCAGTATAAAAGGAACATTTATTTTGGAACGAAACATTAACTGCAAAATCTTAAATATAAAATAATCTTCAATATTTTCACGGAGATGCTTGGTAACTCTAAACACAATTCTAAACACATTTTCGTCGGAGAACAAGCCGATATTTATTACAAAAGTAAAAACAAATCTGAAAAATTCCCGATTTTCAAACAAATTCCCGACTTTTTCTCGTTCCTCAAAATGTCAGGCTATCCCATGAAATCTTTTTCAATTTTGCAATCTGGTGTACACCAAAAATCCGAGTAATTAACCCATTATGAAAGTAGAATGAAATATATTGTAATTTATTAAACTCACCAGTCCTTGCACTGATCACAAACATGCACAGCTTGCACATCAGAATCTGATTGTCTAAACGATTCTGGAATATCCTGAGGCGTGAAAGGCTTACATGGTATTTCGAAAATAGCCTCCTTCACAGAATTATAATAGGTATGGCCCAAAGCATGTCCTATTTTAGTATTTTTTCTTAGCGCAGGAACGAAAGCAGGAGATTGTTTATCCCTCTTGTTTTGTGCTGGAGAATCATTTTGTACATTACTGGATGAAGACTTTGGTGCCATTTGTTTATTTGTCGCAACCCAGTCCTAGAAGACAAAAATCAAGATTAGATAAACGAAATCTATATAATCCATTGAAAATAAAAATTCCAAACTATTTACCGGTTATCCCGGTCAAAAATTACATCTTCCCGGCTGACATTTAGGCCGTTTATAGTAATAATTTTCAATATTATTGGCTCTAATATATCAATTTTGAAAAGAATTAAACATTTTAAAACTCCAAGGTAAAATATATAATGTAAATTATTGTAAAAGTGATTTCAAACTTTACAACCCAAAATGCTCTGAGAACAGGGGAAATAGGGTAATTTTTCAAGGAAATTGGGGAATAAATTCTTTTAAATAACATTAATATAGGTACCATACTCGTAAGATTTCAAGTCGACATATATGTTGCATTTTCAACCAAAAAAGATTAATTTTCATTTAAGAAAGTTAATTTTCAACCAAGAAAGATGAATTTTTAATCAAATAGTTGAATTTCCTACAAAAAACATAAATTTTCAATCAAACAGTTGCATTTTGAACTAAATAGTTGAATTTTCAACCAAAAAAATGACTTTTCTACAAAACAGTTGAATTTTTGACTAAAAAAGAGGAATTTTTAACAAAATAGTTCAATTTTCAACAAAATAATTGAATTTTCAACCAAAAAAGATGGTTTTTCTACAAAAAGATGAATTTGCATTCCAAAAGGACGGATTTTCTATCCAAAACGAAGTTTCAACAGAACAATGAAATTTTTCACCAAATAGTTGAATTTTCAAAAAAATAATTAAATTTTCAAACACATAGTAAAATTTGTAATCAAAAGAGGTGAATTCTGGACCAAAAATGTAATAGTAGACTTTTAAATTTAAAAGAATTAACTTTCAATCACAAAAGATGAATTTTCCACCTAAAGGACGGATTTTCTATTAAAAAATACTAATTTTCAACAGAATGATGAAATTATACACCAAATAGTAACATTTTCAAAACAAAAAGTTGAATTTTCAAGCCAAAAAGACGAATTTTTTAGACAACAATTGAATTTTCAACCAAGAAAAGATGAAACTCCAACCAAAAAAAGATGACTTTTCTATCAAAAGGTAAGTTTATAATCGAAAATTATTAATTTTCTATTCAAAAAGACGAATTTTCAAGAAAATAATTGAATTTTCAACCAAAAAAGATGACTTTTTAACAAAATAGTCTAATTTTCAACCAAATAATTGAATTTGCAACCATAAAAAATGAATTTTGAACCGAAAAAGATGACTTTTCTAAAAAAAAAAGGATGAATTTTCAATCCAAGAAGAAAGATTTTCTATCCAAAAAGACAAACATTCAACAAAACAGCTGAATTTTCAACCAAAAAAGGTTATTTTTAACAAAAGATGAATTTTTAATCAAAAAGAAGGAATTTTCTATCCAAAATGACGTATTTTGAACAAGACAATTGAATTTTCGACCAAAAAAATTAATCTTTAAACCAAAAAGGCGAATTTTAAACAACAATGACAATTTTCAATCGTGAAAGATAAATTTTCAACCAAATAGTTGAATGCTCAAGCCAAAAAGAAGAATTTTTTAGATGTCAAATGAATTTTCAACAAACTAATTAAATTTGCAACCAAATAGTAGACTTCAATTAAAAAGAATTAATTTCAACCATAAAATATGAATTTTCAACCAAAAAACATGACTTTTCTACAAGAATATGATTTTGGATTCCAAAAGGACGGATTTTCTACCCAAAATGAAGTTTCAACAAAATAATGAAATTTGTCACCAAATACTTGAATTTAAAAAAAAAAAAAATTAAATTTTCAAACACATAGTAAAATTTGTAATCAAAAGAGGTGAATTCTGGACCAAAAATGTAATAGTAGACTTAGGAATAAATTTGATTACTCAACTTTTTTCATATCTCGTCTTCTTTTTGCAAAAATCGTGAATTTTCATTTTTCAGACCAAAAAAAATTCTTTCTCCTCTCCAAGACGCGGGCACAAGATAATTTCTACTGAAATATATTCACGATATTAATACCAACTTAAAAAAAATCAAGAGAAAAAACGATGGGGCTTTTGAGAAAATTAGGTGTAAAAAAATTGGTCATGTAATCGGTGAAATAAATGTCATCTAGAATCCTTTGAAAAACAACATATTTCGTGTTGAAACGATTCTGTGCCTTGAGCTCGCACAGCCTGCCCGATTGGAAATGAATTCGGCCTAATGAAAAATAAAATGTGAACATTATTTTGCAATATCTGAATGAGCAGCACCAGACCAAGGTACAGAATGATGAGAACTTAATAATTCATTATGTTTTGTGCCAATAAAATTTGAATTTTAGATTTTTTAAGAAGACTGGAAAAGTCGTCATGAGAATCTTGTAGGACTATTGAAAAGTAACACTTTTCTCTCTTTGATTTTTTTTCATATTATGCCTTAATTGGCTTAAAATGTTAATTTTCGCTTTTTTTGGGGAGATTTTGAAAACGCTATAAATCTGGCAATTTTCTTTGTATTGGAAAAAGTCGTGAGAAAACTTTGTTTTAATTTTCGAGTGCTACAGGCCGCCGGCCATGGAATTGATGAATTAAAAAAAAAGTAGTATAAAAAATTTTAAAAGTGCCCTAACTTTTTGAATTTCTATGCAAAATAGCTGGTTAGCAAACTCGATCTTTCTTTTTCGTCCCTGAAACTGTTCGCCAAAGCACAATCCAATGCGATTAGTCTTTCGAAAGTTATCCGATATACAGACGACGACGAACGACAACGACAGACGGATAGACGCCGACGTAAAAACTATTTTTTCTGACTCAGGGGGCCTGTAAACGTTGACATTTGATGGAATGCATGAAAGTCATTCTTCACATAAAATCAATACCTTCTCATTATGATGAGAATGTAATCATTCATTATGTTTTGTGCCAACAAAATTTGAATTTTCGATTTTTCAAGAATACTGAAAAAGTTGTCATGAGAATCTTGTAGGACTATTAAAAAGTACCACTTTTTCTCTTCTGACTTTTTTTATATCATGCTTTAATTGGCTTAAAATGTTAATTTTCGCTTTTTTGGGGAGATTTTGAAAATGCTATAACTCTGTCAATTATCTTTGTATTGAAAAAAGTCGTGAGAATAATTTGTTTTGATTTTTAAGTTTAATTATATTAAATTAAATTTGAATTCTTTCGTCAATTTATTGAAATTTAAAAAAAAAGCATGAAATTTGGTGTACTGGCTCCTTTTGCCGTTAGAAAACTTTTAGAACCGAGTGGCGAAGAACTTTAACAATTTTTTCAAACCTGAAATTCTGTATTTTTCTCAACTGATTAAGATATTCAACTTTTTTCTTCATTCTCTTAACACTGTTTTAAATTGAATGATAGTTTGTAAAAATGTTTGAAATTAATAAGGCAGAATTTTTAACGAAATAATTGCATTTTCAACAAAATAATTAAATTTTTAGAAAAATAACAGCATTTTCTACTTACAAAGATGAATTCTCAACAAAAAAGTATAATAGTTGATATTTCTACCAAAGAAGATAAAATTTCATGAAAAAAATTTAATTTCAGGACCCAAAAGACGAATTTTCAACAAATAAAGATTTTTCAGACAAGAAAGAAAAAAAGTTCACCTAATTTGTTGAACCTTCAAGCCAAAAGACGAATTTTCTGTACAAAAATTGAATTTTCAAATATAAAATATGAATTTTCAACAAAATAGTAAAATTTTTAACCAAAATTAAAAAAAAAGTTTAACCAACTAATTCAGCTTTAACCCACGCTGTTGAATTTTCAATTGAAAAAGATAAGTTTTCAACCCAATAGTTAAAATTTCAACCAAAAAGATGAATTTGCAACTAAAAATATGAATCTTCAAGAAAAAAATGATTTCTTAAAAAAGTGGTTCAACCAAGCTTTTCAAACAAAATATCTTAGTCCTCAAACAAAGCAGATTAATTGTCAACCAAACAGTTGCATTTTCATCCAAAAAGGTTGAAATTTCTACTAAAATAGATGAATTTATAAAGCAAACGACAAATTTAAAAAACAAATTTGGATTTTGAGCCAAACTGTTCAACCAAACAAGGATTTCAAGTGACTTTTCAGCATGAAAATTTTAATTTTAAACAACATGTAAATTTTCTACAAAATACTCGAATTTTTAATAAAACAGTAGAATCTTCAACCAAAAAAAATAGTTCATTCTTGTTCTTAGGCCAGCTTTGAAACGGGAAAAAATTCGAAATGAGCGTTAATGAAAGTTGTAAAGTTTTTGTCAGGAAAACTAGAAAAAATATTTGAAAGAATTTTTTTAATTTCAAGTAATTATTTCACTAACTGAATAAAAAAAATATATTTTTATTGATATATACAAAAATTCGAACTTGATCAAAAATGTTTTTTTCTAAAATTCAAGTTTGTATATTTCTCTCAAACTTTTATATGCACAGTTTTTTGTACTTTGCGCTGTTTCCGAAAGAAATGTTAAAATTCGATTTTTTGATGAAAAAAAACTCTCCTGGCCACCAGAAAAGCTTAGCTCACATAAAACTTACAGAATGTGTTACTTATAGAAGTCCAAATCCAAAAATTTATTGGCAAAAAATATAAGTGTGAGTTTTTGGTTAAAATCGATTTTTTATATTTTCAAACAAGTTGTCGTTAGTTAATATTGAACTTTTTTCAAACTTTCTGCCGGTTTTTGAAAAAGGACGGCGAAACTCATTCGGGTTTAAAAAAATGCAATATCTAAATTAAATAAAAAACACTGTAGAAGTTTAAAGACATTTGAAATCTTTTTTTTAAATAGTGGTCAAAGTTCAAATACTCGTAACTTCATGGGACTTTTTTTTCATATATCGGATGATTTTAATTTAAATTCATCCCCTCACTTCCTCTACTTATCCTGCTCTCATTTCCCCTCAATTATTCTACTTTTACCTTCTCTATTTTTCCTTCCTTCACCTCCTCTATTTTCCCTTTCTTTACCTCCTCTAATTTCTCCTCACTTTCTGTTCCCTTATTTCCCCATACTTCCCCTCCCACCATTTTACCTCGCTTATCCTCCGCCCCCTCGCATCACTTCCACTACTTCCCCTCTCTTACCGTACTTCCCCTCCCCTAATTTCACCTTACAACCCCCAATAACCTCCTGTCATTTTCCCTTATTTCCTATACTTCCCCTCCACTCATTTTTCCTCATATCATACAACATATCATGTCAACTATTCTTCTCTACAAAAAAAAATTCTTTTGCAGAACCAAGTTCGCAGGCTGGAGACCGAAAAGATTCTGTAGAAGGATCTTTAAGATCTTCAGGATCTAGTTCGGAAAGCTCTTCTGACCTTCATACTCTTCCGATCAAAATGAGGCTAAAAATCTTATACGCAAGACGACTTGGACTTTCAAGACCTTCAAGTCAGTCAAGATTCTCAAGACACAGAGGAAGAAAATTTGCTCCTTCACTGGAATCCAGCAGCGTTTACCTTCAAAATTTGTCTCCTCCAGGAAGTCCTCCAAGACCAGAATATTCATCACCCGATTCTCCATCACGTTACTCCACTGGATCAAATGACCCTGAATATGATAATGAATCAAGCGGTATGTCTGCTTCTTCAGTTCTCAAACGCAAGAGATATTTACTGTAATTGTGGCATAAGGATCCTAAAAATTTTGAAGATCTGTCAAAAGGACCAGAAAGGCTAAAGATGTTCAAATAAATCAATTAAAAAAAAGCACTGGTTGTTAAACATTTTTTCAAAAAAGAGTATGCTTACTGAAATACCTATATCGGCAAAAGTCAATTGAAATTAGTTTCAATCTTTGAGTTAGGGACCCTTCAAAAATGACGTCACGCTATATGAAAAACTTTGTCAATGCCTCACTTGGAACCCCCAAGGGTGACGTTTTGAGGATAAATTTTAAACAAGAAAGATAATTTTTCAAACAAATAGTTGAACTTTCAACAAACACAGAAATTATTTTGAGAACAACAGTTATATTTATAACCAAATAGTTAAACTTTCAAACAAAAGAGATTAATTTTTCACAAAATAGTTCAATTTTTAATCAATACTGTATATACTTTCCCTCCCCTACTTCCACCACTTTCTCTGCTTTCCCATTCCTCGTAAATCCCCTCCACTCACTTCACCCTTCGCTATCAGTCCCTTCTCCAATTTCTTTCTCCTCTTCTTCCTTCGCAATCCTTCCCCTACTTCCCTTCCCAAGCCATCACTTTCCCTCCCCTACTTATTTGCTCCGCCCTACTAAGCCTCCCTTCACTTCCCTCACTGGCAATCCTGAATTCCTCTATTTTGACCTCTTGTTATTTCCCCTACTTTGACTCCTTGAATTTCTCCTAACCTTCAGTTCCCGCATTTCCCCACACTTCCCCTCCCACTGTTTCCCCTTACTTTCTCTATGCTCCCTCCCATCAATTCCTCTACTTCCTTCTTCTCACTTCGCCTCGCTCACTCTACTTACCCTCCCCTAATTTCCCTTCACAACCCCTACCACCCTCCTCTCATTTCCCCTTACTTTATATACTTCCTCTTCACTTATTTTTCGTACTTCCCCTCCCCTCCTTTCCCCTCATTCCACTACATCCCTTTCCCACATTTCCCCTTATGGGAAAAAAGTACGTCTGGCAGTCTGATGTCGGATCTGGTCCAGATCTGGCGTCATATAGATCTTACCTGGACAGTCTAGTCTGGATCAGATCTGGTACTGGCCAGCCTTTCATAACATAAAAATTTCTAAGCATTATTCAGCCAATTTTTTTCACAATTTTCGAAAAATTATTAGGGTGTCTGAAAATATACAAAATAAGAAATTAACACTATTAAAATAATTTTTTTCTTATCTTCTTGACAATCTGAACCTATTCTCAGAGTTTGTCAAAAAAAATGTACAGGATATTTAAACGATAAAAATTGTTGTATTCTTCAAAAAATTATTTTCTTTCACTTATTTCAACTTCTTGTAATTTTTGTAATATTATTTTGGAAATGTTTTATTGCATTTAAAAAATTTTCCTCATAATATTCCTATAAATTTAAATAAATGTTATTAATACTGAAATGGCTTATAATTTTTGACACCAGTGTTCTAATCAGGCCCAGACTGGACCTTCTGATCTGCGCCAGATAAGAGTCTAGTCGGTCTAGTCTAGGGCTGACCAGCGTCAGAAGATTTTTCCACACAGGAAAATTATACCAACAAAGTTTAATTTTGACTCAAGAAAGATTTTTTATTCAAGAGATTCATCGGTAACGTAAGATTATCCAGTCATTTTAAAAATAATGTTCAATTGTCTAAACAATTTTGATTTGTTGAAACATTTTTTTTCAGATATGTCGCGATATTAACGTATTTTCTAAACGATATGAGCACTTTAATCAATGATAACAATAAAATAATTTTTTTAAATAATTGTACAATTATTTAAATAATAGGTGTTTCTTCAAGTATATAGCTTAGTTAAAAAAAGCAGGATAAACATTTCATCTTATAAAATTTTTCACAGATATTAATATTTATGAGTACTAATTTGTTTTCTAAGAAAATGAGTTTTTCCGTCGACAAATGTCGGAATAATGCGTTTTTCAATTTAATTGGTTGAAAAAAAAATTAAAATTTATCAACTTATTATGAATGTTACTGAAATTATCATGGAGATCCCAATTAAAACGAGTAACGTAAAAAAAAAAACTAATTTTTACGTCGAGAGATACCTAAATAATGCATTTGTTTATCAAATTTGTTTTAAAAAACATCAAATTTATCAACGATTTATAAATGTTGATAAAATTATTATGAAGTTCCTAACTAACAGGACTGGCATTGAAAAAACTAATTTTTCCGTTGACAAATGCCTGATTAATGCATTTTTTAATTAAATTTGTTTTAAAAAATCATGAAATTTATAAAAAAATTATGAATTTTGCTGAAATTTCCATGAAATTTCTAATTTAAAAAATTTTACATAGACAAAAACGAATTTTTCTGTCGACAAATGCCTGAATAATGCATTTTTAAAATTAAATTTGTTTAAAAACATAATACAATTTATCAAAAAATTATGAATTTTTCTAAAATTATCATAATTTTTTTGTCGGCAAATGCCTAAACAATGCGTTTGTTTAATAAATTTGTTTATAATATTATCAAGAATAATCTTGAGATAAATTTTCTTCATTATAATATTGTTTCCATCCAAATCTCTTGCAATATAACTTTAAAAAACGTAAAATTATTGAAAATAATAAAAAACACATTGTCAACAAATAATTTGTTTATATCATTTTTTTGGTTATTGTATCAGGATCTTTGTCCAATATCTTTGTCCAATGTAAAGCTATGGAACGCAGATCATCAAAACAATTTTCCTAATATTGACAAGCACCGGGAACGTCAAATAGAAAAAATTGCCATATTTTTCATATTTGTTTATTTATAAAAAGCTGAAAAGTTTAATAAAAAATCAGGCTTGACAACTTCGTGTGAAATTTCATAAATTTTTGTTTGGTTATCGTTTGGGAAGGTTTGAAAACTCACTTTTGACGTTTGGACGTCGAAATTGTGTGAGTTATCGAATAAAAAATTCATTAGCACCATACTCGCGAGCGGCGCCTTGTCAAGTGGTAGTGACCTTCTTTGGTCAGCCATGTCCTTAAATATAATGTTATCAGTCAGACATCCTAAAAATAAAAATGTTCGAAAAATCAAATTTTTAGAAGACATGCATAATTTCAGCCCTTTTTCATTTTTACAAAGCGAAGCTAAAATTCTACTTTTCAGAAGTAAAAAGTGACTTCTTAAGCAAATGATAAAACATTATATATCTGTGAGCACGCATTTTGGGTTAATCGACCCCCTCGCCACAAAAACTGTGGTACCGAAAATTTTTTAAAAATTTTGAAAATTTTTGGATTAGATGAATTTCCGTATATTTTCAAAATTTCTAAAATTATCAAAATTATAAAAATTTCTGAATTTTACAAAATTTTAATAATTTCTGAAATGTTAAAAATTTCTAATACTATAAGAATTTGAAAAAATATCAAAATTTCAGAATTTTATAACATTTTTCATCTCTCTATAATTTCCAAAATTTATAACATGTTCAAAATTTTTTAATTTATTACAATTTCCAATACTTCATCACCTTTCTGCACTAGAAAATAATTTTCACTCCAACTGGAATGTTACCAACCAATCCAGTCTACTACTATAATGTCTGTCATATTGTTTTCGAAAAAAAAGAATGTTATGAACCATGGGGAAACGTTATTTCTATTCTTGTATCAATCCAGGAAATTTCGGAAAGTTTGAAAATATTGGAAATTTATGGTAATTATAAATAATAAAAAATTTTGAAATCAGCAGAACTTTTAAAAATTTGAGACTTGTAAAAAAATTTGAGAACTTCTGAAAATTTTGAAAATATTAGAAATTGTGAAAAATAGAGCATTTTAATAATTAAAATTTTTGACACATTTCAGAAATTTTGAAAATTTTAGATGTTTTGGATATTTTGGTAATTTCATACATTTTTGAAGTTTGAGACGTTTTTATAATTTTAGAAATTTTGATAATTTTATCAAATTGAAACATTTTAGAAATTGTAGAAATTTTGATCATTCATGAAGTTTGGAATATTTTAGAAATTTTGATAATTTTAGTAATTTTGATAATTTTAGAAATTTCAATTTGTTTAACATTTTAGAAATTTAAGAAATGTTGATAATTTAATATTTTTGGCACATTTTAGAAATCTTGATCATTTCAGAAATTTTGATCGATTTAAAAAATTTGCAAAATTCAGAAATTTTGATAATTTTAACAATTCTTAAAATTTTAGAAATTTTGAACATCTCAGAAATTTTGAAAATTTGGAAAATATACAAAAATTGAGATAATCCAAGAATTTTTTAAATTTTAGCAAATTTTCGGTACCACAGTTTTCGTGGTGAGGGGGTCGATTAACTCAAAATGCGTCGAGGGGTTAATTACTCCTGAAATCTGGTGTACACTCTCTCTGCAATCTCATGCAATCCTTTGAAAAAATATTGTTTATAATTTTTTTGAGAATATAGAACAATCATTATAGTATTATAAGAAAATCAGTATAGAAATAAAGAATGTTTAAATATTGCAAGAGTTTATGCAAAAAATAGAGCAAGTACAAACCAACGATTTATATATTTATTTAACGTAGAATTTTTACAAATTTTAAATAATCTGAAGGAATTTCAGAGAACTTCCATGGATTTTAAGCGATGTCATCAGATTTCATAAAAATGTCACCACATTTTAAATACTTCCAAATATTATTCATTAATTTTATCAATTTTTCATCATTTATTATTATTCATTTAAAAAAAACAAAGGAGTTGATTTTTAACTGTAGTAGACCTCTCGACCGGAAACAATAAAAACAGTTCACATTTAACCAGAAATATTTGTATTTTCTTATTGGATTTTTATTAATTCAGTTCGTTTTCAAGTGGAATAACGAGAAAAAGAGAAAAATAAGAGTAATTTTTCAGATCTATTTTGAAAACAATTTTGTTATTAAACATTTTATTGTACCTTGTATCTTTTTGTCCAAAAATTTAATTGGTTTATTTGTAATGTCATTTTTAATGATTAAAACGAAAACCACGCGTCTGATCAAAAAATAATTACTAACAAATTAGTAGTTTTTTTTTTGGGTGAACAGCCTTTGTCGTTTTATTTTTTTCGTAGATTGTGTTATTTGTCTGAAAATTATATTTTTTATTTTTAATGTTGTTTTTTGCGAATAAGAAAAAACTATGGTTCAAATCAATAGGGAAATTATAACGAATTTATAAATCTTTTTTGGCTGTACAATTTTTGTCAAATCATCTTTTTTCGTATCTTCCATAGTCTGACCGCAAAATGGAATATTTGATTTTTCATTATTTTTTGAGCGACCGAAATTGGAATTTTGGATTTTTGAAGAAAATTCAGAAAGTTGTTATGATAATCTTGTGGTGCTTTCAAGAAGCAACATTTTCCTTCTATTGACTTTTTTTCATATCGTTATTTTCTATGTTATTTTTTACGATTTGAACCAAAAAATACGCGTTCTACAAAAACGAAATTAATAAAAAATTTGATGATCTTTTTTGGGTGAACAACTTTTGTCTATTAATTTTTTTTCTTACCTTGTGTCATTTTTCGCAATTGAAAAAAAAATGTTTTAATGTTATTTTTTACAATAAAAACAAAAACTACGGATCCTATCACAAAGCGAATGATGAAAAATTTGTAGATATTTTTTGTGTGCACAATTTTTGTCTATTCATCTTTTTTCGTAACTTTTATCATTTGTCCAAAAATTTTTATTTTCAATGTTGTTTTTATGAATAAAACAAAAGCTACGCTTTTTAAGAAAATGATTGATAACAAATTTATAGATCTTTCTGGGGCAAACAACTTTTGTCTGTCAATTTTTTTTAAGCTTTCGTCGTTTTTCCAAAAATTTAATTTTTCAATTTTTAATCTTATTTTTCACGATTAAAACAAAAACTACCTATCGTATTAAAAAACAATAAATAACAAATTTGTAGCTCCTCTTTCAGTGAACAAATTTTGTTTATTTTTTTTTCTTAGCTTTTGTCGTTTGTCCTAAAATTTAATTTTTTTTTAGTTTTCAATGTTGTTTTTTATGAATAAAACAAGAACTACGCGTCCTACCAAAAAGTGATAAATAAGAAATTTGCAGATATTTTTTGGTTGCACAATTTCTTTCTTATATTTTTTTGTTTCTTGCATATTTTGACCGAAAAATGAATTCTTTTATCATTTTTTGTTCGATCAAAATTTGAATATTTGATTTTTTAAGAAAACTCAAGAAGTTGTTATCATAATCTTGGAGGGATTTCAAAAATGAACGTTTTTCTTTTTCTGTCTTTTTTTCGTAACGTGCGTTATTCAGCCTAAAATTTTCAATTTCCTTTGAGTTTTTGAATATTGAAAATGCTATAACTTTGATAAATTTATTTTCTTGGAAAAAAGTTATAGAAATAAATTGTTCGAACGTATGAGTAATGAGAATAGCTGCGTATAGAAATTTAAAAGCTTGAAAAAAACTGGTCTTAAAAATTTTCAAAATGCTCTAACTTTTTGAATTTTTATTTAAAATAGCTGGCTAACAGACTTTTCCTTCATTATTACACCTTTAAAAAGTGTGCCAAAGCACAATCCAATCCGAGTAGTCTTTTAAAAGTTATCCAGCACACAGACAACAACAACAACAAAAACAACGACAAAGACGACAACGACGACATACAGACAAAAATTCTTCATATTAAACCAATACCTTCTAATCAGGATGGGAATATAAAAAACAAGCAGTTTTGTTCCAAACCCAACTGACCTATTCAGAACAGAGTGACTTTTTCAAAAAACACTTTTCATCGCTCAATCCAGCTCCCCGATATCTCCGGAGTGACTTTTTCTTTTTATTTGTAATTAAAAATCTCATTTCAAAAATGCTTATTATCTCTCCTAAATAATTTAAATTTCATGAGCTAGCTATTCTTTTATCGGTTGACACACTTCATTCGTTACTTGCCCTGTTTTTAACTTCAGGTTTAAGCATTCGAAATAAACCAAACTTTGACTTTACAGAGAAATTGAAAAGATTTTTATTCCAAACATCTACAATACAGAAAAAGATGCAAGATTATATAAGTTATATATTGCCAGCATTACATTATTTAGATTATCTTCATAGACCATGATGCGTTATATAATTACATAATAGAATATTGAATCCAAGTTTATTCTCAAAGGTTCATCTTAGATATTTCCATGTCATTCAGATTTCTTCTGGACATGGGTTTCTTACTTCTGGATGGACCAGGAGGTGGTGAATAGAATGAATTGCTATTTAAATTTATAGGAGTCCTTAATGGATTTTGTGTAGGAGTCGTTTGTGGACTGTAAATCGCCATATTTCCAAGTTGCTGTCTGAGAGGACTGGTAGAGCCAGGTCTGGTTGGCGAACCAACCGTTGAACCAGGATTTACTGTATTAGGAGTTCCTGGATGCATGGGGTGCTGGTAGACGGGTGGCTGGTAAATGGGTGGTTCTGCATATGAAGGATATTGATTTTTCATCTGCACACTCAGTTCTGTAACCAAAAAAATGTGTGAATTTAAAACTTTGAGAGAAAGGGGTATAAAATATATTCCAGATTTCTGCTGCAATTCAAAAAAAATTATATTGAATCAACCACATTTGTGTTGCCTCAACCATAGAATTTGGCTGTTATGTAAATAGGTAATCAGAAAAAAATGTACGAGGTTTGGTTGATTTGACGAGTTGTGAATAATTTGGAGACTGATGAATGCTTCAATCTCAGACCAAATTGAAGAATTCAAACACAATGCTATCAGAAATAAAAATTTATTTGAACTACTTAAAATAATTAAAAAGTAAGTGCAGCAAAGGTTAAAATTAAACAGATTAGATTGGAAGTTAAGATTAAAAAGATTTGATAGATTTCAGATATTACACAAAAATTTCAAAGATTCCACAAAGATTTCATGAGAATTCTTTAATTTGTCAGAAAAGTTTTAAAAATTTCAAAGATTTATAAAGATTTCAAAGATTTCAGTGATTTCAGAAACATTTCACGAAGATTTGAAAGATTTAATTAAATAAGAATTTAAAGATTTCACAAATTGAAATGATTGTAAAACATTTAAAAGATTTCAGACATTTTACAAAAATCTCAAAGATTTTATCAAAAAAATTGAATTTGTTAGACAATCGAAGATTTAACAAAGACTATAAAGATGTCCAAGGTTTCAAAAACTTCGAAGATTTATAAAATTTTTTAATATTTCAGAGATTTCATAACGATTTCATAAAAATTTCAAATTTTTCAGAAAGGTTTCGAAAATTTTCCAATGGTTTTTAAGATTTCATGAAAATTTCCAAATTTTCAGGAAGGTTTCAAAGATTTCATATATTTCACAAGAAATTCATAAAATTTATTTAATGTGTCAGAAAATTTTCGAAGATTTAACAAAGACTTTAAAGATTTAAAAAATTTCAAAAATTAAAAATGATTTCAAATATTTCAGCAATTTCACAAAGATTTCAAACATCTAACAAAAATTTAATTAAAATTACAAATTTGTCCGAAAGGTTTCAAAAATTTGACAAAGATTTTAAAGATTTAACGAAGATTTCTAAGACTCCACAAATTTCAATGATTTCATAAACATTTTTTAATTTTTCCGAAAATTTTCGAAGAATCAACAAAAACTTTACAGATTTCAAAAATTTCAAAGATTTAATCAAGTCTTCCACAATTTTCAATACTCAACAAATTTTAAAGATTTAACATATTTAACAAAAATTACAAAATATATTTTTTTTAATTTGTCAGAAAATTTTCGATGATTTAACAAAGACTTTAAAGATTTCCAAGGTTTAAAAACTTTCAAGGATTTATAAAGATTTCAAAAATTTATAAATTTTTCAAATAGTTCAAAAATTTCACGAAGATTTGAAAGATTTAATTAAATAAGAATTCAAAGATTTCATAAATTCTAATGGTTGCAAAACATTTCAAGGATTTCAGACATTTTACAAAAATGTCAAAGATTTTATAAAAAAAATTAATTTGTTCGACAATCGAAAATTTAATAAAGACTTTAAAGATGTCCAAGGTTTCAAAAATTTCGAAGATTTATAAAGATTTTGAAGATTTCAGAGACTTCATGACGATTTCATACAAATTTCAAATTTGTCCGAAAAGTTTCGAAAATTTTACAATGATTTTTAGGATTTCATGAACATTTCAAAATTTTCAGGAAGGTTTCGAAGATTTCAGATATTTCACAAGAAATTCATAAAATTTATTTAACGTGTCAGAAAATTTTCGAGGATCTAACAAAGACTTTAAAGATTCCCAAGATTTCAAAAACTTCAAAAATTAAAAAAATATTTAAAAGATTTCAGTAATTTCACAAAGATTTTAAGCATTTAACAAAAATTTAATCAAAATTTCAAATTTGCCAGAAAGGTTTCGAAAATTTAACAAAGATTTTAACAAGACTTCAAAGATTTAAACAAGATTTTCAATATTTCACCAATTTCAAAAATTTAAAAAGATTTCAGATATTTCACACAAATTTCAAAGATTTCATGAAATTTTTCTAATTTGTCAAAAAAGTTACTAAGATTTAACAAAGAGTTTAAAGATTTTCAAGGTTTCAAAAATTTCAAAGATTTAGAAAGATTTCAAATATTTCAGTGATTTCTCAAAAATTTCACGAAGATTTTAAGGATTTAATTAATTGAGAATTCAAGGATTTTACCAGTTTTAATGATTGCAAAACATTTCAAAGATTTCAGACATTTTACAAAAATTTCAAAGATTTTATAAAAAAAATTTAATTTTTTAGACAATCCAAGATTTAACAAAGACTATAAAGATGTCCCAGGTTTCAAAAACTTCGAATATTTATAAAAATTTCAAAGATTTCAGAGATTTCATGAAAATTTCAAATTTGTCAGAAAAGTTTCGAAAATTTTACAATGGTTTTTAGGATTTCATGAACATTTCGAAATTTTCAGGAAGGTTTCGAAGATTTCAAATATTTAACAAGAAATTCATAAAATTTATTTAACGTGTCAGAAAATTTTCGAAGATTTAACAAAGATTTTAAAGAATTGTCACATTTTGTCAATGGGGTTCAATGTCTTCTGTCATAGACTATCACAATTCGGCTACCCCCCCCCCCTCTTCTAAAACTGTGACATCCTTTATGGAAGCTCCCTTTGCGTAGATTTTAGAAAAGTATAAGCGACCAGCAATTTGCAATTTAAGAATTAAACTTTATTTTAGACGCTTAATTTTTGTGAGAAGTTCCTGTGCATAGTTCATTGCCAGTTTTTGATAATCGAGTTCTAACATTATACTTTTTAGTGTAAGAAAAGTGAGAAAGTAAGGAAAAAATCCTAATATAAGTGAATCAATGAAGATTCCATATCTTTACACGTTCGAAAGCTTATACGTTAGATAGTATTGTAAACATTGATATGTATATTGATCTGTAACCTTAGTGTTCTTCTAGTCTTAATATTGAGAACAAAAGACTTTTAAAGTATTAAATCAGTGAGATTTATTTATAACTAGGTTCGCGATTTCCTAAAAATCTCAAGATTATAGTTCGATCACAGTGGGCACAAAATTTCACGACGTCGTAAGGACATCGCTACAACACCTTTAAGACGTCCTATGTCCATGTCTTTACGATGTTATAAAAATCTCTTCAAATTTTGTGCTCACTAGTATAATATTTATGGTTCAAAGGTTTTTGTTTTACATAAAATAATTTATGTATAAAATATAAAAAAAGTTTCTATCATATCCATATGTTAAGGACTCATTCAGTACGTTAATAAAAAATGTTTAATACTACACCTCAAAAAATAAATAATTTTTTCAAAATATTACTCTATAAATCTAAATCAGTAAAAAGTCACTAATTATCAGTGAAATCTCACTGATTCAAATAGCTAGAATCCGTTCACTGACAACCAGTGAAAAGTTGCTTTTTCATTCAGTGAAAATTTCACTTTTGAGAGTTAGCAGCACTGCACCACGTCAATTTAGCACACTTATAGTCCGAAAATTTACAAATTTATTACTAAAAAAAAATTATTTTTGCTACTTGAGTGAAATAATAACAACAGCGCTTTACTTTAAAACTTATAGGTTATGTCTCGCATGATTTACTCTGGTGTTTGTGGATTGATTAATGAAAAGTCCAGAATCGCTGATTAATCAGTAAAATGTTCAAATACTATTTCAATCAGTGAATTTTTCACTGATTCATATTTAGAGAGTATCTTCTTTTATTCTAAGCCACAATTAAAATACGTGAAAAAAGTTATATAAATAAAAAAATAATTTTCATAATTCGTTAAACCAAAATGTCGTAAATTACGTCTGTAACGGCGTCATAAACTATGCCTCAAACGACGTCGTAAACTACGTCTTAAAAGACGTCTTTTACCATCCCAATTTCCGACATCGTTTACGCCGTAGTTTACGACGTCAGAATTTTTAATAGGGTATATACAAGTTTCAGAAATTTATTCAGAG
The DNA here is from genome assembly GCA_011634705.1 of Andricus grossulariae. NCBI lineage: Eukaryota > Metazoa > Arthropoda > Insecta > Hymenoptera > Cynipidae > Andricus > Andricus grossulariae. Next base: position 214,602,104 of record JAABKJ010007545.1, on the reverse strand, counting down.
TCCATTATAAGGACAGACCCACCAAATGTGCATTTTCATTTTACCTGTGAGACACGAATAATTAAAATCTTATAATGACAAAAAGGTTTTATTCACGAACAGTATTTGGCGAATTTTAGTGATCTCACAACATTCCCTCGTGAAATTTTTTTGACTTTTATAATTTATTAAATTTAAAAATGTTTAAGTCTCAATTACACATTAAAGAATGATCAGTATTGATTTCGTTAACTAAGCTAATCGGGAATATTCTTGTTTTTAATCAATTATTAATTTCCCGATATGACTCGATGCATTCCCTACTGAGAAATTGCGGCCGCGTTCGCGGGCGCGTATAAGAAACAGCATTAGCAGCCGCATTTAGAAATACTATAAATCGCTAAAAAATTTACGTTGACTTAATTTTTATTGTCTGAGGTGTAATTGAATAAGCACAAACGTGAATATTTATCAATTAAAGAAGAAATTTTATTCAATTTCGTTGTAAAATTGCTCGCAGGAAATTTTCAAACTACCCAAATACTATGTTGCGCAGAAGTAGATTGTTTATATGATGCTTGACATTTTTAAATGGATGATTATTGATATTATTAATCATGAGACAAAATAAGCCCGAACATGTGCTTATTATGCGGACAAGAAAATCTTTTTTGCAACACCCACCTCAAAAGTCGACGTTTTCATGCTTCTAAATGGTGCCTAAAGGACCTCATTTGAGTAGACTGTTTGCGAAACAATTTTCGCGCATGCGCATTTTGAACATGGCTTACTTTAAGCACTGGTGGTAAAGACGCGCATGCGCACTTTCGAGATAAGGCACTTTAGACACTGGTATAGGTTACTTTAAACACTGGTGTTGGTATCTTCTCGAAATAAATTTAGATTTAACTTGAACAAATCTTTTAATGATTAAAGTTTTATTTTTAGGGCTTCGTAGCCGTTTCGTCCGTCGTACAAAAGGGCATAAGCGCCAATATCTGGCACGGCAAATGGGCATAAGCGCCAAAATTGTTTTTTTCATAAGATTTTGTACATTATTTTGTTTTTAAACCATTTTTTTTCAAGAAATTTTTCCCACCAAATTTTTCTTTTTAACATTTTTTGTAAAAAAAATTATTTTTGGAAATTTTTTGTTTGAAAATCTTTGTTTTCCACAAAATTTGTCCACAAAATTTAAAAATATTTTCTCTCAAGATTAGTATTTTGCGTTAACTCCTCCTAACACCACTTTTTCGGACTCCATGTCTAGGTTGATACTGCAGGTTCCTTACCTTACCGACCTAGACCCTCAACGTTGATTCAACATTGCTTCAGCGTTGATTAAACGTTGCTTTAAAGTTACCTCAACGTTGATTCGACATTGCTTCAACGTTGATTGAACGTTGATTGAACGTTGCTTCAACGTTAATTCAACATTGCACAAAAGTTGACTCAACATTAAACAAAAATGATTAAATATCTGATTTATCTATCTATCCAGCTGTTGTGTGAACCGTTAAAACCTCACCGCTTTAAAATTATTAAACATGAATTTTCAAACCATTAGTATTATTTTCTACTGGTAGATGACGCTTCCAATTAAATTACTAATACACACATATCCGAAGTGTTATTATTTCAAATTTTCTCGAAGCTTCTAAAACGATTTGTTCACATGAATAGTAAGTGGTGGGGTTAAGGTCTGAAGAGTGGAGCAATTATCTATAAAACCAACACCAACTTGTGGTAATGCTTCATTCTAAAAAAGTGTAGTGCAATGTAAAGTTTATTGCCTAATGAAATTGGGAAGTTTGTTATTGGTTCAAAGTTCTAGTGAAAAGAAATGTCTTTCAAGAAGATAGATCTTAACCCATTAACGACCAAGAACTACAATTTCTTAACTTATGGTCCAGTCTCATTCTCATGACTGAAAAAGAGAAATTTCCAAACGAAAACCATGTTTCCTTGTAGTTTTGGGTATGCTCTTCAAGAATCTGTGGTCAGAATAAAGTTTGGTTCAGCAGGACATCCAATATGGCGCCAAAATTGGAGAAAAGTACCAAAAAATCGGGAATTTTTTTGCTTCAAATTTTGTTTTCGAGTCAAAAGAGTATTGGGACTAGATCCTAACTATGATCAACGGTGATCGAAATAGTTGAACTGCAAGAAAAAACTGGTCTCGCCGATCTCCAATAGCCGTACTCTTTGCAAAATGACGGATCCATACCCTTCGCAAAACAGCGGATCCGATATGGCGAACATAAAATTTTGGAAACTCTACGATTTTCGCACAACTCTGTACTCGCGGGGTTTCGGGGTCGCTGATTATAAATTAGACATCGAATTTTTTAGATTAAAAATGGCGGACATGAAATTTTGGAAACTCTACGATTTTCGCACAACTTTGTACTCGAGTGTTTACGGGGTCGCTGATGCAGAACAAATGAATAGCTCCCCAGGCAACGTCGGGTCGTTTGTATCGGACCTTCATTTGTTTCATGCACTTATTCAGACTGAGTTGTAAAAGACACTGTCAACATTCCGTTGCAAATTTATTGGACGAGTTTCCATAGCAACTTCCTGGAAGATTCAGTTATTTATTTTTACTACCATCGCCATGTCGCAAACAAATAGCAAAAGACGTTCTGTTCCTACCTATGTGGAGTATGCGGTGGCTGCCATATTGTATCCGCTACTTGAAATTTTGAAAATCCGATTTGAAATTCGTAATCAGCGACCCCGAAAACCCCCGAGTACAGAGTTGTACGAAAATCGTAGAGTTTCCAAAATTTCATGTCCGCCATATTGGCTCCGCCATTTTGAATTTCAAAAATTCGATGACAAATTCATAACAAGCGACCCCGAAAACCCCCGAGTACAGAGTTGTACGAAAATCGTAGTTTCCAAAATTTCATGTCCGCCATATTGGCTCCGCCATTTTGAATTTCAAATATTCGATGACAAATTCATAATCAGCGACCCCGAAAACCCCCGAGTACAGAGTTGTGCGAAAATCGTAGAGTTTCCAAAATTTCATATCCGCTATATTGGATCCGCCATTTTGTGGAGGGTACGGATCCGCCATTTTGCGAAGAGTATGGCTATTCGAGATCGGTAAGACAAGTTTTTCCTGTCAGTTCAGCTATTCCAATCACCGTTGATCATAGTTAGGATTAAGTCCCAATACTCTTTTGGCTCAAAAAAAATTATGAAAAAAAATTCCCGATTTTTTAGTACTTTTCTCCAAATTTGGCGCCATATTGGATTTCCTACTGGACCAAACTCCATTCTAAAAACAAATTCTTGAAGAGCATACCAAAAAATACAAGGAAAAATAGTTTTCGTTTGAAAATTTCTCTTTTTCAGTGATGAGAATGAAGCTTGAACATAAGTTAAAAAATTGTAGTTCTTGGCCATTAATGGGTTAAAATTAAACAATTTCAATTCCTTCTAAGTTTTGAATAATCTAGATTTTTCATTTTTAATCTGAAATCAATAAATTTCGAGATTCTCGAATTAAAAAAAAATCAATGTTGAGAGCTTTTAATTAGAGAAGATACAATTTCAATTTATTTATAATGAAATTGTCTGATTAAAAAATGTAGAGGCAGAATTTTTTCAATTTTGAAAGCTTCTGATACAAAATTGATCAATTTTGAGTACTAGCAATGCCGTATTATTAAATTTTAAACAATTTAATTTAGAAATGATAAAATTTGTATTCCTTTTTATTCCATTAAAAATATCGTCCTTTTTTCAAAATTTTACAAAATATACAATTTTTTGATTTGCAAAGTTTTCAATTCAAAATTGTTTGATATTATTTTTTAATTTCAAGCACTTTCAATTAGAAACCATTAATTGATGTTTAAGAAATTGGAAAACTCTTAACATTTCAAAAATTGCTCGATAATATATTTTCAAATTGTTTATATTTTTAAATAGCTGAATACATGAAATACTGCATTTTACTATAGAAAATTTCAAATCCCTAATTTTTCGCTGGAATATGTGTAAAAAAGCGAGAAAGTAAGATTTTGGTAGAAAACTCCATTTTTTCAAATATGGTTTAAACCGTTCAGCTTTACCTGCTTCAATTATAGAGATGCTTATAAAATTATATGAAGGAAATTTTTTTATTGTAAGAAATATAAATAATTTGAATTTTAAGTTTCAATTAAAAATGTATAACAAAAATTATTTATTGATTAAATTTCCCTGTTAAGATCATTTTTGTAGTTTATTTCTTGTAAGCGCAATTTGATAGTCTTAAGTATATTTTATGCTTAAAGTTTCTAAAAGTATGTAGGTAAAGTAAATCTCAAAGGGAAAATAGTTTTAAAACATAGATGGTTCTCAATATAGCCCCGAAGAGAATAAAGGCGATAAATGCCACATAAAAAGTTTGCTTGAAAGATTTCCAACAATCCAGGGGGATTTTGTTTAGGCGAGGGGATATTTTTACGCGGATATATTCAGTAAAAAATTAACTTTTGATTTATGAGATCACTTCACAATAAAATTAAATATCAAATTTAGAATTACAAAAGGAAGAAAAGAAAATTGCATTTGTATTATTTTTTTCATTTTCATCGGAAATCTCCTTTATTTTCCATAGATTTATTGAGTAAATTCCACAGAAATGTCAGATACTTTAATGGACTTTGTTTATATTATCGTGCATAATATTAGACTGTACAACAAGCGGGATACAGCGTCGATTAGCGACGAGCATGAAGTTTGCTGCGCCGGAACGATGCGCAATTTCAGGGAGAAGCGGTAGATTGAGGATGCGCATGGCACTACTAAGTTCTCTAGAGGACTAAATGACACATTACTTCGCTGTGATATCACCAATCGTGTGAAGACCAACTTAAAATCTTCTGAACAAATGTGTAAGTCGCAAGTTCCGGCGCGGGGATTGGGGAAAATATATATTTCAAAACAAAGGTTTTGTAAAATATCCACAAAAATTGATTAGAAATTAATTTTGTATAATTTTTTGTATTCAAATGAGAATTTTGTAGTCACTTATAGATTTCTGAGGGTTTCTTATCTAAACATTAGAGGAGAATTACATAGGAATAGTTTCCGATTTTTCTGTGCAATTTTCAATCAAAATTTTGTATAGAATAATAATTTATTTAAAACTCAAATTGTGCCTACATTCGTTAAAAATTCTCAATTACTGCCAAGTAATTCAAAAATGTATGTAAATTTCACAATTCATTCAATTGATAAAATTACAGAAATTTAAATAGCGTATTGAAAGAAAAAAACATGAAAACTTGGCGAGATTTTCTCTCTTATTCTATTTTTAATAATAATAATTTCGCTAAGTTCTTATTTATTTTGTAGTCTTATAAATACTCAAAATTGATATAATTTCATCAATTTAATGAATTTTACAATTCACATATCTTTTGGAGTTAATTAGTAATCTTTGATTCAACAAACTGTGTTGATTGAACTGAAAAAGTGTTAACTTGGTAGAATTTTTTGCATTCTAGATGTTTTTGATGAGATTACAATTATTTTTTAGTACAAATTTTCATTAAACCATATACTCTTTTAAAAGGAATAAAAATATCTAATAATTAACACAACATAATCCATATAATGATTATTGACATTCCTATTATAAATGAAAATATAACTATAAGAAAGTTTTTGTTTTCCATTTTAATTTCATTTCATTTTCATTGAAAAATATTTAATGAATCAGAGTTATATTGAAAATGTCATACAGTTCAATAATGTAAGCTCCAGCAGGTCGAATAAACGAAACAGTTGAATTTTTAACCAAAAATATTATTTGGACAAAATTGTTGAAATTTACACATATCAATTAAATTTTCAACAAAATAGTTGAATTTTTAACCGAGTAGCGGAATTTTTAACGTAAAGAGATGAATCTTCAACCAAGAAGATTAATTTCATACCAAAAGACGAATTTTCAACAAAATAGGGTAATCGTTACAATGATTGGCCACTTGAAGAATGTTTCCAGTTTAACAATTTGTAAAAAAATACTGTAAGCGTCGAAGGAAATTGTAAAAGGCACAGATGGATAAGCAATTTTATAAAGATCTAAGTTACCATAGTAAGTTAAACGTTGAAAATAGAAGATAATTTATATATATATATATATAAAGAAAAAAGTGACAAAAAAAAACAATGATTGGCCATGAGGACATAGTGATTAGCATAGGTCAACGATTGTATGATTGGCCACTGAAATGTGGTGAAATATAGTCATTGGCCACCCCGTTATCAACATCAGGTTAGGCATTATTGATTTTGAAATCACAGCATTTCGCCAATAGATTATATAATGATTGGACGGAGCCAAAAACTGTTTTTGACATGATTTCCACACATTATCTGTAAAAAAAATTAATAAACAATTATATATAGTCCATAAAAAGTTTAAACAATTTTGAATAACTTTTTGCAAAGATATTATTCATTTTCTTACCAAATATTGTGGCCAATCATTATGTTTCCGCTGTATTCGCGATGACAATTATTGGTCAACCATTTATCGATATACAGATATCATTTTAAGGCTAGAATACTACATCCATCTATCTTAATTCACCAAATTCAATTAACATCCAAAAGTTTTTAGTTGAATCTAACGCAATAATTGTTGAAAAGATAATAATTTTTAGAAGCGGACTTTCTTAACCTCAACAGCTTTTCGATTAAATTTCTTACTTGTTCAGCATTACCAGGAAAAATATAAATATAATGTAAAAAATATAATTTAAAAATATTTACATCAGATGGACAATCATTGGGGGTGGCCAACTACTGTACCGATTATCCTGCACGGACTTCAAACCAAATTACATTTTCAATTAAAAACATTACTAAAAAGAAAGAATTTGAAACTAATTGCATTTAACGAAAAAAGGAAAATGTTTAACAAAATACTTGAATCTTCAATCAAATAGGTGACTGTTGAAAAAAGATGAATTTTTAACAGAATAGTTGAATTTCCAATCAAATACGATACACTTTTACCTAAATAGTTATATTTGCAACCAGAAAGATGATTTTTTCAGTAAAAGATTAATTTTCTACCAAAAGATACGAATTTTTAACAAAATACATGAATTTTTAAACGAATAGTTAAATTTTCAAGTAGAAAAGAAAACCTTTTCGAATAAGATCAATTTGCAACCAAAAATATAATTTTCAAATAAAATCATTAATCTTTAACCGGAAAATTAAGTTTCAACAAAAAAGTGCAGTATTTTAAATTTTCAAACAAAAACATGGCTGAACTTTCAAATAAAAAAGATAAATTTTCCTCCTGTTTCCCTACTTTCCTTCCCTAGCCTACGCTTTCCCTTATATATCCAGTCTCATTTTTAATTATTTCTCCTACTTCCCCTCACTGGCCCTTACATCACTCATTTCCTCTCGCCTCATTTTCCCTACTTCCATACCCTCACTTCTTCTCTTCTCAATTTCCTTCACTCCCCCTACTCTTCCTTCCATATTTTATCCTAAATTCCCCTCCCCTCATTTTCTCTCACTTGCTTTTCCCTCAGTTCGGCGGTGCTATGAAACCCTAAAAATCCAAACAGGCAAATCTTATCAAAATTAAAAAATCTTTTATTAAAAAAAAGAACGTCCAAATCGAATGAATAATTCAGGCAAAAAGGTGCTTTGCCCATAGGAACTTTTTTCGTCCCAATGTGCGACGATTCACTACCACGAATTTTGATATGATTTGAAATTCTATCGAAACTGAACAAAACTTCAATTAAGAATTCCTAAAAAAAATTCCTCAAAAAAATGTGTAAAAAAATGTAGAAATTTTCTCTGGAAATAAATAAATTAAAATAGACTAAGTGAAAATATAAGAAAATCACTTCCTTCTATCTAAGGTATCTAATATTTCCTGCGGAGGATGTGTTCTAAATCACAGATTTCCAAACCAAGGATGACTATATTTTGCGAAATGGAAGACACATACGAGGACGAATATGAGGAGAAATAGTGAAACCGAGTGAAGAAATTTATGGCATCGTGAATCAAGGATCGGATCACGGGTGCGTTCAGCGGTTGCACATGACTTGAGAGGGTTTGGGGTTTTGGCATACAGCGCGATACAAGCCAATAGCAGCTGCTCACGAAGTCGTGTGATCATCCATGTTTGAATTATTAAATTCTGGCTTACTAAAATCGATTAGAGGTGTAACGCTTTTCTCCATATTAACAGCAAATCTATTAAAGTAGAATAATGCTCCTACTATCTCTCCAAAAAATTAAGATACTGCAATTTTTGTACTGATTATAGTGAAAATCACAGCAGAAAAAATTCTAAAAATATGAGTACACGTTGCAAATGAAGATTTTGCCTATATTGGTACAGGGTTTTGAAATTTGTAGTCGATTAGCAATTATTTCCTGATGAGTGAGAGGTTAAAAAGTACCATTATCATACGATCATTTCAGAATGCTTACGCGGAGAAAAATGGATGTTTAAATGTAGATATTCAAAGGGTAATATTGTACCGCCTAACACGCAGATATTCATGTCAAACATCTAAAATCTTTTTGAGATTTTAGGCGTAAAAATATTTTTATGTTAAACTGAAACACATTCAGGTGTTCAAATCGTCCGGCGCATGCGCATTTGAATTTCACAATAATAATGAAATTCGTATATGAAATACGGAATGTGGATTTGAGGTTAGGTTTCTGATGACAGAGAGCGCGATCTTTTGAAAAGTTCAAACGCGAATGCTGCAATGCATGCCATTTAGGAAAAACAAAATATTTGTAACTATTGTAGATCAGTTTTCCGAATATAAGTAAGGTGACGTAATAAATTAAAAGTCTAATTGTTACTATTATTTTTGATTTCAATAAACACGTTTTATATTACACAATATAACTATTTACATGATTTATCAGGCAAACTACAATAAATTACTCATTTTCTAACATTTTTATATTAGAATCTCAGAACCTTTTAGCTGTAATAACAAATCTACCTACCTGTGCTGTAATATCAATTCCAACACATCTCTTCCTTTCTAATTGACTTATTAAGCTCACTTCTTGAGATCTGTATATTCATAAACAGAGGTTAGAAGACAGTAACCACATCGGCCCACCTGATCTACGCGCACGCTCATACAGGCAATTGTACGCTCTGCTAATGTACCGTACGAGAAAGATGCGAGGAAAATGATGATGTTTAGCCTTTTTTAATATTTATAAAATAATAACAGATTTGAATCATGAACAGCCACCTTCTTATGAAAGAACACACCACTGAGCAAGAAACGGAATGGTTTTTATAATTTTTTTTCACTCCGAAACTGTTTTTTAACGCACGTACGGAAATGACGTTTTTGTGGTCAAAATGCACTTTTCAGTTTTAATATCGGATTCACAAAAACAAAGAGTTAATATTTTAAGCTCAATTTTATAGAATCCTGTATCAAACGATACGCTTAATATTTCTGTATTTATGACTCAACTGTATCTAAAATATTTTACTGGAAAAGATGACGTACGGTAATGACGTCTGAAATGACAAAAATCGAGGGACAGACTTGAAGGTTTTTACAATATTATTTGTTTGACATGAAAAATGTGCATAAATCAAATTTATGTTTATCTAAAGTTTACAAACTTGATACGTTAAGCGTTTTTCGGGTTATTGTCTAAAAAAAGGAGAAAATCAGTTTATTCTTTTGCAAAGTGAGGTTAGGACGCCGTACGGTAATGACGGTTGGGGTGTTCTTATATTAAATTAAAGTAAATAGGAACAGAAATGAAAAAAAAGAACCTACCATTTTGTAGAAAATTATAATAAGTATCTATTAAATTTAAGAAAAAATCAGTACGAGCTTCTTAGTTAATGTTATATCACTGAGACTTCAAGTTTTCCTTTAATTTGACAATTACCCATACGACGGTTATATAATTTCGACATTGCAATTATGGAATATTACAATTTTGGAACATTTTCAAAGAATCAAAATTAGCTATCCTTAATTAAAACTGGATAACGACTTTTGTCTGTCGACACTCAACACGGCGGAACAATGTTCTTAAGTTTTAGGTTATATTGACTCGAACACATTTGCCCAATTGACAAAATGTTTGTGAATTTATAATAAAATATGAGTTTAAGTAATTTAACCCTCAGTTACCCCACGTGTTTTAGTACCCTTTGTTACACCACGTCGCAGAAATTGCGCTGCTTTTAAAAATCCTCTAGGTCATTTTGACTCCCGTGGGGTAACTAAGGGTTAAAATAGGTAGAATTTTAAACACAGATTGCAGATCATTCGTTTCGAGCTTACTTACCCCGTTTTTATTTTGAATTAAAAATATTAAACATAACCTCAGCTTGACTGAATATATCATCTGATCGACATTTCATACCCTTTTTCTGTTTTTAGTTCATGTACGAATATTCAAGTTTAGTTTTAAATTCACAAATAAGTTATCAAATAATTCCTTAAATGCTCAGAAATAAGTAAATTCAATTATTTGAAGCCGTTATTTGACATAACCATGTATGTATGCATACATGTAATATTTTGGATATATCAGTTTAACATTTTGGATGTTACAGAGTAACATCTCACTTTTTAGTATCTACAGATGCTAACTTTGAACATCTAGATTGCTGTCCTATAGTTAAACATAAAATATGTTGATCCTGAACATCTAGATGTTACGTTTAAACATCCATTTTTCTCCGTGCACTTGTCTGGGACTTCTCCCATCTCGATAGATAAATTTATCAATTCGCACAGTCTGTGAGGTATGAGTTCGCCACCGTATTTAAGCATTTCAGTGTTAATACTGTCTGCACCAAGAAATTACGAACACAAAATTTATAAAAGAATACTTTTCGTTTTTTTCTGTACTGAATTTAAGAAAAATTGGTTTAATTTTAAAATCACTTGTCACCTGAACGTATAAATATACCTATAAAATGTGAACAGGTTACGCTTACCCCGAAAGAGATTTGATTAAATGGTATAATAATAATAATACTATATAAATTATATCGTAAATTTTCGATCAATCTAAATAAACCTACACCCATTCTCCCCATTATTGCCATCCTTTCATTTGTCTTTTAGTAGATGTACTCTCTAAAAAAATGTTAGGTTTGAAGTTGAATCACCGAAATCAGTACGCCCGTCGACCTTGATTCTAGAAGGTCCATCGCAGAATCACAATTTTTTTAAATTAAAGCTTTTAAAATCAAACAGTCTTAAATTTGAGATTTTCACAATCAGTTGAAAATTGTTGAATGTTGAATGATTCAATAAAACGCTATATTATTAAAATAGCAGACAATTTCTAAATTGTTTAGGAAGTAAAAATACAAACAAGCAAAGAATTGAGAAGGCTACGTGTTACTTTAGAATTTAGATCATTGAAAAATAAGGTAGGGTAGAACGAAGTCAAAAGTGCCGAGGGGAAAAAGTGCCACATACGATAACACAAAAGCAAATAATTTGTTACTCGATCTGACATTTTCCGTTGATCGGTCGAATTACCATAAACTCCTGATAGCCGCTGGTAGCCACTAAAAGCACAGTCCTGCGAGGGTCAGTTACAAAAATGACAGGGTGTGAATTTTGTCGATTTTTTTACTCTAAAAACGAATCCGGCAGCAGAAATTGTCTAGCACGTCAGATTTTAGAGTAACTTTAAGTTAAATGGTCAAAATGGCCATTGTTTTACCATTGAACCTAAAGTTAATCTAAAACCTGACGTACTAGACAATTTCTGTTGCCGGATTCGTTTTCAGCCTCAACAAATCTACAACATTCACCCCCTGTTATTTCTGTAACTGAAAAACCCTTAAATTTCGCAGGCATGTGAAGTTGTTTTTGAGATCGTGGCTATACGGTTAAATTGTTTTTTGTGCATAAATTAGTGCTATCACCACCGTTTCTTTTTGGTACCAACACTTATTCTTGCATGCATGTTAATTGTAAATAATGGAAATTTGTGGGGGGTAAAAAGTACCAAGTGACACTTTCTACCCCAGAGTTTGTATGACATTAGGCTATTTTATAATAACTAGCTGTGGAGCTTATTCTGAAAGCATCCCAGGCGAGTAATGGATCTACCCGTGTAGAAATTGCCCTATTTTGCCCCATTTAATAAGTGGCGCTGAAAAGGCCCACACGAGTTTTTCTATTTTCAATAAGAATGATTAAATTATGATGGGGCAAAAATGAGGCATTAAAATATAAATAAATGTCAGGAATTCACGAGAGACACTCTGTTACACCACACATTTGTCATGTCGCGTCCGTCGACGAAAGTTTGATCAACCTAACCTACTGTATGTGTGAAGAAGACTTTTTATTGGCATTAGGGTCGATAATTTTTATTTGTTTTGTGTTCTACAATTAATTTAAACTTTGCCTAGTAATTTATCTCGGAAATTGGGTACAAACCGGCGTTTCGACTTTTTTGTTGCGCGCGATCAAGTTGCTGCTAGACACATAGGAACACCGAACAAGCCGAGATACAAACAAGCACACATTGAAGCATGCGGACAGGCAAACGATCGAGTGGACATTGTAGAAGAAGAGCAAGAACAGTTTCTGAGATTGAACCAAACAACCCCTGAAAACCGCATTAGAGCAATAAAGGAAGAATACAGTAAAAAATGTAATCGTGCATTCACGATTCATTTATACCATCATGAAAAACATGATCTGGACGCGCATAGAGTAAGGCATACTTAAAACATTAATGCTGTATAAATATAAATTCAAATGAAAATGTAATTGTGAATGTAACTTCAATGTAATTGTTAATGTAACTGTAAATGTAATTGTAAATGTAACTGTAAATGTAATTGTAAATGTAACTGTAAATTCAATTGTAAATGTAACTGTAAATGCAATTTTAAATGTAACTGTAAAGGTAATTGTAAATGTAACTGTAAATGTAATTATAAATGTTTCTGTAGTATTCAGTGTTGGTATGACGAGAATTCAAGTCTTGGTGGATCCGTACACTTAAATAGGTTTAATTTCGCTGTACTATACACAGGTTTTACGGCGATTTTCCTTGTGTACTGCAAAAATATTTTAGGTAAATGCTAGTACAGATATCATGAAAGTCAGGCGCAGCCGCTGGTGTGTAGAATCAGTAAATTCTTCCTCAAATGCACCTTTAGAAAGGTCAATGTTATGTGATTATTAATTACAAATAAAAGAAAATTAAATATAATAATATACTATTCATTTTTTCATTGATTATGTTCACATTAAGGATCCTATATTCACGCTCTCTTGAAAAGCTGATTATCTCAAAACCGAAAGATCGTTCTGGGTTAAACATGAAACTATTTGACTAAAACTTGATGCATTTTGTTTGAAAAATGTTTTCTTTCCTTTGATACAGAATCAATCTGCCGTGTTGAATTTTTTTTCTCTTTTTTTGGTTGAGAGTGAACATATATTGCTTGAAACACCTTTTTTTTTTGAGAGAACATTAAGCTTCATTGTTATAATGTATCCCTTTTATTGAAAAATGTTCGGTTGTTGACCCATTAGTAACCAAAGAACTAGAACGTTCAAGTGCTTTTAGGCATCAATAAATCGTACCGAAAATGTATCGACCTTTCCATGTTTTTAAGGCAGCATTTAGAAACATCTGATCATAAGCGTTTTCATATTAATATTAATATTTATGAATTATTTGAAAAACGAAAAGCGTTTCAAATGCCGCTGTTTGTTCTGAAGCGTACAGGTATACGTGAAAATGGAATAGAAAATATGAATGAAACATAAGTGTTGAAATGATCTACTTTTCGTTTTCGAGCCATCATTCTAGCAGACCCAGTAGGCTAGTGACTAGGGGCCATTTTTGTTGATTCTATTCGTAAATATATAGTGATATATCATATCTATGATTTTAGAAAGACTGGAAAACAAATACGATTATTCTCTCGCTTGTGTCTTACACAATTTTTACATTGAAAAGAAAATCAAAAGACCCGAGGAACGAAGTTTTAGCCCAATTTTCAAACAAAAAAAATCAAATTTATAACGAATAATGTAACAGTTGATATTTCAACTCAAAGAAATTTCAATTCTAATTTTGAAACAGTTACATTTCACAAAAATGATGCTATTTTCCATCATACCTTCATTATTGGAGATCGAATCCCCTTTGTTCGCGAAGCGAATTGATTTTTATCAGAAGAATCGACTATAATATTTTGACAGCAGACAAGAGATAAGCATAGTCACTTGGAGTTGGCTGCAGCGCTCGGAAATGGAAGGAAGTTCGCATGTGAAAGAGAGATATGAGAATAATATATAAATCGATGTTGTTTTCTCTGGATCGTAAAGGTGTTGAACTTGGCTGCAGCGCTTGTGCGATTATGATGGCGATGGAAAGAGAGAGGAAACGATCGCGTCACATTAGAGAGATTCTGCTTTCGACCAATCACAAGCCGTTTTATTTCTTTTCATCCCGCTACGTGATCACTTTCCCTACCTAGGGAGGAAAAGAAAACTTAGCTGCATTCGGCCACTTTCGCTTCACTCTACAGGCATTGAAAATCAATCTTTTGATGAAGGTGTGGTGAAAAAGAATTTACAACTATATAGTTTAGAAAGTAGTAAAAAGTAGTGAAAAAATGTTAGAATTTCTTTCCAGAGGGTTTATTTAACAAATAATAATTACGATGGAAAGAAATCATTTTTATTTTGATACATAATCGCGGCGACAGGTGCTATCTTAAAAATCGTCTTTTTTTTTAAACATCTTCACAAGAGGACAAGTTTCTCGTAAAGTATAAAACCTGGCACAAACGACCAAAATATTTTAAAATCCATATACTATTGGCCATGCACGTGTATGCTCACTACACTCCACCACAACGAAATATATAATATCTATTCATATAAAGCAGATCAATCAAGGAAAAAACCAAAAAGACAAAGAAAAACTGAATCGTTTTCAGCACGTACTCCGAGGCATCAAATAGAATTGAAGCATGATAGCATAAAAAGTTTTTATTTTTCTATAATAACAATTTATATAGTAAGAGCGATATCAAATTTTTAATCTTTTTCCACGCTAAAGACAATAGAAGGAGAAGAAATAAAGATTAAATTGGAAACGAGTCTTACCAAAGTGTAGTTGAGGTTCAAATAATAGTTTGCATAAATATAATATTTCGTGAAAAAAAAGTTCTTCTCTCGGATGAGATTTTTATTTAGCTAAGTCCTAAGTTAAGGTCCTAAGTCAAGGTCCACTTTTGGACAGAATCCAAAGGATATGTAATAAATTATTTTCACACTGTTCCAGAAAATGAGGTGTTAAATTATCATAATAATTATTATATATTGTACCATTCATTCATTCTCTGTGTTTAATAAATACAATGAATACCTTGTCCTTAGCATAACTGTCCCATTAATGAATTTGTTTGTTACAGGTCAACCCACTGTCCCGATGCGACCAACTTTTTCACGTTTCCGATCAGAAACGAACTCGCGCTCGAGAACAGAAACCTTCTTGTCCTTCGGACAAGTAAATTCAGAAAATTCAGGATATTTACAGAAGATAAACTTTTCATGGTCTGCTCCGTAAAATATGTCGAATGAGCATCGTTTGCTTTCAAAACTATTGTCTTACTGTCAGAAACTTTTTATTTAGATGTATTTATCACAGAAACGTGCAATTAGTTGAATTATTCTGTTGTCTCTTACTGATGAAATAGATTATTTATTTCAAGTACATTTTTTCTTTTAGCATTCAGCATTTGGCTCCTTGTTAGTTTTAGACGCTCGGGAAATTTTCCGCCAAACTTTTGGACAGAATACGAGAACATATTTCATTTTTGGCAGTTTAACTTTGTCAATATCCTTGGTATTTTCATTGGAAATCAAGCAATGGTTTACGTCAAGTTGAATGAACTTCAGAATTGAGATTATGTTGACTGAGCACACAGGTACCAAAAGTTCCCCTGAAACTGGCGATTAAGGGAAGGATAATAATATGTATGTGATCTGCAGGGATGAAAATGTGGAAGGCTAAAGCAAAAACGAGAGCAGCGCAAGTCAAAGCTTTTGCAGCTTGTTTCTGACTGCCAGGGTGAGCAAGAGCGAGCGGGACAGGGCTGGGCGGTTGTCGTATTGCGGTTGAGCGTTTGGCGAGTGTGAGAAGGGAAGGGGGGCGGGGTCATGCTGCAACGTAACAATCGCCCGGTTTGGTGCAATTACGCTTTTATTTCATTTATAGAAGTCTCCTGCACATCATTTGATTTTCATAAAGTTCTGTACAAAACAGGTGAAGGAGAAGTTACTTCTAAAAACTGGATTACCGCAGTATTGCATCAAACTTCGCAAATATCCGCTACCGCGACGAGCCACTAGGCGAGGGAATAAATGAAGACAGAAAGGCTACTGCAGCACCTGATTCTACTCATTTTGCCCGCTTTTTCAGTCCCAGAGGAGGCATCTCTGGCCTTCAAGATCACATGAATAGCATTACAAGGCGTGGATTCCAGTTTCCATCGCAGTTCACATCCTTTGAACCAAAAACATTTTGGTGTTTTTTGTAGAAATTTAGAAGCTTTCAGCTGAAAATCCTCACATAAGGTATTATCGGATTTGAAAAGTCATTTATGTCTCTAATTTCCAAACCATCTTTTGTCACTGGTTCGTGCGCAGGATGAACTTTCTGTTACAAACAACCTGATTACGAACAGTCCAATATCAAAACGACTAGCACACAAAAAAGCAGGCGGACGTGTAAACCTTGAAACTAATCGTGAAGGATACAGTTATGTATACATGTATTCGTACGCTTCACTGTTATTTATAAAAACGAGTTGGAGTCGCTTCACGACGTCCTGAAAATATAATAAAAATATCTACAATTAATTCTTTGATTGATTATGTTCATATTGAAGCTAATATGTTTCCGCTCACTTAGCAGTCATTTTTTGCCTCGCGCCTTTTTCTATTAATTCAGTCTGACGTCTCAAAGAATTATCTTCTCACTTGAAACAAAATGCAGTCGTACCTCTTGCCTGAATATGATTTTGTTCAAGTTTCCATAAAAATTGCGAGAATCTTAGACATACAATTACGTTTTTTTCCTGGATTCAGTAATATTTTGATAATGAATAAAAGGCAAACTCAGTGATCTATTAATTGAAACTAAATAAAGGGTCCCCTTTCTAAAAATGTCCTAACTGAAGAGAAAATCTTATTTCTTAAATGTTATCTATGGATAGATTTCATGTGACATTAAATAGGGTAACCAAACAGTTTTGTCATCATATATGATTAAGTGATTCCTTAATTTATATTTGAATAAAAACATGATCTGCTCGTTATAACAATTTTTGATTCATAACATACCCACAGTATAAAATTAGCATAAGCAATATACTGGTAGAGCAAACAATGAAGATCTCGCACACTGCTTTGTATATAAGTAATACACAAAAAATTAATTAGTTAAAATGTCCTCAGCACATAATTCAGATGGACTATAAGAATATTTATGACAATTAACACAATAGAAACCTTAATCTAGACTAGACAATTATCCTTCCATATTGTGTATTGCTTTCCAAATCCCATACTAGCTTTCTTAAGAATTATAATTTTGAAGTCATTTATAAACCCATTAAAGATGATTCAAACTATTTCGCAAAGCAAAAGGGTAAAATTCCAGTTGACGGATTTACTAACACAGTGTATAAAATGATTTGTAAAAATTGTAGCCAGAAACACACCGTGAGACGCATTTATCTAAGTACACAATAATAATCAAAAATTTTGTTTTTTGAAATTGTATTATACTATCAAGCGAACCATCTTATTATAAAAACTATTTCTGAAAATATATCACATCTTGAAAAAATAATAATATCATTCACAAATTATTCGCAACTCATTTCACGAATTATTTTTTATAATACACAGGTATGTCTACATTTGAATACATTTTCTTTATAGATATATCGGTAAATTTTAAGGCTTTTTCAGGTTGCGTATTTCATTTCTTAGCCGTAAACTTGGAAAGCACTTTGATGAGTAGTTAAAACATCTTGTACATATAAGCTAAGGTATTTCTTAACCATACTGAATAGTAAAATTACACCCGCTCGATAATGTATTTACCTTGCACTATGCGCTCGTCCTTTTTTTTCACACATTAGTGTACAGACTTTTGAAATTAAAGGTCAAAGCGTTAGCAACTTTAATTTGACGATTGTGAGTTCTTTTTCGTTAAAGCTCGTTCGGCTTTAACGAACGCATTCTTGCCACGTATCTCGTATTCCGCACTCGTTTTTGTCCAAAATGTGAACTTTTCTACAATAGGTTCAACACTATTATGTCTAATGTATATTATATTTATTTCAATATCTCGACCTGGTACGCCATATTCAGATATTGCAAAATAATGTACAATTTTTATTTTTCATGATGACTTTAATATTTTTTTCTTACATTGCACTAATTTTTATTCTCAGCTGCCCTTAAAATGCGCCCAGTTTGAGCGCGCAAATCAAAAACTGTGATTCAAACCCCTCATAAACTACAGTCATAAAGTGAACTTAAACACGTTTTTTTTCATTTGTCTTTGAAGAGGGTTCTCAAAGCACCAACGGCCTTGACGATTACATTGTCATGGCGAAACTCGCGCTTCGTGCTCAACAGCTAGGTTATACAGACGACTACTTTTGAAAAATAAAACCATTGAAACAAAGTGAAACGGAACATTTTGTTTCCAAATTTGAAAATGCGCTCACTTTTTGAATTTTGATCGAATCAGAAATGTTTATGAGGATATTTTCGAAATATATTACATATCTAGCAAAAATTTGAAATGACGTTATTTAATCTTTCAGAAAAATATATTTTTTCTCTATTTTTTGAAAATTTCCAAAATGTTGAAAAGCATATAACTTTTTGAATTTTCATCGAAATAAAAAATTTTAAAAAGATAATTTTCGAGACACTCTTCCGTCTAAAAGAAAATTGGAAAAAACTTTTTGTAACTTGAAAAAAATTTTTCTTTAAATTTTCAAAATGATCTAAGATTTTTAATCTTGGTCGGAAATATCTGGTTAACGAACTTAACATTAGTTTTGGGACACTTGAAAAGTTTATCAATGGCTGACTCGATTCGACAAATCCTTCGAAACTTAGCTTGGCTACAACATTCAGGTAACTATACATACAGACATACAGACAGACAGACTGACAGACGCCGACAAAATTGTATGATTTTCGGAATCCATGAGTGCCGAAACGTAAGGATCCGTTGAAAGCCAGAGATCGCAAATATCGACGATTACATTACACACAGGGAATAAATCATACGCCTTTAATGAATAATAATTATTAATTATTGAAAAAGATAGAATATCGTTATCAGGTGAATCCATCGTACGCATATGTGAAATAATTAAACCCTTGGAAGAGATAAAGTGGTACTAATAAAGGTCTGTTTTTCTTGAATCGCTGTTTAAACTTTCCAGATAATATGTTGACATAATTTTTTACATGACGTAGTTTGTGCTGCGACATACAGCTATACAAGGAAGTGGAACAGACAAAATGTATGGAACTTTGATAATATATAAAAGTATTTTTTTCCGAGGCTTTAATTCAGAAGTTGGAGTGAAATATGATTAGTGTCCATTCATAAACCATGTGGACAAAATGTTTGATGAAAAAGGAGTCAGCAAATACAAATTGGTTACGTGTTATATGAATAGCCACTAGTATTTATCTACTGGATTATCTGGTAGATAATGTTTCTTCATGCAAAATCAGTATCGTCTACTGCCATCAACTCCAATAAAAATGAGAGTAGCGACCGGTACTCCATTCCTAGTTGTTGTAATTTTCTTTGATTTTACTGGTCAATATATACTAATATAATGTCATTTCTATAATTTCAAGTACACTAGAAAACTAACATAATTATTCTTTTTATCTGTCCTACGCAATTTCAAAATAAAAATATAAATCTAATATTCATACAAAACTATTGTATACGTATTATAGTATCTATCACATATTCACACATCAATTGCCTACATTTCGCTATATATCACAATACGTTCAGGTTGAATCAAATTTTAAATTTCACATTACCTTTTCGATAGATTTTTAACTCATACCAGGTAGTTTTTTTTCCTTATTGACCATCCAGTTTCTTTGCTGTTCTAAATATTTATTGCTTGCGATATAGATTTAAAATTGAGGGCCTCCTTTCATGAAACAACCCTTCTCTTTCTTTTCCATAAAATTTAAATATGTTATTCTGACCTTCAGTTTCGTGACTGGCTTCGCTATTTATTAGTATATATCCTCTTCTGTTGAAGTCATAGTCACAAAATCTTGCATATATTTTCAAAACAAAAAATGTACGATTTCAACAAAAGTTTTCAGTTTTATCCAAATAGATATCTTTGACCAAAAAGTTTAAGTTACTCCCACAAAAATCAAATTATCAATGATAAATGGAATAGTTGATATCACAATTAGAAGAGACTTCAATTTTAAATCAAAAAGCGTTTTATTCAACCCAAAACGACGAATTTTCAACAAAATTATTGAATCCTCAACCGAAACAGTTCAATTTTCTACCGAAAAGTTGCATTTCTAACGAAAACAGATTGAACTTCTACCGAAAGAAACTGTAATTTAAAAATCTTTTAAACAGGGAGAAGACATTCATAATGGTTGTAAATAGGCTATGTCACATACACACATTTGAGGTATGTACAAGATATTTTTTTCCAAAATGATGAAATTGTACTATTAACACACCTAATGCATTTTAAATTGCATTATTCATGACTCGAGTCTAGGATTGCGAAAAATATCTGTTCAATTTTCAATGAATTCTAACTAACAGTAACTCATCTTATTCTCTTACCTTTTCCACATTACCATGTGTTACGTTTTTATTTATTATCATCCAGAAAATTCTAATTTAATTACTTTGGTTCTAATTTTCGAAGGAAATAATTAAGAATAACTTAAAAACCTTGTAAATAAAATAATTTAAATAAAATAACATTACAAATGGCAATGAATTCTTAGGAGGATAAAATAAGCTATGTGTGTTAAAAATCAACTGGAAATGACGACTTTTGCCTGAAGCAACCACACAATTTTCAGATTCAAAATATTCGCAAAAGGCATATTCAGAAAATTTCAGAACATGATTTACACCCAGTAGTAATATTCAGCAGCTTCCAGGGTATGTTTCAGACCACAAAATAATATTCAGCTACAACTAAAAACCACTTATAATAGTTTAAACAAAACAATTTCAAACTGTCTTCATGTAAAACAGTCATTAAATTTTGAAACAGAATAGTGACACAAGTAATCTTTGGAAAACTCTATGCTGTCTTCCGAACTCTATAATAATATTCGGCAACCTTCAAAATCCTCCCTTGGTACTTACAACGAACCATCTAAATAGATCCTTTCTATAAGAAAGATAATTAATTGTTCCATTAAAAATAATCACACAAGTCACCTCCAGAAAACTCCAAGCTATGTTGCCAAACCCATGGTAATATTCAGCAATGCCCAAAAACTCCTACCTAAGAACTAGAATATATAGATAGATGCAAAAAACAAAACCTCTAGCTTATTGGGCTATCCCTATTTTTGCTGCATTCAAACAGAAGAACCAATCAACTCAATTGAAAATAATCGCTTCAGTTCTAAAATTTAGTGGTTGTTTTGCATGACGATACATTGCATTTTTATTTTATGGAAAGAGCTACAGCTAGATTTTTGTTTCATCAAGAAAATAGGTATTATTTTATTAACAAATGTATTTTCGAGCCCAAAATTAATTTACGCAATTGTTTAGCAACTTATTGATAGTTCACAATCTTTTAATCTGAGCAAATAATATAAAATATATGAAAGTTGTATTATTTTGTTTTGTAGAGACGAGTTTACATAATCGATTCTAATCGATTGCATGAGCCTGTTTATTCAGATGTGTATTTATAATAATCTACCACTACTATCCCACCGACCGATCAAACTTAAAATTATGCATATTCCTGTTCTAGTATTTGAAACTAAACGATTGCAAATCAACAAGATGAGTTAAGTAATTGCGAAAATGAATTTTAAGCTTGAAATATAGGTTCAGTATTAACATAGCACGTTTGTAACGCCCTATCACTACGAACAGCAGCACTTGTCAAATGAAACAGCAGATGTCTCAAACAGATGGCGTGTTGTTCAGTTAAAAATTACATTACATGGTTGAAAATTTAATTATTTTATAGAAAATTTAACGATTTTGGTGAAGAGCTATTCTTTTTAGTTTGAAATGCAACTGTTTTGTAGACAATATGTCTTTTCAGATTAAGAATTCATCTGTTTTGTGAGTTCATTTACTGTTTTAATGAAAATTAAATTCTTTGTGGAAAATTGATATTTTCTAGTTGAAATGTAAATTTTTTTATCGAAAATTGGTCTTTTTGGTTCAAAGATTAAACAATTTATTTCCTGTTTTCATTAAAAAAGGCTTGTAAGCTAAAAATTTAACGGGTTAGCTCAGAATTTATGTATTACTTTTTTCACGTTTATCTTCTAGTCCTCACAAGAAATATGTATATTTCTTTCATTCAATTGAGAACATTCAAAAAGATAATTTTCAATCAAAAAGGAAATATTTTCAACAAAATCGTTGGTAACTTACCTAAAATAGCTAAATTTTCAACCCATCTGCTGTATTTCCAAACGAGAAAAAATTAATTGCTCTCGAAAAAGATGAATTTTACAAAATCTTTAAAGCTGGCTCGAATTACTCCTCAAATTTCACAAAATCTGTCCAGCTGAGGAAAAAGTAATCACCTACTCATTTGAAAGGTTTGCAATTAAAATTTCAATAATATTTATAATTGAAACATCCCAAATTTAAAAGATCTATAATAAAAAATAAGCAATATTGATCATTTTGTAAATAGAAAGTCAAGTTTGCACTTATCGTTCTTTCAAGTTGAAGAAATTTTAAAAGAAAATCATCAAAAGTATACAAATTTCAGTTGCAATGAATAAATCTCGCCACATTTTTTATCTTGACATGCCAAAATTAAAAGGACTTTAATTTCAAAGAAGTAATACCTTCTTGTTTTTTATGATTTTGACGATTAAAAATAAATTTTTTAGTCCAAAATCTTCCAAATTCAATAAATTTCGTAAAGATTTACAATATCATGGTTTACAATTTTGTAGAGGTACAATTCGAAACTTCTTCATTTCAGTGTACTCGTGGAATCCCACTCATACCATCTGGTAAATACAACCGCGTAAGTGTTGCTTGGATTGACCGATAATCCAGTCTTCTTGCACCAAGAATCCACTGTCCCCTGTGCTTGCTGCATTACTCCGAAAAGCACATCCAGATGCTGAACGCACACATTAACCAATTTATCGTCCGCGTAGCCTATAACGTGGTAGCCCTGACTCGTGAGCCGATGAAGCAGTTCATCCACTACCAAGCACTACAGCCGGAGCGATAAAACGCCTCCCGGTGGACATTTCGAGTCGACATTTCCAATTAAAGTGATTTCACCCTTCGTCGTTGTTAGGTTTCTGTTGGCCAACATGTGGCAGTTCGATTCCACGACTGCTATGGGTACACCATGTGCAATCATGGTTGACCTGATAACCTCTCTGGAGGTGCAGTTGAAAGCTCCTCCGATATCCATAAAGGTTCCAATCGCGAGACCGTTATGTTTCAGTTATACTTCGATTAGGTTTACTGCTCCGCTTGGGGCTGTCTCGGTCCAGTGACCAGACCTATAGGCGTGTTGCTCCTTGTGAAGTGGCCTAATTAACAAGATCTTGTCGCGGATGTATCTTTCCACAAGTCTTCCCACTGTTTTTAGTAGGAAAGATGTAAGGCTGATAGGACGTAAATTCTTGGATTAGGAACAACCGCTTTTGACTATTTCCGGAATGAAGACTACTTCGTAAGTGTTCATGCTGAGGGAACATATCCCAGCCTCTAACTAGCCCTAGCAAGTATCACGAGGGGGCCTATGATGATATCTCCCTCTTGTTTCCATGCGACGCCAGGGTGTCCATGTCTCTAATTGACCGGGCCAACTTCGAGAGTGCACTCCTTAGTTCCGTAGAAAACTTATCATAGTCCATTCTTTTTGGATTTCTAGCCCACATAGAGCCCACGTGTACAAAGGGGGTACTTTCCCTGTCAGTAATATCAAAATCAGTGATGATTATTCACGCCAATGGGCAGAAGGGAATACCCCTTACCTTGCAGTTATCCACCAGCGTACGTACCTCCACAGGTAGCTTGTTATTGCTGTCATATGGAAAGTAGGCCGAACCAAGGAACAGCTTCCGTATTCCATTAAAATCTGGGTCTATCACTATCAGGTCTTTCAAACATAACTCTAGCAGTGGGACACTCCGCCAGTATGCAGGATCTTGATTTACCCACTTCGGTCTGTAGATATACGTCTTTGCTGCGTGGGTGGGATACCCCGATAGTATGTGTTATGAGCACTCAACGTGTGCCTGACACGCTCTGCACATATCGCTTAGAAATTCTCGAAATAAAATGCGGTCACGGTATGCTGAGTTGGAAATGGCACCGTCCTGGCATGCGAAAATGAAACCGTCTGTACCATAATTAAGCCCTGATGATCTGAGGGAAGCAAGAGTTTTCTCCTTCGGCGAGATCTGTTTTTCTACATTTTTGTGAAAGTTTCCATACATTTCCTTATCGAGTAGCTGTTGGTGAAATTTCGCAAACTCTGCTTTTGTCACTTCGGCGTTTTGAAGTGAAGCATCTAGATGGAGAAATGCACTTCCCTAACTTCTGGTGTTAAAATTCAGGTCAAGGGTCTCGGCCGCTTGCTCCGCGGCTCTGTAAAGATCCACTTCTTCGCCAATTATCTCGTGGTTCCTGACAATTTTTAGGAGAGAATTTCTGCCATTATCAACGATATAGGCTGTACTCAAAACAATTCGGTTATGAAGACACTGGAGATTCAGAAGTCCGCGTTGGCCTTGACGGCGTGAAATGTATAATCGCGGAACTGACGAATTGATATGCAGGCTTTTATGCATATGCATGATTTTGCGTGTGGTGACATCAAGGGCCTCAAGTTCGTTCTTCGTCCATTAACCCACCCCAAACGAGTAGAGTAATATTGGGGCGGCAAGCATGTTAGTCGCAGATACCTTGTTTAACTGTGACAGATTGGCAGACCAAATCTGTCAAAGAAGATGCTTGTATCACCTCTGAAAGGTGACGGTGTTCATTGTCACACGATAATTTCCAGATGCGATAATAATTTTAGTTCGCCAAAAAGTTATCAATCTCTCTATGCATCTCACTATGTTTGGAAGCACCTTTAAACTTTCCAACAGACAGATGATAAGTCAATGAGAGGTTGAATCGAAAACATTATGGTGGTCAATCCAAGCCATTGACAGGACGCGTTGATGGGCTGCAGCGTCTTGCAAGACACACCTGTCAATTAGCAGATTCTCTCGACAGCCTGCTACACCTTTTTTCGAGCCACGTTGTTCGTTCATTTCACGCCATACAGGCTCAATTTGCCGAACAATCCTGTTATTTAGGACACATATACAGACCTCATACAGTGTGTTTGAACAAGTAATTGGTCTTTAATTCTCTGGTTTGGAGAAGTTGCCTCATTTCGGCAGGAGTATAGTGCGTCCTAACACCAGCCACTGCGGATTGTGCGACTCCGAATTTGAATATGAGGGGAATATGCGGGCCAAATGTTGATATGTAGAAGTGAAATTCTACCACCAGAAGATCTTGATATAATCTGGTCCAGCACCGGAAAAATTCTTTGTGCCTCTAAGTGCTTTTATCAACTCTTCGGCAGTGATTGATGGACATTCCTCCTTAGATTTAATGAGATTGTCGCGAAATTCTTCGAAGCGGATGATATTGTCAGTATCTTCTTTCAAATTTAGTGTCTTCGGGATCTTGTATACCTCTCTTCAAAAAGTCTTCATCTCGTCGGGCTTGGGTGAATTTTTCACAGAAACAGGGTGATCACTGAAGAGGCAAGATGAGTCAGTTGAAACTTTTCATTCTCCCTGACCCATCTTTTCCTCTTATGTATTCTCCTCCTCGCGTCAAATAACAGCCGTATTTTGTCAACAATATGCTGCTTGATTGTCAGCAGCTTTGACTTGTTCAGTGTGTGATTCAAGATCCGAACTGTAAATTTAGAAACATTTTCCAAAAAACTCCAGCTGTCTTTTACATGTCGAGGGGTGTTTCCTAAAATCACTTTAATAGGTTTTGCTATGTATCCTAAAAAGTAATATAACGGAGACCCTACAAATGATGTTACTGGACGTAATGGTCAATCAGGTTTGTGAATCTTTGGGAGTCCATAATACTTTGGAGCGTATCCATTAGTACTCTTGAAGATTCTAACGGAATCTAGATTTATGAAACCAAGAAGAAATAGCTTACCTACTAATCTGTTAAATTC
Organism: Andricus grossulariae; assembly: GCA_011634705.1. Taxonomy (NCBI): domain Eukaryota; kingdom Metazoa; phylum Arthropoda; class Insecta; order Hymenoptera; family Cynipidae; genus Andricus; species Andricus grossulariae. The sequence goes on along the minus strand of JAABKJ010007545.1, from coordinate 214,575,571 downwards.
AATTTGTATTTGTCTGATAGGATCTCTATTAAGTAATTCATAAGTAGATGAGTCATTTAAAAGAACTAAAGACTTATTAGTATATTCTAAATTTACAGATCCTGCTGGATATGCATTTTTTAGCCTTGATGTACATTCCAGGGTAGATTCTATAAGCAGATATATGACGTACCTATCGGCTCACCTATTTCCGCTGCGGTATCTGATTTGGTAATGGAAGTCTTAGAACATGAAATCCTCACTCAAAATCAAAATTTCACCCCGCTGTTTTTCTATCGTTATGTGGACGATGTTCTATCTTGCCTCCCTCATGATCAAATAGAAGATTTTAAGGACATACTTAATACATATCACTATAGATTACAGATTACGATTGAAAATAAGAAAGAAAAAAGTTTTTGCTTTTTAGATGACCAAATTTCTAATAATAACGGTCAAATTTATACAAACTGGTTCCGTAAACCTACTTGCTCTAGCAGATACACCAATTTCTACTCTATTACTTATCCTGGCTTAAAGGGACTCCATAGTTCGCATACAGCCCCTTATCTGATCGTTGGGGGCCCTATTATTCCGCCCGAGTCGAGTCCTGGCAGTACGGTTTTCTTCAAGATACACTGCGATACATGGATCCGAGCCATGGATGCGAACCATGGAGCAAGCAGTAGCAGGTGCAATTAAAAAGAGAGACCTTAAGGAGAAAGGAGAGGATTTGGAAATTGTTTCTCACATACTAGAAATCAATGACTTTCCAGATAAACTTGTCGATAAACTAATTAATCAAATGGTTAATAAATTACTTTCTCCTCGTTCGAGTACTAATGATGGAATAAACAGTGACCTAAACTTAGATCGTTCCATTGTTCTACCTTATAATCCACAAATTTCCAGAATTTTCCAAAAATTATACAAAAAACATGACATTAAAATCTTTTTTAAGCCTGTTAAAGATCCTTTTAATTTTTTCAGAAATCAGAAAGATCCGATTCCTAAAAATAAAACTACCAACGTAATCTATGAGATAACATGCTTAGATTGTACAAAATTTTATATCGGCGAAACCAAACGGTATATAGATGTAAGATTGAGTGAACACATGAGAGATTGTGATAACAACAGGACTAACACTGTTCTGGCAAAACATGCAACTTTGAAGAAACATTTCTTTGATTTTGATAATGTTACTATTCTTGCTAGAAAAGCATATTAATTCAAACGTATATTTATGGAAATGTTTTACATCGTTAAAAATACTGATAATGTTAATTTTAGAACAGACATTGATAAGATGAGCATCACTTATAATAGACTCATTCATGCTACGCAATGATATAACTCTTTTTTCTATTACCACCTTTCTACAATATATTTTTAAATTCTCAAGGATATACTTTATTATCAAAATCAAAAAATGTAATTCTTTTCTCATGTATGGATCTCTATCTACTCTTTCTCTCTTATACCAATGTACTGTTCATACGTCATGACAACTTTGTCATACGCAGTAGATACACTCACTGTACCATCACGGCAATGTGAACCAACAACTAATTCCGTCCAGCAGACGGAGTCAAAATTCTTAATTTATACAAGCTTTTTACATATTCTTACACGTAAACGATAACCAGGTAAAAATTACATAATTTTCTGTTATTATTTTGTATTTTCACGACACCTCAATGACATCAACTTTTGCTCCAATATGTCTTTAATAATATATATATAATATAATAATAAATAAATAATAAATAATAAATATAAATAATATTTAAAATATGTCTTCAATATGTCTTTACTTTATTCTGTTTTTCTTGCATTATTTTGAAAACTCTTTACATACAGTTTATTTTTCTTACGTCTTTATGTTTAGAGGTTACTTTTGTCACACAGGTTTGCCTATTGTCCTATAATGTAATATCTTCTGATGAGGACTGTCGAGGAACAGTCGAAACGTGAAGTTATACTGAGAGTCTCTCAGTGTTAAACTAATTATATTAAATACTGACCAGTAATCAACACGTTTCTACTTATTTACTTCTTTAACTCTGGAAAAAACCATAGTTAATGTATCATTGGAAGAACAAACGTACATTGAGGCGTAATGTAAACAATTATGCACGCAATCACTATGTTCGCTTCTCCTTCCGTCAAGAAGCCAACATAACGCTCTCTATTTCTACCTATAATGCATAGAACTATACACGTCGGCTATAGAACGATGTGTCTCGACCTTCAGTTGTTGCCCGTATCTTTCTCCTTTCCATTCCTCCTACACATGCCACATACCGCTCTCAATTTGACTCATGTGCACTTTGAAATCTCTGACACATCAAAATAAAGACACACACTTCACTGAACCAAACCTAAAAGTATGTAATCCTTGTTTAAAAAATTCTTCTTATTTGGAATTGAAATAGAGGTTAATCAATACTATAACAAAGTTATAAGGCCCTACCTTCATATGGCTCTGCGAGCCAGAGCTAGCAGTGGGGATAGGACAGACGCCAGGGTCTCTTGTCCAAATTCGCACCACCGCCTGATCAATTCTTGTTTACCTGCCCGCTCGAGGAGTTTGCCACTCTCGAGCAAACATCGATCAAAACATCTGACGCTCGTACCCCATAGGGACATGGCACGAACGAAGACTTGAATCACGCTTGAACAGATCTTGTACGTTCTGAGAATCTCAAGTAAGTAATAGTAGGGAACAGAGAGAAATGCCTGTTTGTAGCCGATATAAGCCGTGTGCAGGTTACGCCCATTTTTCAGCGCCTGTTTGGTAGTTACACTGTCGATTATTACCAGTTCCTTGCCTCCCCGGTAGATGCGGCAACAGCCTGTTTGCTCTTCTGCGAGGATGTTCTTGACTGCATAGTAACCATAGACCTTGTTCGCAATAATGACTGTTATGAACTTGCATGGAGTAAAAGTCAAATTATAGCTCGAAAGGCCGATGGAATGTGGGCGTTGGGTTTTTTTTCGAAAGCATGTACGTGACTCCTTGTGTTCCATTAAAGATAAAAAAAACGACGTCGAGCCTGGCTGACAGAGCATGTTCTGATAGCACTTAGACACTGAACCATGCACACACTTGAGGTACGTATACCAAACATTGTGCACCATGTCCGGGTCAGGTCTTCACTAGTTTTTCGCCCATTTTAGCACCCCAGAAACATCGGATGTTGTGATGTCGATAAGATTCCTTTCCGGGATATTTGACATGCGATCCCTTTCGAGGTCTAGCCATTTTTCTTCCAGATTGTTATTGTTTTTGTTTTTCTTCCCCTAAGGTACTCTGCTATAATCAGCCACGTCTTCCACTCGTGGAACTTCCTATGCCAGGTGCCGTTATTGAGCTCCACTCATTTCCCAATAGCTTTTCGCAGCGGTTTTAATGGCCCTATTTTGATATTTCCTGAAGTTGGACTTTTTGCATCTGTGCAACTCAGCATGAAGAGCAGAGTTTTGTTTCCTAACACAATCTACTGAGTAGCACTTACTACCCCGACTTGACAGCTCGAAGTACCACGTAATCTACTGCGCTGACTCTACTGCCACAGAACTCTATTGCGCAACCATAAATGCCACAAAACTCTAACATAGAACCGCAATAGTAAACACCGCCACATACTTTTGAAAATCATCAACAATATTCAAATTGGTAGGTGCAGACCCGAATGCTCGTTTGCTTGGAAATTTCATGATAGGTTCTGCAGGGTTTATAATGTTGTGTAGATAGATATAAAGCGTGCAGTCCGGATCCTTAAATTGCAATAGAAGTGAGATAGAAGGACAATGGAAGAGATAGACGGCAATAAAAGTGTGCATAAAGGTATGTAGTCTTACATTCAAAACGAAATAATCGAATGGAATTTGTATTTCAATGCACGTAAAATTTTAATCATATCAATTGAAACGTAAGTATTAAAACTATTCACTTATTTTTTTATTTTTGTAACCGCTAATAATAGGTATATAGTCTATTTTCACCTTTGCAAGATACGATAGGAATTTCCAGTTTTTTTAAAAGCTGCCTCATTTTTGATCTGATCTCCGTTGCTCTACGTAGTGCTTTATGGTTGAGGAAGTTTTTCTGACACCATCTTGAAGTTTTATTTTGTTCATAGGCAGAATAAACATTTAAACTAGTTATCAAGTCACCTTCTTGAACTTCAAATAAGCGATGAGCAACCCGAGCTTTTAAAGATCCTTGTCCACATGTTGGTCGTACAAACACATTTTGTACTTGGAGCAATGCTAGAATCGTTGTTATTTCATCAGAACATCCCATTTCTCCTGAAATTAAGATTTTTATTCTAATCATAACGTCAACTCATTTTCTATCTATTTAGAATGATCGATGAACAACGACTAAGTTATAATATTATACAAATATTTTTAGACAATGTGAAATGAATCAACATGATTTAAAATATGGTCAAATTCACAAAGCTTTAAATTCAAAATAATGTGATTTTCTAGCACTTATGTCTTCATTAATTTTAACCTAAAAAATGTGCATTAAATTTGAATTCAAAACAATGTCGTTTTTCTCGTTTTTCAACAATAAAAGACATGGATACAAGAAACAAGAGATGAGATAAGGAAGACAGACTCTGTGCGATTCTAGAGTGAACACCTTCTCGAGATAACGTACATTTCGCTTTTTTTTCCAATTAGTATCAAAAAGAAACAATCTACACATAATCTAACAATAAATTCTTAATTACCTGATACAATCACGCATTTAGCAAAAATAGGCTCCAATGGCATTTCAGCAATTGTTAATCCTAAAGGGTTGGTCAATTCTCCGTTATTGTTGATCGCACCTAATGCGTACAACAATTCTAATCCTGCGACGAGATTTTTACTAGGCGGTGAAGATGGAAAGTTAAAATGTAACACGCTGTCAATTCCTAGTGACTTAAGTTGTAAAATAACAGGTGATAAGTCAGTACGCTGCATTTGTGGAGACGTTGAATCGTGTAATTCATTATAAGCTTCTTCAGTGTATAGTCTGTATAAACTCATAGAAAATTTTTAATTTGCTGCAACCATTAATGAAAGGCCTGAAAATTTAACATTAAAAAGCGAAATTGTTACTTCTGAAGATATATCTTAGCGTTTCACCTATATGTTTTTCCCGATCTAATGCGACCAGCACGGCCAGCTCTTTGATCTGCTGAAGCTTTGGAAATAGGAGCCACTATAAGACTATTGGTTTGAGTGTCCACTTCAAACCACGGCAGTTTCACAAATCCACTATCGATCACTGAAAATAATATTAATACAACAGTGCATCCAATTGTGACAGAATTAAAGTGAGTTTAAAAGAGTCAACACCTAATTTTTAATTTGTCTTACTGGGAGAGGTCGTTAGATGCGAAACACTGATCTTATTGTAGCTGTAAAAGATGAAAGAACATAAAAATTCATTATCCAATGGGCCTTAGTTTCCAAGATATCGAGGTTTAGGTATTTGCTTATTCGCAGTAGCTGCATTTCGGAGGAGTTACATGGCACTTTACCAAATTTGAGAAAAAAATCATAAAACGTTTCCTTCAAATTTAGATTTATGAACAAACATTTTGGAATGTGGTATATAAAATAGACGTTCATAAACCTAAACCGCAAGGAAGATGTTTACGATTTTTTTCTTTTGGTAAAATGGCAGGTTACTTTACCGAAATAAAATACTGCAATTAATGCGCCAGGTGCAAGACGGAGATATAGAATTATTTCGCTAGGAGTGGGGTGCCCCTGGCTCTAATAATTCTATATCTGCTTTTTGCATCGGACGCACAGTGTGGTGGCGTAAACAATTGCCTGGGGAAAAGTACATTTTTAGCCTGCACATTTCATCCGATTTGGAACTTTTTTAAAACAAAAGCTTATATAATTTTTAAAATAACAGTGGGTTGTAATGCTACAAACAATTGTTTCTTTAACAAAAACGCTTAAATGTTTCTTAAATTTTCAGAAGCGAGAATTGTTTAAAAAAAATTTAGATTCATTAAAAAAGATCTTAAATCAGTGCGAGAACTATGTGACAATAATGTCTAGTAACTAAGAATAAATTAGGAGAATTGCTTATAATGTTACGAAAAACTTGTTTGTTTCATTGAAATCCATAGCTTTTATATAAAATGTGAGAGAAATTAATGTTCTATTACGATTAATTGAAAATAGGTGCGATTTGGCAATTGCTTAAACATTTTGTAATAAATAAATGCACAGTTTAATAATTTCTGAATGAATAGGCTTAATTTTCATTTGCGGAATCAATTAAAAATATCATTCCGATGACTCTTTGCTATGAGTGATACTTCGCAAATTGATAACAATTATTAATTATTTTAAGAATTCTTATGAATAAATGGACAGATTCACTAGTTTTTAATAAATAGACGAAGATAGGTTACAAGCTTCTACAGATGGATGAACTTTGGGGCACACTGCCAATTCTAGGAATGAAGCAGGATAAGATAAAAAAATGCCTGAAATTCATCAAGGCTTTCCACTTTCTCATCCCAAACAGGGATATGTAGAAGGATGATGATAACCCCTCATCCAAAAGAGAAACTGGTATACAGATAGCTCCAACGGAGACGGAGGGTCGAGAGCAGGAATGTTTGAAAGCACAGGATCGAGGGAAATGGGGATCCCACTTGATTGACACGCCATTGTCTTTCAGGCAGAGGTCCTAACCGTCCTTTGCTGCGCTGAGATACAGATAGAGGAAAACGATTCTGGCACGCAGATTACAATCTACCAAGACCAACAAGCAAAGTTAACCACAGTTGGATAGCAGGGCATAACAACGAAGAGGAGCAAGGTGCAGCAAGTGGATACACATAGGTCGGGAACCGGTACTGGGAATAACGTCAGTCAAAAAATGGATCCGGGCGAAGCACCGGGATTTCTGAGAACATACCAAGGTTTTCCTATTGACAAAAGGCATCCTCGGCTATACGTATAGAACAGACAGAGTCAGGAAAATCGTAAAGTTACCCAAGAAACATCTAACGATAATGGTCCAGATGCTCACAGAGTACAACCATTTGAACTACCACAATAAAAAAATAAGAAAAGAGGACGAAATCTTGGGCTTCATCGAGAGGTTTGGAGCCGACCACTGGAAGCGGATATTTATGGGTGTGGCACGACGGGCTACACAGCCTGAGAGCTAATAAACTAAACTATACTAAACTATAGATTTCAGTAAGCGAATCCCGACAAATGATTATGTTTTAAAATAATTTCTTTATAAAATTATAAACGTTTTCCTTCAATTTAATCTCACCCATTAGAAATTATTGACAAACAGTTCGTGCACTAATTTGGAACTTGAAAAAAAATTAATATAAAAATTGATTTCTTCACAGGTACTCGGGTCGGATTCGGATCAGAAAAAATTATCCAGATTCGAGATGTAAAAGTTAAGAAAAAAAAAAAAAATCTTACGGGTTAAAAAAGAAAGTGAATAAAAAATGATGTAACATTGAAAAAAAATTATCTGTAAAAACACAACCATATAGAAACAAAAGATTCGTTATTTTCTGCGTATACAGTGACGTAATGAAACGAAATTTTTCGACTATAAATAATAATTTAATAGTCTTGGCAGACAGTTTTTCTCTCCCTGGGCCTAAAGTCTAAAGAAATGCGAAAGATTTTAATAAAAATCCGAATGCAGACGGCTTATTATGACAGTTAAGGTATTTGAGGTTGAAGAAGGGACGTGAAGAAAGGGTTTTATTTCTGACGATCTCGTGTGAAAAAAGGAATCTAAACAAGAAAAGCAAGATGAGCATTATAAAAAGGTAGCGCAGTTGAAAAGTAGGGCAGTAAAGATGGAAAAATCAAACTGGGAGTTTGGTGATGGGGAGAGTGGGAATAAGGAGAGGAAAGGCTAAGGAAAATAGAAAGAAGATTAGAAAGCAATGAAAAAGGTGAAAGAAAAAGAAACATAGCGATAAAGGGTCTAAGATTAGAGCGAAAGGTAATGAAGGAAGGAGCGGAAGATGTGCTAAAAAGGATATATGCTAAAGTAGAGATAGAGAAAGTGCGAAGTGTCGGAAGGGAAACGCGAAGAGAAAAAAAATGATACTAGTGAAACTAAAGAAATGGGAACGTAACAAGGAACTAATTACAAAGAACGGGCGTTATATGGAAGCTTGGAGAGAATAGAGGATGATTTTACATGGGTAAATGGAAAATGCAGTATAAGTTAAGGCAAATAGCAGAGGGATTGGGACGAAGAAAGGGAAGAGTTAGTAAGAAATGAGGTGCCGGAAAACTAGAAGAGAAAAGAACGCGAGATAGAAAAATGAGAAATAGTAAGAAACAAAAAGAGACGAGAAACGAAAGTAGGGAAGAATGGAGGAAATGTTACTGGAATATAGCAGGATTGGAGAGAAAGTATAGGGAATTTATGAGAAGTTCGGCGCAATGGGACATAGTAGTAATGACGAAGACGTGGCTAGATGAAAAGGGATGGAAAAGAATAAGGGAAGGGTTACCAAGAGGTTACAAATGGCCAGTTGAAACTGCAAAGAAGAAGAATAAAAAAGGCAGAGCAAGGGGAGGAATGATGATGGAAGTAAGGAGCGAATGTATAACAGGGAATGTATAACAGTGAGGAAGAAAATGCAAAGAAAAGGTTTCACGAAGATATACATTCCAAATTTATTTTTTATAATCGTGTCTGATTCAGGGCACAGTTCACAGAAAGAGATCGACGCAGTAAATGGAGGCGGAGTGGGGGAAGCCGCTGTTGCATGCCAGGAGCTCGCGCCGGAATTGAATTCACGTGTTCAAATTACAAACAGTTTTAATATCTCAGCAACAAATTAATGTATCAAGGTGTTTTTTTTTCAATTTAGGCTAGCTTTCCGTGCTGGTTACAAATCTATTGCTCGCTTCTCAGAAAAATTATATCGAATACCTTAGTTTAAAACTATTTTATTTATCTTCCTTAATGTTGACATCAATATCCTGTTTATTGGATTTACTATAATATATACCTTATTCTTTCAAAGATTTACATCTGAAAAAGTACTTCAAGGAAAAAAGTGTAAAAAATTCTTAAAATATTGTCTAATAACCAAACTACGCGACAGCGGCTTCCCCCACTTCGCCGCCACAGACCACATCAATCCTTATCTCATAATCAGTCACCATAATCAACAGCAGAATAATAATGCATTGCCTTGGAAATTTAATATCAAATAGTACAGCCCTCATTCTATAATTGATGTAAATTTCAGCTTTGAAGGTGGAAAATTGCGGTAGCAGTAATTGTTGAAAAAATTACCGCTCCCCCACCCCTCTTCAAGTAAAACAATTTTTTTTTGAAAATGTGTATAAAAATAGCACATATAGAAAGAATTTCATCCCGATTCCATTAAGTGAAAATTGAAAAAGTTATTCTATTTGTTTATAACGAAAAAACATACACTCTTTTTGTAGCCATTTTTATGCAATTTAATAATGAAAAATCGTTTTGCCGTTAAGTGCACTTGATAGAGAAGAATAACCCATTTTTTGTTGAGACCCCATCGGCCAAATATTTAGAAATTCCATTGAAAAATAATTGATTTTTTAATAAAAAATGAGTTTTTATGAAAACTAATTAGTATTTTGGGCTGAAGTTTGGCACACTTTTTAACGGTGGTAAGGGACATATTTTCTGAAAGTTTGAAACTTTTTCATTAATTATTTCAATAATAATTCCATATTTAAAAAAAGGCACGTTCGGACGGTTTTCATTTTTTTCGAAGTAAACAAATGAACAAATATTAATGTACGATACGTCATTTTCTAGATATTTGCAGGATCTCTATTTTTCGACTATACTTTTTTTCTGACTGACATATAGGTTTGTTTCAATAAACAAAAAACCTAGAGTTGCTATCTTTGACGATTATTTACACACACAGTGCTTCTGAAGCCTTGGTCGCAAACATATAGGCTTTTGTTCTACATTCTACATTTTGTTCGACAAGAATCCGGAGTCAAATTTCAGCTAGCATTTACTTCCCCAAATTTCATAGGGCGCCTGACTATTGGAAATAAATGGAGATCATAGAGCTGGTATTGGCCAGTATTAGATTATGAAGCGAAGATATTGGGATGGAAGAAAAGGAAAGAGATTGAGAGTTTACAATAAAGGTATATGAGGTGGACGCTAGGCGTAGATTGGAGGACGACTGTATATATGGTGAGAGAAGAAGCGCATAGGGATAAATTAGGTACTAGAGCAGGAAAGAGGGCCTAGCAATTTGAGACGAAGTTAAGGTAGGGAAAGGGAGGGGAGTTCGAGAAAAAGTGTTTGAAGGAGATGGAAGGAAGGAGAGGGAGGACGATAGAACTAACAGGATGGGAAGAAGAAAGGAGTGAGTTTTTTACTGATAGAGATATAGTAGAGGGAAATGGAGTAAGCTATGAAGAATTGGAGAGAAGATTGGATTGGAATTGGTTGGAAAAGGGATGGGGAGAGAGAAGATGAACCAGAATAGTAAGATTTAGATTGGGAAACGAAGTAAGGGAGGGAATGTATTGGGAAAAAAGGAGAACAGAAAGTGCAGAATATGTGAGTGGGAGGAGGAAACATAAAAGCATGTATGAGAAGGATGTAGAAGAGAAATGGAAGATGAAGGAATCTGGCAAGAGAATGTGGTAACGATTCGAGAGGAGGGTGGAATGGGTGAGTAGTAAATTGCACTTTTTTTATTCTCTTTTTGTTAACATTCTTTTCCTTTTATTAACTAAACGTTCAACAAATACATGAATTAATTACTTATAAAATCATTGAAATTGTTTCCTTAGATTTTTAAATAATTTTTTTATTAAAATTAAATTTTAGTTATCAATTATAGATAACAGTGCCTAATATTATTAACTAATATTATTTTTTAATTAAAAAATGGAATAAAATTTAATCAGCAATGTGGCATAATTATTATTTTCGTGATTAATGTCTGATTTTAATAGAAACCGCTTTTTCAAATTTCGAAAAATGTTAATGATACTAAAAAATAATCATTCAAGTTTTTCTACGGTTTAATTAATAAAAGGAAAGAAAAGTATATAAATTAAAAAGGGAGAAATCGAACCCCAGGCAGCCTCGTAGCAAGCAGCCACGTTGCCACTGCATCACGACAATAGCTTGCTGATCATTATAAAACACGCGCATCAAAGCTGTGTGGATATTTTCAAACAAGTTTTTTTTTTAAACGGCTAACCATGCTTTTAAGTACTATATATCATAGTATCTATGGCCAGCCGTAAGTACCGCAGAACTCTAATGCACAGACCTAAGTACCATATATAGAATAGAGCTCCACTCGCCACGTTTAAGTACAACGGAATACTTCTGCACAGTCAAAGGTATAGAAGATCTTATATGTAAAAATGTATAGCTATAAAAGAAGCAAAACATTCTGTGAGGATAGAGATGTGCGACGAAAAACGGGTTAAAAGAGATTTCTGGGTACTCATGGGATCAGGTGGCAGTTTTGCTTAGTGGATAATTGAGGATACTTGAATTTTTCTGAATTCTTTAACAAATAATCTGATCATCCAATGAATAATGTTTTTGTCCCTTTAGACGGATGTATATTTTAAGTCAGATGTGAGTACTATTTTTGAAATAACTTACCGTAGACGATGTTTGGTATGGTAATAGAAGTCTCTGCGATGTTTGTTGCAACAATAACCTTGCGAGTATCTTTAGGAGCTTTCCAGAATACTTTCAGCTGCTCTGAATTCGAAAGCGAACCATACATCGCTAGTGGTATCATTTTCTCTAAAAAAATAAATAAATAAATAAATAAAAAAAAATATAGATGTATTTTTTAAAGTATAATTTTGATGCTCTAAAAACGAATACGTTGTTCAAATTTTTCATATACGTCATGATGTCGAGATATCCTAACCCAAAAGTGAAAAAATGTCCATTTTCAGGCATACTTGAAACAATATAACACCAGTAGTGATTTTTTCCCTTTCAAACAGCTTGAATCATCGTTTTATTCTTCTTTTTAACTTTTGATTGATTTTGAATCATCATGAATAGATTATTTTTCTCCGAGATATGGTACTTTAATAATTTTAGTTTCACACTGAAAAACTAGCAAAGATTCGCCATCTTGAATTTTGAAAATCTGAGCTCTAGTTCGGATTCAGCAAACTCAGTAAACTTTATACACCAAACTCTTTATCAATCGAATAACACAATTTTATTCGTTTTTTTCGCCTTTTCTCCTCGTTTTTCAGTCTGAAACTAAAATGGTTAATATGTCGTAATTCGTAGAGAAATAATCTGTTCGGGATGATTTAAAATACAAATTGAAGATAAAAAGGAGTACTAAACAAAGTGGACAGTCGTCGTCGGGGCTAAGGCATAGGCTTCGGACACACTCCGTCAACTTGCGGGTTCGATTCCCGCCTCGCTCTCTGTCGGAGCCTCGGCTCATCCTTGGTGGTTCGGAACCCACCTTAAACTGTACTTCGCCCTCCCACCACAAGTAAGCAGTTTGAAGAAAAAAAATTGTAGCTCGTGTTATATTGTTTCAAACATGACTGGAATCGGAGATTTTTTGATTTTTGGGTTAGGATATCTCGAAATTCTGACGTATAGGAAACATTTGGACAACGAATTCTTTTATAGGACATCAAAATTCTTTCGGTCACCTAGTCCGGTCTTTGGGTACAAAAAAGTTAATTTTTGTCGGCTAGTGTAATTGCAGATGTCTGCCAGGGAACGGCCCAATTGTTCGTGATACTTATTTGATGAGCACTTATCTTTCTCATTATGATAAATTACCAAATAGTTTTCTTGTAATGGATTAATGATTTTTTCAATATTTAACATGTAATCAAGTTTGTTTACAGTACCGGTATGAGTATAAGTGCGAGTATTAGTTCACTTCACTCGCCTTCCATACATCGCGTAATCTTGTAAACATTAAACACACCAATCATTGTATTAAATCCAAGCCAAGTCAAATATCCATGGTTCTGCTAGATTCTCGGACCAATAAAATGTAGAGGAATGAAAACTTTCGCTGAGACAATCATTATTTTTACTGAAATTATAAATTTTTTGAAAGGGAGCAATCTGCAGATAGCAGAAGACAGCATTTGAACGGCGAGAACCTTTCACAAATTTATTTTTTTACTCACAATTCTAAAATCACAGAAGCATTCTCAGGAGCTATTAACTACTCAAAGACCCAAGACTTGATGATGGTGAACCTAAATTTTGCGAAATACGTTGCGAAATGGAGAAAAGTGGGTACACAGTTGAGATGTCCTGTGCATGTGAAGACCATAAGACTGTAGTTGTAAGCAGCAAAGCAAACACGATATTCAGGCCACCTGTCATATCGTGCTCCGAGTCTCCGATGCTCTGAAGTACGAAATCAGTGATGCCAGTGCGGGCGCCTTTTGCTACTGCACTTGCGATCGGACCGCGCAATGGTTGGCCGTAGTTGGCGCGCAATTCAAAATTGGATCTTTTGAGAATACATAAAAAATATTGAAAACATTATAAAATGAGGTGTCTTAAACGGTGACTCTGGGATACCGGGCGACCTCTCAGAGTATGCAGCCTTATCCTTGCACGCGGGGCTATACAAGGATGGACGAACCCTTTCCCTAGCTGCTCGTGGGAACAACAATGACACCACCAAAACACCAAAAAGATGTAAATGTGGTTCAAAACGATCGAACGCACAGACCATCCGACAATGGGTCGGTAAACAATGCCGATCATCCTAGAGTTTGGGGTGCTGCAAATAATTTAGATGGAAACACAACGACGAACCGGCGAAACGTCCACATTGAGTGGACGAATTAACTCAAGGATGACTTGCTAGACTGCTACGATACCAGGATTATCTCTGTTCATCGAGGATTTATGGCGCGTATGCATACTCTGTGGTGCCAAAAACACCCGGAGCTTCAGCACGTTTCGATTCAATACTTGCTAAATCAACGTGCCTAATTCTCGAAAGATGTATGTGTGCGCGAAGCGTTTTCTCAAGCTCTGCTTGATCAACCTGCAGACGAAGATGAGGAAGCGACCATAGTACCAACCGCGGAAAGCAGGCACCTTCTAAAAGATGATCACGATTTCAGGACAAGAAGGAACATTCACATTCAAATACGGCTGTTATCTGACGCAAGGTGGAGAATACAGAAAAGGGAGAAAAGGATCAGGGAGAGTCAAAAGTTTCTCGCTGACCCATCTCGCCTCTTCAGTTAACACCCTGTTTCAGTCAAAAATATACCCAAGCCCAATGAGGTAGAGTATTTTTGAAGAGGGGTATAGAAGATCCCGAAAACACCAAAGTTGAAAGAAGATACTGACGATATCACTCGCTTCAAGGAATTTTGCGATAACCTTATAAAATCTGAGGAGGAATGTCCATCAATCACTGTCAAAGAGGTGAAAAAAACCCTTAAAGGCACGAAGAACTTCTCCGGTGCTGGACCAGATTGTATCAAGAACTTCTGGTGGACGAAGTTCACTTCTACACACCAAAATTAGAAGGGCATATTCACCTCACATTTTAAGTCGGAGACGCCCATTCCGGAGTGGCTGGTGTTAGGACGTACTATATTCCTGCCGAAAAAAGGCGACTTGTCCAACCCAGAGAATGACAGGCCAATAACTTGTTTGAACACACGGTATAAGATCTTTAACGCTGTCCTTGAAAACAGCATTGTTCGGCGAATTGAGCCTGTATGGCGAAATATGTACGAACAACGTGGCTCGAAAAAAAGTGTAGCAGGCTGTCAAGAGAATGTGCTAATTGACAGGTGTGTCTGTAAAGACGCTGCGGCCCATCAACGCGCCCTGTCGATAGCCTGGATTGACTACCGCAAAGCTTTCGATTCAACCTCTCATAGACTTATCATCTGTCTGTTGGAAAGCTTAAAGGTACATCCACACATAGTGAGATGCATAGAGAGATTGATGCCTCTTTGGAAAACTAGATTTACTATCTCATCTGGAAATTATCGTGTGACAACCAACAACGTCACCTTCCAGAGAGGCGTCTTTCAGGGCGATACCATGAGTCCTTCTTTTTTTTTCAACACACTTCTGCTCTCTATCTCTCGCACTACCTAATTCTTCTGGATACCTCTATGGCGACACCAACCAGCGCGAGCATAAGGTCACTCATGTATTTTATATGGATGACCTGAAGATCTATGCCCCTGTAAAGGCAAACTTCAAACTGACATAAGTATCGTCGAGAAGTACACAGGAGAGATTGGGATGGCCTTTGGATTGGATAAATGTGCCAACATTCATCTGAAGAATGGAAAGATTGTTGGCGTTCCCGAGGACCCTGAGCTTGTGGATATAAGTGTTATTGACATCTTAACACTGGAGAGACCTATACATACCTGAGCGTGCCTCAAAGCCGCATTCAGAACATAACATCAGTAAAGAAGTCTCTCTGAAGCCGATACAAGCATCTTGTTCGACAGATTTGGTCATCCAATCTGTTGGAGTTGAACAAGGTATCTGCGACTAACATGCTTGCCGTCCCGGTTCTACTCTACTCATTTGGGGTGGTTCAACGAACGAAGAACGAACTTAAGGCCCTTGATGTCACCACACGTAAGATCATGCATTTGCATAAAATCTTGAATATCAATTTGTCAGTTCCGCGATTATACACTTCACGACGTCAAGGCGGACGCGGATTTCTGAATCTTCAGTGTGTTCATAACCGAATTGTTTTGAGTACTGCTTAGATCGTTGCAAATGGAAAAGATCCTCTCCTAAAAATGGTCAGGAATCGCAAGATGGTTGGCAAAGGAGTGTTCCTTTACAAAGCCGCGGAGCAGGCAGCTGAGACCCTTCGCCTGAATTTTAACGTTAGAAGTGTGGAAAGTGCATTGCTCCATCTAGATGCTTGACTTCTAAAAGCCGAAGTGAACAAATCAGAATTCGAAAAATTCCAGCAAGAGCTGTTCGACAAGAAAATGCACGGAAATTTTCATAGGAATGTAGAAAAACAGTCCTTGTCGTAGGAGGTAACTTTTGCTTTTCTCAGATCATCAGGTTTAATTCAGGTACAGAGGGTTTTATTTCCGCATGCCAGGAAAGTGTCCTTTCTACCTTAGCATACCGTAGACGCATTTTAGGTCAAGAAGTTCCAAGCGATAGGTGCAGAGCCTGTCATGCAGACGCAGAGTACCTGGAACACATACTATCTGGGTGTCCGATCCATGCGGCAACAAAGCGGTGCAGGTGAATTGAGTCCATAATCCCTATGTTGTGTACGAGTTGAGTCCTGGGACTTTGAGCATGATGTACGAATTGTGTCCGGGTCTGGAACACCGACCAATGTCCACTTCTTTGGCTAGGAACCAAAGACCTCGCCCCGTATTTCATTATAGGAAGGAACAGCTAATTCTGTATGATTCTTATTTATCTTTGAATTAGGTTCATGAAGCCAAAAGCAACAATTGAATACAATAGTAAACACGATCACTCAAGCTGAACTCGGAAATATTTACTCTTAAACAGCATGTTACCGACATGTTATCGACATTAAATCCTCAACAAAACTGTCTTCTACTTCAGTTGCATTCAGCAGCGGCAACCCTAAAAAAAGTTTTAAGAATGCACCGGTTTCAGAATTGTGCTTCTTGTATTCTTGCGATAGGCCTAATTCTTGTGTCTTTCTCCACTAACTTTGCCTAAGATACAAGCGATAGCCTTTCACGTTTTCAGACGGCCAAACTATGCGCACAGCATTATGGATTGCCTTTTAAAAATTAATGAAGACCTCTTTAGGTTGCCACCAATCCTTCCTCATTTTGTAGAGCTTCCACATTAATAGATAAAATGCATTTTCATATGTTTGCGAGCTTTTATTTGGTAGTAAGAAATAAACCAAAGGTACGTAAATGTCGTTTTTCAAGCCATGAATGATGAAAACTTGGTAAAATTCCTCTGGCGAGCATTTAAAAGTCCCATCCATAAAAATTATGATAAGTTTTGTCAACTCAATCAAATTTGTATATGACGTAAACATTATTATGTTTTCTGCCTCATCTAATGCTCCAAGAAATTCTTCATCTGTGTTTGTTTTCGTATTTACGTCATCTTTCAGCTTCTGATAAAGTTCAGCTATCGTCTTCGGCTATTTTGGAAAAACAGTCGACCTATTTCGATATATGTTGTGTCGCACTAGTTCCAAGTCATAGGTTGTCAGTGCATTATAATCTTCGGTTCTTAATTTTTTATGAATCAATTGTTGGGGTGAATCGGTAGGTTCTTCGATTGCTTTTCTTTTTAGTTCGTGACTCAAAGTTTATCGTTGTCGTACATTCTCGCTTTCAGGGTCGTGGTTATGACATAAATCGTTTTGAGTTACATTTCCGTGCTCATTCAGTTTCAGAAATTCTTTACAATTATTCTTTGTGCAACACCAACATCGAATATCGTCACTCAATAATTTATGAAACCTGAACTTATGTTCTCTTATGACGAAGAGAGGATTCCCTTTTTCACTTAACATAAACGTACTTATAGAATTTATGTGGGTTACAGTATTTAAAGAGGACATGACGAGCGTTAAATTTCCACAAGCTATGAAGTGAAACTGTTTACAGGTGGGATGGGTCTCACAGAACGCGTTTAGGGGAATTGAGCAGTGGAGAGGGCAATCGTCTTCATCCCTCCCGGGACTCAACTCGTACACTACGAAAATTTTACCGGAGTAGCCTGGACTCAATTCGTATGCAGCCGCGTTATGCTACTACAGCAAGCCCAGTAGGTACTCTCGACGCCCCTACGATGACGTCGCATGCATAAACCCCCTTTTTCGCCAGTGGTTATGATACACATTCGGTTACGGAACCTTTATCCACTCATACTACAAACTTCGGCAGCGTGACATTAGCACGAAATCTAGAGAGTGTTGTCACGTTTTCTCCACACACATACTCGACCCTTTTATATACCCCCACCAGTCGCTTAACCATGATCCCTTCGGCCATTGGACCAAGGATGATAGCCTACGTTAAGGGGATTTATCAGCATGATAAAACGGGATTTCAGTTTCCGGCCGCACGGTTGAATATTTTTGTCTGATATTTTGCATACCTCATCAAAATATTGCTCTTTTTTGCCGGCTAGCTTCGGTTTTTTGAAACAATGTTTATATTTTACGTTATAAACCAAAAGAAAAGAACAATACAAAAAAAATTCAGTGATGCTCAGTACTAGTTTAGTGTGTATTTGCAGGGCTTGCCTAATCAACCACCGTCAAATTTACGAGGCAGACTCCCTGGAGCGCGAGCGGAGACTCGGAAGCGCATCGAATCACCCGAAACAAATCACCCTTTCAGATGATATTGGAACTTTTGTTCAAAATTAATCTTTTTTCAATAAAAACTGAACCACATTTGGTTAAAAATTAATTAATTTGGTGAAAATTGAAATAAGTCGTTGAAAATTTGACTCACTGGAGAAGAATTTTCAAAAAATGTTTGCAAAGAATCTAAAAAGATTAATTTTCAACCACACATGTAATAGTGACATTTAAAATTACAAGAGTAGAGAATAAGAATGATCTAATGTTAATTTTTACATAGAAATAGTGACAGAAAATCCGTCTCACAAAAACTTGAAGCAATTTAGTACAAGAAAAAGTATTTTGCAGGCCGAATAGGCCACAGTTTTGTATTTACTTATTTTATTTGTTTAGGAAAGGAAACTCCGAAATTGAAAAAGCATGAATTCCACAATTTTCAAAACAAATTGCGTATACATTGGTATAGAAATTGTTACTGACAATTACTCTTGCGATAATTCAAACTATTTCCAGATAACAACAAACTTTTGTCAATAAAAATTACAATATTGTTAAATACGTACGAATCATGATATTTAAAATTAAATAATAACAACTGTTTGTTGTGAATTTTACATATAAACAGTCACTGCAAATCTCTCACAAACACTCGAAGCAGTTTCAGTGCAAAAAAAAATTATTTTCGAAGACAAAGTTTTATATTTACATATTTAATTTTCTTACAAAATCAACAACTGTTGTCTTTGAATACACATAATGAAACATATATCAATTTTCCGAATATCTACATAATTTCAGATAATGAAGGAAGAAACAAATTCCAAATTTTTTCAAAAATTGGTTACCAAATTTACAGTTGTTGATGTTTCATAAAAATTGTGACTAACAGTCACTCTCACTATAATTTAGAGCATATTCATCCGAAAACAAATATTTTTCAACAAAAATGACACCCTGTGGCTTTTTGTTAATGTTATTTGTTTATAACAATTAACACAGACAATAATACAATTATTGTATTCTGGGAGTACTCTTGCATCGCTTTGAGATGATTTTCATTATGTGCAACCCGTTGTTAAAGAGTAAATAATAATTTTGTGAAAGATTTCGAGTTTCTCATATTTCGAGTAAACATATAATAAAGAAACAAATGAAAATGCATCAATCTATAAGCAAGGTGCTCTTGGAAATTTAGCGCACTGCAATTTAAAACAAAAATAATTGCAGATCGGGGCAAAATTGAAGGCTGTAGACTTTCTTGAAATTATATGAATAAACTATTTCTGCTAATTAAAATTGAATCACGCGATGCTTTCATAATTTCAGTTTTTTGAACCGGCCTGAATCTCATATGAATGAAAGGATGATTCGTTTCGGGAAATTCGATGCGCTTTCGAGTGTTCGCTTGCGCTTCGGAGAGTTTGCCTCGTATATTTTACGGGGGTCGATTGGGCAGCTCAATATTGGTATAGGTTCAACCGGGAAAAGTGGAATACATGGCATTAATTTACCATCACATTCAAGCGTGGGTATGGAGGGATGAATTTTCAGATGCGAGTCAGGGACGAGGTACGTAAAATGGCGTAGGGTTCAAACGAACCCCTAGCGGACTATCTGCTGAACATTCGCCTAATTTTTCAACATTACGATCCTTGGATGTCGGAAAGGGAGCAATTGCAAATGGCGATAAATAATTTGCACCCTAAGTATTTAGAGGTGCTTCCTAAAACGAAATATCGTACTATTAAGGAATTTGAAAATGCTGGCGAAAGGTTCGAAGCATCCAAAATGATAAGTAAAGCGTACGTACCAGCTTCATCTACGCAAGATAGTGTTTTACCCAAATTGTTTCAACATAATTATGTCAGGAAGTCAGAAGGGATGGCTGCCACCAAAAAGGAGCCTACAACCTCAGACAAGCCGAACAACGGAGCAAGCGGAATTAATAAAAACAATAATAAAAAGCAAGGCGGTAGAGGCCCTAATACAAACAGCAGCTCCAATGGCGCATGTGCTGTACTAGGCCCTCCAGATGTACATACTTCAACAGTACCACACGTGTTTGGTACACCTCCTACTCCTTGGCGCTTATTCGCCTTGCCTCAATTACGACTTTTACCCCGGCTTTTCTCAGGTGCAAATGATCCCCGCTAATTTTTGTTATCCTCCCGTGGGTACCCACGCTGTTGAAGAGTCGAATTTGTCGACTGCTGCGGTAGCCCTAAATGCGAGAAGTGCGTATCCTCAAGCACGGCTGCTGTTGGAATTGCGAAGAGCAAGGACACCTTTGTCGTGCCAGCTCCAAACCTAAAAATGTTTTCTGCCACAGTTGTGGCCAACCCGGCCAAATTTCTACGAACTGCAGCGGATGTTCGGGACCCAGGTCAGGAAACTAATGGGGAAGAGTGACACTAGGGTCCGGTAACTCCCCCCTTACATTGTTAAGACCCCTCAGATTTCGTTAGATCAGTTAAATACAGTACTTGATGAGCGGCGCCTGTTAATTACTGTTGGTGTCGATCGTCGGTCACTACACGGACTCTTTAATCCAGGCTCGTGCTGCACCTACATAGGTGAACCGGCCTTTGGGAAATTTTCGAGTTTGCTTGAGAAATTAAATCATCAACCACGTCCTGGTATCATGTATACTAACGCACATTCGTTTTGCACCAACGTTCGCTTGCGAGGTTTTATTCGGTCACGATTTTGTAGAATTGTTCGACTTTGAGGTTAGGCTTAAGCTCCTTATTTGTAGAATGGGTAACGGTATCAGGGACAGGAAATAGGTTCTAAAGCAAGCATACCGTCGGAAATATCGGGTAATCGTGTGGGGATTGCTAATAATACTTTGTCGAATGAAGCCCTGTAAGCCTCTGCAGGCGTAAAGGAATTAAAGCCTTCTGAGGCTAATTACTTAGACGATTTCCTCAAAAGAAAAATTCCTCCAATGCCAGCCAAGCTTCCTGCTACCCACATGGTGGAACAACATATAGATATTTAAGAACATACTCCCATCAGGCAAGCTTGTCGACGCATTTCTCCTAAGGTTGAGGAATCATTAAGAGAATCTGCCCAAAAGCTTGCAGCTTAGGGAATAATAAGTCCTAGTAATAGCGAATGGTCTAACCCAGTGGTAATTATTAGGAAGCCTGGCGGAGATTTTAGGCTTTGTATTGACTTTATAAAATTAAATGAGGTAGCCAAGAATGATACATACCCAATGAGAAATATTAGAACGATTTTAGACCAGCTTTCATGCGCGCGATATATCTCTAAGATTTACCTTAGTCAGGCATTCCATCAGATTCCTCTCTGCGATGAATGTAAGGAATTCACTGCTTTCCCAGTACCGGACAAGGGGCTCTATCATTACAATAGCATGTCATTCGGGTTACCAGGAGCTCCAGCAACGTTTCGATGATTGCTGGATCGAGTGATAAAACCATAATTTGAGCCCCATGCATTGGCGTACATAGATAACATTATTGTAGTCAGTGAAACCTTTGCAGAACACATTCATTGCTTGGAGAAAGTCTTAGATGTGATCATCAATGCGGGACTTACGACAAATTCCGATAAAAGCGAATTCGATTGTAGTGAAGTGCGATATCTCGTATATATGTTGAATAAAACAGGAATACTCCCTGACTCAGAGAAAATCGAGCCAATAATATCATATCCGGCTCCTACTACTTTGCGCAAACTTAGACGATTTCCAGGTATGGTATCGCGGTACAGGCGATACATAAAGGATTTCGCTCAAAAGGCCGAACCACTCCATCGATTATTAAAGAAAAATCGAAGGTTTGAGTGGGGAGAAGACCAGGAATAGGCCTTTCAAGAATTGAAATCCGCGTTAATCGACGCTCCCACGTTAAGTAGACCAGATTACAGTTTGCCGTTTTGTTTACAAACAGACGCAAGTAGTACGATTTTGGGGGCTGTTTTCACTCACATCCAAGATGGCTTGGAACACATCATAGCCTTTGCTAGTCGATCCATGCAAGGCGCCGAGAAAAACTACACAGTGACGGAACAAGAATGCTTAGCGGTGGTATAAGCGGTTGAAAAGTTTAGACCTTATTTGGAGGGTTATCACTTCGTAATGATTACGTATCATAGTAGTCTCCTATGGCTCGATCACCTCAGAAATCCTATTGGGAGATTAGGAATATGAGCTGTTGAGTCGTTACAATACGGCTTTAAGGTTAAACACAGAAAAGGTGCCTTTCACTATGTACCAGACGCGCCGTCGCGTATGTCTTTGCCGGACACTGAGGTGGTATGTGCCATTGGCGAGACTGACGATACTTGGTATACCCGAAGAACCAAATTGATCCAAGAAATGCCATATCGATTTCCGGATTGAAAATTAGAAGGCAATTGACTATACTGCCATCGCCCGGACCACCTGACTGACCCGTTGCTGCCTGATTTGAAGGCCTGGAAACTGGTTTTGCCTTTGGAGCTTCACAATAAGGCTATTAGTGAGGCACACGATACCACGACTTCTGGACTGGAATGTTAAGTGAGGTTGAAAAATACGTCCAGGTCCAGTAGGTCTGATCGGTGAACAAGTAAACGAACAACCTTGGTCGGTGGTAGCGGCGGATATGATAATTCCATTTCAATCCAGTCACTCTGGTTATCAGTATTTCTTGGTCTTCCAAGACATGTTTGCCAAGTGGTTCGAGGTTCTACCATTAAGAAAAGCAAATTCCGTTAATGTATAAAAGTCGTTCGAGAAAACAGTCATTTTTAATCGAGGAACTCCAGAGGCCCTCTTCACTGACAATGGCACCGAGTTTGTTTACAAGTTAATTTCAAAGGTCGCATCGGAATCGGGAGCTAGGAACTCGACTACCCCACCGTATTATGCGAAATCTAATCCGGTAGAGCGGGTAAATCGAGATCTTAAGACCATGATATCATCCTTCGTAGAAGGCGATAATCGGAGTTGTGATAAGCAGCTCCCTAATTTCCGTTTTGTGTACAAGAACGCCATACATAGTTCCACTCGGTTGTCGTGGTAATAACATGTTGGCCAATTTATTTATTGTCTTGTTCGATTAGGCAGGTCTAAAAAAGGTTGTGGTGATGCTGATATCCAGTATGCAGTATAATTTTTATTGACAGCAAATAAGTCACTTATTTCGCGATAAACTGATCTTCGAGACTTCGCAATCCTTCTGTATCTATCATTTAGTCCATATCCTGTTCTTGGTAAGAAAGTTTATATGATGGTAGAGTTAACGAGAAAGATTCTGGTACTGACATACAACGAGATACCAGTAGGAGGCAACTAATCAACGCGGCAATTTCCGCTGTAGCGACTGCTGATTACTACTCGCATGTTTGCTTAAGACTGACGATGCTTGTCTAAACAGATGTTGCATAGAGCAAAATGATTTACGGTTACAAAATCTGATAATTGAACATTAGATCTTATCCTCCAAAGTTAAAAATAACTTGTCTGGACGCTTCTATTTTTAAAACGTTATCATATTCACCGTAAAAATAGGAGTTTATCGTCTTGACAAGTGCTTCCTCGAATCTTTCCTCTATGCGAAGGCTACCATATTTTACAATATTCCAGTGAGAATAACAATTTGCAGATAGGTCAGGTGTGAGGTCAAAAGCAAATAGACAGTAACCATTACCGTAATCATGACGATCAATGTCATAACCCTCATTTAGAAAATCAATACCAGAGCCAAAAAATGGAGTTTGATAAGCGTCAACATATAGAATTTGCGTACCATCAACGTAAAGAGATAAAAAATTAATTTCATAATTTTCAAAATTGAATGAGTTGAGGTCCTTATTACCGTTAAATGCTCTATTCTCCACAAAATCTATGATTACTCTTTCAGGTAGCTGTTCGAGAATCAAAAGAATCAAAAAGAGTCATTTGTTTGAACAAACCGAAGTCGAAATACTCGACGGATTTCGAAACCTGTACATTCTGTTGATAAATCTTCCATTTTTTCCGCAGTGTCGGTATACCACAGGACACTTGGCAGATGACTCCTTTTTGCGGCTGGTCCGTAATTGAGTAATGTTTCGATGTATGCTCTGACTGCATAAGCATTTTTTGGTGGGGATACGAGTTTTTGATTGAAGTACACGTCCACCTGATTGAACAATGAGTGAAGTAGATTGTTTACTGGTGTCACTTTGTCCAAACTCATAGCATTCGCCGTGACCAGGGATAAAAAATTCTTTCGGAGAATCGTCCGTCACGGAGAAAACGGGTCTGTAATGAATCCATTGCACACTCTCTATAGAATTTTGAGCTTTTGGTAGTGAAAAAGATCCAATTCAGTTTTTAAACATACACTATAATAGTAGTGTAAAAAGTACATTCACTTATTTCCTAAAATATCAATAATTTGATTACTTTCACCAAATAAACTGCCACGTTTCTGTTTTCTTGGAACTTTCTTGCTGTCTACTTCTTTGTTTTCTTTTTCTTCTTTCTGTTTTTACTATTCTTTCTATTGTTTTTCACTTTACTTCCGCGGATTCTCTTGACTCCTTTTTTGATATTTTACTTACGTTTTCCTCTCGCGATATACGATCCATCGCACACGCTATTCAACTTAGTGTTTGAATTTCTCACCGCTATTTTATAACCAGATCCATTCCTAAGACTTTCAATTTTGTCAATTGCTTGTCTCTTAAGATTCTCTCCACACTCATTAAAGGGGTTATTGAAACCATATATTTAAGAGGATTTTTGTTATCAACGTCGTTTAAAACGTTAACTCCTGCGCGTAAAGCCTGCTTAACGAATGTACGTGCACCGCGTACAAGTATTGGTAAAACTCGAAAGAAGAAGCCCCCAAGAAAATCTCCCACTTGTCTAGTATAATATCCTACGTAATGACTCATTCTGTATTCATTTCCTTCTCTTCTTCTTTTCTGCTGGTTGCATTCCCAAAACATACACTGGGTACGGACTTCATATTTTTTCTAATTAATTCGTTTAAAATAAAGCGTGACAGTGAGAGTATCAACCTCGAATGTTATTGGTAAGCCAAAGTGATCTTTTATATCTATTTCCACTGTACGAAATACGAAATTCAGTATGTAAAAGAGAAATGTAATTAGGTGAAGCAAACTGAGTAATATGTGTAGATGCAAATACGTAGTTTTGATTTGCTACAGGAATTATTCGCAAAAGTGGCGTTTGAGCATCACCTGTGTATGTGGTTCACATATATCGCAGTGAATAAATATTTTTTGAGGAAGACCTCGAGCTAGGCAAGGTGGGTAATTAGCAAAGTGCGTATCAACAGATACTAATTCCTGCGGTGTGAAAACAAAAATTCGAGATACTTTTTCGCTAATTGCATTTATGGCTTCAGCGAGAACGCTTCTCTTTCTGTAAACAACGAGTCAAAAGAAAGAGAATAGTGGTTTCCTCCACACACCATCCAACTAGTTATATTTATAATTTTTTCCCATTTCGTTATCTCCTAGTTCATCGCCTCTTTTCCAAACATTTCAGGTTTTTGACTCACTCTACGTGTTATTATCGTCATCATCATATGTTCCTTCTTCTTCTTCTACTTCCTTTGTTGTTTTATTCACATTTGACAAAAGAGCTACGTGATTTTCCACTGAGATCGCCGAAATTGAATTTCTGCAAGTCCTTCCACCCAACGACCGCGCAGACGAACCTCGTGAGAGAGTTGTGTTGTAAAACGGGTAGTAGTATTCTTTGGCGAATACTTCATACTAGTGTTACTGAGTAAAATCACATGAAATTGATCCTCATTCGTTTTAAGACTTTGAGATCTGATGCTGAAATCCAAGAGTTAACTTTATCAGGATAACCTGCGCACTTGACAACATATCGTTGTTTAGATCCTTTTTCGCTTGTCTGGATTACTCGTTCAATTACAAACTCCTCGCTGTTATCGTGTTTGTCTGCTTTTTCCGCTTCTGATAATTCAAAATTATAAAAAGTCCCTCAATAGCTTCACCTGTAAGATCCTGCTATTCGTAAGCACGAGTCGACTGTTTGCATGAGCTGATTACGCGTTTTATTTCAAAATGCTCTACATTCCAGCCAACTTCATAACCTTCCTGAAAGGCAACTCTCTTTCTGCTGATGAGCACAAGATCACCTGACTTATATCTCGGTTTTCTACCTTTCAACGACTTTCTGCCGTATTTGTTTGCATATTTAAAAGTGCAATCACGGCATTATCTAGAGTTACTGCTGATTGTGCCATACCAATACTTGAATGTCGTGCATTATTGTAAGTCTAGACAATGTTTTGTGAAACATCAATACACCAATGAGTATTTTTATTTGTGAAATAACGCCACATACGTTCCTTAAGAGTGCGAATAAGTCGCTCGACTATTGCTGTTTCACCATTAGTATCGCATACAGTACGAAATTTTATGTTAAATTCTGATGAAAACTTTTGGAAAATTTGTCCAAGAAACTCTTTACCCTTATCAGTTTGTAAAAACATTGGAAATTGTTTTACCATGTTATTTAAATTGTAATGGCCTCGCGTTAATTTCTGACGGATAGGGATGCACATATCATAAGCACTTTGACTTTTTAACCAGTCAATTAGACTTGCTCGTGAAATTTTTCCACCTAAAGCATTAGCTAATTTATCAATAACACCATAAGAGGCGGCGTGAGAGATGTCATAGTAAGCATCGTATCATAAACTCATTTTTGTTCTCAAAATATAAATTTAAACCAATTTTTTGGTTTTTTGCTCGTACTTCCAGCGCTACCTTCCTTTTTTCGTGAAATGCGATTTTGACTTCTGCTGCGCTTGCCCCCGCTTTTACCTTCTTTCTCGCAGTTGATACTACTATCCTCATCGTGCGTTACCATTATATATAATAAAAATCACTAAGAAACGCAGTTCTGGTCCTAAATTTGTATAATTATGAAAGAAGCAAAAAAAAAAATTATTTACAAAAAAAAACTTTGTTCATGATTATAAAAATTTAGGACCAGAGCCGCGTTTCTTAGTGCTTTTTATTTATTATCCCAAATTTTCAACTCGATGTGGCCCGAGCAATTCACGCCTACCCCGAAAGGGAAACGGCTTAATGATATAATAATAATAATAATAATAATAATAATAACTAAGCTGGCCGTAGGTCAGGGAAACCTGATATAATATTCTTGTTAGTAATTTATTTTCCTTGTATTTATATTTCTTTTTTTTTGCTGCTTTCTTCTGACGATTATAGTTTTAGTTAAAAATTTTATTATTCCGTTGAAAATTCAAGGTTTTGTTGAAAATTTGCCTTTTTGGGGTTTAAATTCAACTGTTTTAGTAGAAAACTAACTTTTTTATAGAAAATTCATATTTTGTTATTCAATATTTAATGGTTACAAATGCAACCATTTGGTTGAAAATTATCTTCTTTGGTTGAGGATTCAACTATTTTATTTGAAAATTAAAATATTTTTTGGTTGAAATATCTGCTATTACATTATTCGTTGAAAATTCATCTTTTTTGGTTGAAATTTTATCTACTTGGTTGAAGGTTGAACCACTTTGTTAAAAAACCATTGTTTTAAGATTCGTCGTTCAAGTTGAATGTTAATTTCTTA
This sequence comes from Andricus grossulariae, assembly GCA_011634705.1. Classification (NCBI taxonomy): domain Eukaryota; kingdom Metazoa; phylum Arthropoda; class Insecta; order Hymenoptera; family Cynipidae; genus Andricus; species Andricus grossulariae. The sequence continues at coordinate 214,547,617 of JAABKJ010007545.1, read as the reverse complement.
GGTTGAAAACTCGTTTTTTTTTCAAATTTAAAATTCATTTTTTTACTGTAAATTTAACTATTCTATTATCTCACTAATGAAAATTAATTATTTTAGTTGAAAATTCATTTCCTTGACTGAAAATTTACCTATTTTGTTAAAAATTCGTCTTTTTTGATCGAATTTTCTTATTTTTTATTTAAATATAACATATTTTTTTGATGAAATATCAACTATAACGTCTTCCGTTGAGAATTCATCTTCTTTGGTTAAAAATAGTATTATTTGATTAAAAAGTTAACTATTTTGTTGAAAATTCAACAACTTTGTTCAAACGCCATCCTTCTGGTTTGAAACTTCAAATATTTGATTAGATATTAACTTTTTTTGTTGAAAATTCAACTGTTTTGTAGAAATTTGACCTTTTGGTTTGAAAATTCAACAATTTGGTTGCCATTTTTTTCTGCATATGCTCTAAAGAAAAATCGTCTTTCTGGCTTGGTTATTCAACAGTTTTGTACAATATTCAAATATTTGGTTGAAAATAAACTTTTTAGTTGAAAATTCATATTTTTTGGTTGAAAATTCAACTGTCTTTTACAGAAAATTCATCTTTTAGGCTAGGAAATTAATCAATTTGGTGGCATTGTTTTTCTTTGTTGAATGACAAATTTTTTTTTCGTTGAAAAATCAAATATTTTGTTAGAAATTTGTCTTTTTGGATGAACTAACCTGTTATTGATTCAAAATAAAAATATTTTTTCGTTGAAATATCAACAATGAACTAAAACATTTCGAATTTGAAGCGCTTGAATTCGTATTTAATATTATTACCTACAATAATTTTATTTAAAAGAATTTATTCCCCTATTTTCGTGAAAAATCTCCTTATTACATCTGTTTTAGCGCATTTTGGCGCTAAGAAAATATTTGAAATTTATATTGTCCAAATAAAATATTTGTATAAAAATGACCTTTTTAGTTGCAAATTCAGCTCTTTTGTAGAAAATTCGTTTCTCTTTGGCCTGAACATTCAACAATTTTGTTGAATTTATTTTTCCTTCTTTACTCAACTATTACATTTTTCATTGTGGATTCATGTTTTTTGGGTAAAAATTCGACTACTTTGTGGAAAATTCATCTCTTTAGGTAAAATATGTCCTTGTTTCCCCTGTTTTGAGAGCATACTGACGTTTAGGAAATATTTGAAATTGGTATCGTCAAAAATTCAAACTAATCTCTTTCAAAGCGTCTTGTTTTCTATTGTCTTGAATTTCTGTTTATAATTTTTAAACAATGAATCAAAACCTTGTAAAAGGGTAACTTGTGTCAAAATGCTCGACGTTAGGTGTTTTAGGGGATTTTTCAAATATAGGGGGGGGGGATTAGCTAAAAAAGGGGACGGACTGTGATCTCTGAACTTTGTACAAATAGTCCAGTTTCCGTTTTCCAGTTGGCCGTTGGAGGTCGGATCGAGAAGGGTTGTTTTATCATCAACTGGGGACGTTTGAGTCACGCGCAAATTTGCATATGACAGCATAGCGCGCGAACAGCTATTCGCATCAGAGTAAACTTTGTTGACGCGAATTAAAGATCTGGGGTTACACTCGAAGGCGTTACTAATTTATATTCCCGGCAGCTACTTGGATTTATGACTAGCTACCTATATCCACCTGCTCGCGACTGTCGTTTCCTAATTATTCAAACCAGGGAAGATCACTTTTCGAGTCCTCTCCCTGTTCCTCTTTACTCTCTCATTTGAACCCTTCAACCATGGATTATGTATCGCTTTCTCATACACTCCTCTAGTTTGCTACTTCTGCATACATAATTGTAGTCTTGCGAAAGCAGTTACACTTTTCATCAATTTTTCAACTTTTACATCTTTATAAGAATAAGAATTGAAATCATCGTAAGGTCGAAATCATAAATCCTAGAAACCTTGTAAAATGTATAGATATACCTTCAAATCTTTCAATCGTTTGTAAATCATTCATAGTTTTCTAACTCTTTTAAATTGACCTGTAAAATTGATCAATTGACTGCGCGAAAACCGGGAAATGATTAGGAATTTAAAATCATCCGTCGGGTAGACACCCTGCTCATGGAGAGAAAGAGCCTTGTGATGAGTATTTCTTGGGTTGTAAGGTTGGTGTGGGGGTGGGGGGGAGTTAAGTTCTAGGCCCTCCTGCGACTAAACCCTCGAGCGACTTTACGTTTCGTGGCTCAATCAAACTTCCTGGGGGTTTGCAGAAGTAGATAGCGAGTCCTTCTGGAATATAGTAGGATCGTCGCTTAATTCAACAGATCGCATGGACCCCCTACAGACCAAACCACTCCACCCCTGCGGAACGAAATCGCGGGGGTAGTAATCGCTCGTCGTTAAGGGGCGACGCACAATGCGTGCCAGGACGCGATTCCATGATACCACCCCCATTGTCTTTCAGACCTATCATCTAACCACTCTCACCCCCCCCCCTCACTTCTTTTCTTTTCTAGGGGTTATGTCCATGACGACTGACTACGGCTTAACCTCGGTAGTTTGACACGCTCAAATGCATCCGTTGTTGAATCCTTTTCAAAATCTCGTCTTGGAGTTCTCCATTCTGAAGGGTTTGGATTATCGTGGTCTCGATTTTATGGAAGTCTGCTTGGCATCGTGCATAGAAATAAAAGGGGAATAAAAAACAATGGGAAGTAATGATGGAAGATGCTAAAATAAACAAGTGATAAGTTAGAGGGAGATTTTGAGAGAATGGGAGAAAACTTGGTATAAAATGAGGTCTGAAAAAATGTTGTGGATTACAAGTTTCATATGCTGGTACAATATTTACTTCCACGATGACCATGATCCTTGGTATCTTGTATCATTAACTAAATGCATTTAAGTTTATCCCCTCGAGGGTGGACTCATCAGAAGCGCTTTCATATTCTTGACGTGAGGGCTGAGCCTAAGCAAGTCTGCTTGGCATCATGCATAAAAATAAAATACAAATAAAAAATTGACGAAAGTAATGATGGAAGATGCCAAAATATACAAATGATGAGTTGAAGGGAGATCTTGAGAGAGTGGAACAAAACTTGGTATAAAATATAAAAAAAATTGCGGATTACAGTTTTCATAGGCTGGTCCACAATATTTACTTCCACGATGATAATGATCCTTGGTATCTCGTATCATTAACTAAATGCATTTAAGTTTATCCCCTCGAGGGTGGACTTATGAAAAAGCGCATTCGTATTCTTGACGAGAGGGCGAGCCTTGGGCACGGATCTTCGGAATGTCAGTCTGATCCCTCTACCTTCGTGAGTAGGGCTGATCTCGGTTTTTCCCCCTCTCTTTTGCTCTACCTACATAGTTTTCCAGCCTTATGTTATTCTCTTCGTGGTTGGACTTGCAAGATTTCCCGTGTGCCTTGTACGCGTGAAATCGCACGCACAGGGAAAGGAGCGCTTTAATCTACGCGAGACTACGTGATATGTTTACAACTGAGATGCAGAAAACACCCCCTCACCCATTATTCATTTTTTCTCGTGCCATCGTTTTCTCTTATTCTCATCGTGTACTTTTTTAACCTCATTGCAGAGTAATAAAAATTTAATAATAAATAAGTTTGATCAATGTGATGAATTAATAAATAAGATTGACTTTATTAACCGAATTTTTATTCAATCAGCCAGACAAAATACCGACTGCAATCTCGATTACACAGTTTTTATTTTAAATAAGGATTTTAAACTGCAGGTTACTCGTCTTTATATCCCCTTTTGTCTTCTATATTTCTGCTGTTATTATCATCTTTTCAAAAATAAATTCTTAGTTTTCCCCGAAAGAATCTTTTTGTCCCTTCAGCCCTTGTTTATAAATACTAAGCCTAATCCGAGTTTATACGCCTGAAAAAGTGGCATCAAAAGTACTAGTGTGATTTAGGTGGTCAGTATAGATCCCGTTACTTCTGGGCAATGCTCGCGAAATAGCCGCTTACTATGATATACGTATCACTTATGGGGCGCGATAATGAAAAGATTTTCCGCCTCTTTATGACTTCCGTGGTCGCTTGTAGGGATCCCGAGGCCCGAGCTTTTTTTTTATTTCCCATCTCGATTTTCTATACCCTCTTTGACCCCCACCCCAAGCAAGCATACTTTTTCTCCCTGTTTACGCCATTCTGTTTTTCCTCTTTCCTCTTTTTTATGGTGCACTTATTATATTCTGGAAATACTATAAGTGGCTTCTCGTGCTTTATTGCACGGGAAATTGATTAATAAAATAAACAATGGTCCTTTTCTCATTTTCGAGAAATGAGACTCTCCTTTCCTGGGAACATTGTTAAAGGTAATATTGTATCTATAAATTTTAGCTGTGAATTACATTTTTTTTTAATTATTAATAAAATTCATGTGTAGGGAACATATGAATTCAATATGAAACGCTTAAGATTTTTAACAAAATAGTTTAATTTTCAACCAAGAAAGATTAATTTTCTACGAAATAGTTAAGCTTTCAAGCAAGAAACAAATTTTTAAGAAAATAGTTGAATTTTCAACCGACAAAGATAAATTTTCGACCAAATGGTCGAATTTTCAAACAAAAAAGATTGAACTTCATCCAAAAACAGTTGAATTTTTAACTAAATAGTTAAATCTTCAAGCCAAAAAGACGAATTTTTTTAGAAAACAGTGGAATTTTTAACCAAGAACTTTTCCACCAAGGAATATGAATTTTCAATCCATAAGGGCTAATTTTCTGCCCAAAAAGACGAATTTTCAACAAAAGAGTCGATTTATAAAAAAAATTCTTTTCAACAAAATGGTAAAATTTTCAACAAAATAATTAAATTTTCAACAAAATAGTTGAATTTCTAACTAAGAAGTTCAATGTTCAGCCTACAAAAATTAATTTTCAACCAAATAGATTAATTTTTAACCTACACAGATGAATTTCTAACCAAATTTTCAAACAAAAATTATCAAACTTTAACCAAATACAGTTGCATTTTTAACTAAAAAGTTGAATTTTCAAACTAAAAAGATTAATTTTTCATAATCTGTTGCATTTTTAATCTAAACGTACGAATTTTCTATCCAAAAAGTCGATTTTTTAAGAAAACAGTAGCATTTTTGACCCAAAAATGATTTTTTAACGGAACAGCGGAATTTTCAATAAATTAATTAAATTCGAAAACAAAAATAAATTTTTAACAAGATAGTAAACCTTCAATCAATATAATGAATTTTGAACCAAGTAGTTCAACTTTTAACCAAGTAGTTGAATTGTCAACCAAAAAAGATGAATTTTCAAGCAAATGTTTGAATTTTCAAATAAAAAAGATTAACTTTCAAGAAAATAATTAAATTTTCTAACAAATATTAGAATTTTCCACTTTGTCATTTAAAAATAATGAAATTTCAACTAAAACTAGTAGGGTTTTGGTTTTGGGTTCTATTAATTCAGTTCGCATTTAAGGTAGTTGTGCCAAAAATCAGATCTCTGAAGAAATTATTTTTTTATGATTTTAGGAATAAAAATAATTTATTAATGTTATTAATTAATTATTTTCATTCCTTATTATCGCTTCTTACCACTTTTTGAAAAATAGTCGATTTGTATTAGCTGATGGCCTATTTTTCGGGGGAAATATTCTCTACAACTCTACTGTTTCTACTTTTGAAAGTAAATGTTTCTATGGCTGATATATTTTAAACAATTGATTAAAAAGAAAACATTTTTCAATAAAATAACTTTATTCAGGGATTATCTACTTATTTTCAAAATTGGAAATAGTATGGTTTCAGGAAATGTTTTCCCTGAAAAAATGAGACATGATTCATTAAAATTCAACAATTTTTAATAATTGGTATGAAGCGATAGTAAGAAATGATTTAAATACAAAAAATATTGTTAAAATAATTATTTTTTCCAAGTTGTAAACTTTTCAGAAAAAAGTATGTTTTTGCTTTTATAATATATGACTAAGAATATAATTACAGTTCTTCAAACGATAGAAGACTTTTTTTCCAGATATCTGATTTTTGGCATCACTACCCTAAGCAAAACAATGAGAAACATATCCCAACAGATCCCAACAGATTTTTATAAAATTGAAAAATGACGCCTGTTTTTCTAATGATACGAAATACCAAGTATCATGGTCACTGTACAAATAAATATCGTGGACCAGCCCATAAAGCTTGTAATCCAGAAACTTTTTGTTAGGTCTCATAATCAGTTCGACATCTGATGCATCGTTTTCTTCCGCGGATTTTTTGCGTTTTGCTGTGCTTTCATTTCCTGTTGACATTCGAAAAGCTGATATTTATGTTACTGCACACTGTTTTTATGAAATAAAAGTGTGAAAGCAAAATAAATTAAGGAACAGATTCTGGTTTTCTCTGCTTCTCTGGGATCGTAATTTTTGAACGCCTTAGCTAATTTTTGGTAAACCCTTGATGTAAAAAGCAAAGATTGTGGTAACTTAGAAACCTGGTTGCATTTTAAAGAAATAAATTGTCGAGTAAGCATATCTCGTATCATTTGGCAGTTAGGATGAATGATGCTGAGAAAACACCGCACTCATTCTTGCTTTATTTCCTCGTACACGCTAAATCATACTTAACCCAACTCGTCCTCATGCCTTCCTTTTCCATTTTCATCTTTTGTCTTTTGCTTCCTTTAGTCTGCTTTGTCATTCCCTGCAACATTTTCCAGGGCTTTTCTACTTTTTCATATTAAAAGATTTTCAATTATATTCCCTTGTTTTTCCGAAGGTACATACAATCTGGAAAGCTGTATCCAGCTTATTGCATTCGCTTTGAAATAATCTTGATATCACTCTCAAACAAAATCATACTTTAAGATTATTGAAATTTTGACAATTTTTAGTTTAAAATCATTTTTGAACTCATTCGAAATTATTTTAATGAAATTGTTTGAAGAATTTACACTCTTTCCCCTAATCTCTTCTTTTTTCTATTGGTAAAGAATTCCTCTTTTTTCTCTGTTTTCAAGAAACTTCCCCTTTTTTCCGGGTTTTTTGCTCAAATTCGAACTGAATTAATAGGATCCAATAAGAAAATCTAACTATTTTTCGTTAATAATCAATTCTTTGTAATTGAAATGTCTACTATTATATTTTTGGTTCAGAACTCATCTCTTTTAGTTTCAAATTCTACTACTTGATTAAAAGTTGAACTACTTTGTTAAAAATTAATTTTATTGGTTGAAGATTGAACTATTTTTCTGAAAATTCGTTTCTTTTTTGGCTGAAAATTAGCTTTCTTATTTGAAAATTGAACTATTTTGTTGAAAATGTATCTTCGTAGTTGAAAACTCAACTATTTTGTTGGAAATAAATTTTTGTAGGATGCAAATTCAACTACTTGGTTCTCAATTTAACTAGTTTGTTAAAAATTTAATTATTTTGTTGAAAATTATTTTTTTTATGATTTTTTTTACCGACAAATTTAATTATTAAATTTTTTTGGGTGAAAATTGATCTTTTTTATTTGAAAATTGATATTTTTCATTGAAAATTCCACTACTTGGTGAAAAGTTAAACTGCTTTGTTAAAATTTAATTTTTTTGTTGTTAAAACTTGACCTGTTTCGTTGAAAATTTGTCTTTTTTTATTTTTTTTTTCAACATGGAGAATGGTACTTTCAGATATCCCATCGCCCCTTTGAACATATCACATATTTTGTTGAAAATTTGATTAAAAATTCAGTTTGTCAATAGAAGATTCATCTCTTTGGTAGAAAATTAATTAATTTTTTGTGAAAATGAATTTTTTTGTTTTCTTTTTGGGTCAAAACTTCTATTATTTTGGTAGAAAATTCAACTATTTGTTTGAAATTTCAATTTGGTTAAAATTATTTTTTCTCTTGACTGAAGAATCTTTCAGATTCAACTCTTTTGTTGAAAAGTAGTTCAAAATTCATCTGTTTGAATGAAAATCGAAGTATTTTTTAAAATATTTATTTAAAAAAATAAAAAATTCATTTTTCAACCTAAAATTTAACAATTTCATTTTCGGTTGAAATTTTTATTTATATAAAAATTTAACTATTTGGTTGAAAATACATCTTTATAGGTCGAAAATTCAACTTTCGTTTGGCTTAAAAGTAAAACTATTTAGTTGTAAACGCCACTGTTTGGTTGATTATTAATTTTATTATTGTTGAAAATTCGTTTATTTTTAATTAAAAATTAATATTTTTAATCGTAAATTTAACAATTTTAGTTTTGATTAAAAATTTATTTATTTTTACAAAAATTATACTATTTGGCTAAAAATACATCGTTGCAGTTTGAAAATTCGACTATTTCGTTAAAAATTCGTTATTTAGGACGGAAAATTCATTTTTTTCGTCGAAAAATTCCGTGTAGAAAATTTTTCTTTCTTGGTTTATAATTCAACAGACTTTTTAAAAAAATCCTGATGCAACTATTTGGTTAAAAATGTAACTACTTTGTTGCAAAGTTCAATTATTTGGTTGTGAGTGCAACTTTTTGGTATAAATGAAAATTAATCTTTTCGGGTTTAAAAGTTAACTGTTTTCAAAAACAGTTTATTATAAAATATTCTAAAACATTTCCCTATTTACAAGAAAAATCATCGTATTTCCCCTGTTTTGAGAGAATTTTTTGCTTTGAATTCTGTTTTTAATTTTGTAATGGTTTGCATTAAAAAATGAGTACATATTACTCACAACTTTTTAAATGTATAATCTAGTATAAATTATTATAATTGGAAATTGTTATTATTATTTAAGAGCATCAAATTAGGAATCTTTATTATTTAAGGGCTTCAAATTGAAAATTTTCATTCTTTAATTCAATTTTTTTTTTCTAAGAGAAAGTATAAAGACATCACTGATAAATGTATGTGTTTTTTGTTACAGGTAAGTCAAGATAATATTGAATTATCAAAATAAGAAATATTTAGCAGAGATGGGTAAGTGCGAAGTTGCAAAATTTTATTTTCATTGGTTTTATTCTTATTATAGAATTAATGACCATCCAAAAATCATATCCCTAATATTAGAACCAAATTGTCGATTTTTTTTTAAATTAGGGCTTTTTTGTAAAATTAATAAGTTAAAACAAAAATGTAATTAAACGTGAAGTTTCATATGATTTTCAGTTGATGTTTTTATGAACCACATTTTTTCAATTTTGAGGCTACCATTTTTCAACATTGTTTTTTTTAAAATTAATTTGCTTAAATATGAGAAAAAGCTTTTTATAAAATTAATTTGTATACGATTTACGGATGATTAAAGGATTTTCTTGAATAACTTTTGGTTTGTAAAAGGAAAATACGTAATTCGTCGTAAGTGGAGCGAAAATGTGGAGATGTCGAGTTTTCATTCGCGGTTTTCGTGTCTGCATGAATCCAAGTAGCTTTTATAAAAAGGGAAATAAATTCGGCATGTCGCGAGCACGACGGAGGGTCGCGATAAAAATAAAAAGGGTGAACCTGCCGTTCATAGGAACTCGTCTTTCCATTCTTAAAAGGCGTTTTTTCATTGAATTTTTACAAAATTTACTAATTTAAATGCGTGTCTTTTATGCTGCTCATAAATTATTCCAAATTACCGGAAAAAGGTTTAAAATTATCAAACAATATGTTTTTTATATTATGAACTTTTGTAATTTTATTTAATTCCAATTTTAATTTTTTAATTTTAAAAGCATTTTATTAAAAAATCTTTAAAATTATCAAACAATATGTGTTTTATATTATTAACTTTTGTAATTTTATTTAATTCTAATTTTAATTTTAAAAATTTAAAAGCATATCATTAAAAAATGTTATCTCGAAAAAAGTTTCGATTATAGAAGTGTACAATTTTTCCTCATTTAGAACGGATTTTATCATTTTTAAATTGTTTAAATTTTAACAAACAAATTTTAGGGCAATTTCAATTTGAATGATTTCTTATCTACAGATTGTTTAATTTAAAAAATTTGGTTGGAAGTTCATTCAATTTTGAAGGATTTGGTTTCAAATTTTAAACTTAAAATTGTGTAATTATTAAACTATTTAATTGGATATTCCACTACAGTTTTAAGTTATATAAAGTTGATGGCATAAAATTTTCAGATGTTAAATTAAAAAATTTTGAAGTTATACAATTTTGAATTATTAAATCTTAAATTATTAGACTATACATGCTTTCATTTAAAAATTCTTCAATTTAATTTAAATTTGAAAATGTTCAGGTAAACCAATCAATCCTGAATTTCATCAAGTCGAAAAGAATGTTTTTTTTTAAGATTTCAGAAAGAATTTTATTTAATTTTTTATTTAAAAATAATAATTTCAAGAAAATATTTAAGAAGATATTAACACATTTTAAATAATTTTCTAAAATTTTGGAAAAGAATGTAGAATATTTTAAAGCTCAATTTCCCAGTTTTGCAGGATTACAAAACTTTAGAAAAAATTCGAATAAGTTTAAGAGATATTGAGAAGTTTTAAAAAGATACAAAATTAATTTTAAACTTAAAAAGATTCAACAGATTTAAAACAAAATTTAGATTTTCAAAGATTTTGAACAAAAAATTTAGAAGCTTTTTAAAAATTGTGTAAGGTTTCAAGAGAATAAAAAATAATTCTCAAGATTTCTGGAAAATTTTTTTATGATTTTTCGTATTCAGCAAAATTTATTTAAAAAAAATATTTATATAAAATAAAAAATAAATAATAATAATAATAATAATAATAAAATAAAAATAAAATTCCAAAATATTTCGAAAATTGTCAAAAAAGAATTTTGAAGATTTTAAGGCAATTTTTTTATTTTGCAGAATTTGTTTAAAATTTTAAAAGATATTTAGAAGTTTTAAGTAAATTTCTAAATTATTTAAAATTGGAAAAGATTTCAATAAACTTGAAATTAAATGTAGATTTTTTAAGATTTTGAAATAAAATGTTGAAGTTTTTTAAAGAGTTTGACAGGTTTAAAGGTATAACCACAAATTTTTTTAAATTCCCCGAAATATTTAAAGTGATTATTTATTTGGAAAATTAATTTTAAGACAATATTTTAAAAGATTTTGAAATAGTTCAAAAGATTTCCGAAATTTTTAAAAACCAACACGGAAGATAAATAAAATATTTCAACATTTTTTCCATGTATCAAAAAGTTCTAAATATTTTTTAAACTGACTCAAAGTTTTTTATAAAATTTTATGAAATCCTGTAAGATAAAAAAAATCTTAGAAAGTTTCTAGTTACTTTTTCGACATATCTGAAATCTTCGAAAAAATTTTTGAATTTTCTTGCAAGACCTAGGAAAATTATATTCGTATAACCTTAAAGCAAAGAAACACATAAACCTATAAAATAAATTTTTAATTTTGTATTAAAAATTATTTTTCCCTTCAAATTATAATTTGCCTAAGATTTTTTTTTCTTTCTTGACTGAAAAATAGTTTTTGGTTGAAAACTCATCAATTTTTTTGAAAATTTGTCTTTTTGGTTTGAAAATTCATCTCTTTTGGTAAAAATTGAATCTTTTTTATTAAAATTTCAACTATTTGGATTAAAATTAAAATCTTTTTTTGTTTGAGGCTTCAAATATATTGTGGAAAATTCGTTTTTTTTTAAATTATTGCAACTATCACATTTTTCTTTTAGAATTCATAATTTCAGTTGAAAATTCAACTATTTGGTTCAAAATTAACTTTCTTGTTAAAAAATCGAATTACTTTGTAGAAAATTCGTCTTTTTTTGCAAAAATGCATATAATATTTTTTGGTTAAAAATACATCTAGTCGAAAATTAATATTTTTTGTTCGAGGGTTCAACTATTTTTCAGAAAATTTGTCTTTTGGATTTGCATTATTTGGTTGATGATGAACTTTTTGATTGAATTTTCATTTTCCATATCTGAAATGCTTAAAAATCTTTTTGAATTTTCTCAAGAATCTTAGGAAAATTACATTTATATAACCTCAAGAAAACAAACAATCCTAAAAAATAATTAGTTATTCCAAATTTTTATTTTGTATCAAAAATTATTTTTCCTCACAAATCGAAAAACAAAGCGGGCAACTTTTTGGCAATCACCCTTAAAATTAAATTTTCGGGGTTTGAATAAACTTTAATTAAACTTTTAAATGTGCCTAACAAATTCGAGTAGATTAACGAATGGAAAGAAAAACCCTATAAAACTCAATTAAATTTGGCAAATAATTTGTTTTCAGTTTAAATATTTAAATTAAATTAAAAAACTGCAATCTAAAGTTAAAAAAAAAAAATACAGCTCGACATTGTGAAATTCAGACTAGATTTGTTGGATACAATATGTATAATCCAGTCAGAAAAAATTATGCTGTCTCGAGTGTTTATTTAACCCCAGTTAACCTCCACCACCCGAAGAATTACGAGCTGAAAAGTACTCAGGGTCACTTGAAATTAGCAGGTCTGTCGCTTCGTCGCTGACTTCGACTGCATATAGGACTTTTATTTTATTTTACTTTTTTTTTAAACTCAATAGTCGAAATATTTCTCTCTTCTGTGCTCCTGAAAAATGTTTTCGCACACTAAAATTAAAAAAAATTACTGTTTAATGGATTTTTTCGTTAAGTAAGTTAATAAATTTTGTTAGGGCCTATGTCGTTTTTTTTATGTTGAAATTTTCATTAAAAAATTGCCAACATGTTTCGACTTAACATCAAATCTTCATCAAGGCATTATACACTGTAAAAGAAAGCTACAGGTGATACGGATTAATTAGTTTATTTTAAACAAAAGAAAATTACTTTTCTACCATAAAAGATTACTTTTTTTTGAATACTTGAATTTCCAACGAAAGAAATAAATTTTCAACAAAATAATTGAATTTTCAGCCTGACAAGATGAATTTTTAACAAAAAAGTGTAATAGTTCATGTTTCAACCAAAAACGATGAAATTTCATTTTAAAAAATGAATTTTGCGACCAAAACGACGAATTTTCAACAAACAGATTTTTCAGTCATGAAAGACAACAAGTTTACCTAAATTGTTGAACCTTCAAGCCAAAAGACGAATTTTCTACACAAAATTGGAATTTTTAATAAATAAGTATGAATATTTAGCAAAAAAATCATTTGCAACCAAATAGCGAAATTTTCAACCAAAGAGATGAATCTTCAACCAAAAAATGATTTTTTAACAAAATAGTCAGACCAAGTATAGTTGAATTTTAAACCAAAAAGATGAAATTTCAAACAAGGAAGGTCAATTTAAAAAAAAATACATGAATTTTCAACCAAATAGTTGAATTTTCAACTAAATAAAAACACAATTTTCAACCACAAATGAAGGTTGAAAATTCAACTATTCCAGTTGAAGATTCACCATTTTAGTTTAAAATTCATCACTTTGGTTGAAAATTTAACTCCTTTGATGATAATTCGTTCTTTTGTCTTAAAATTAATGTTTCAAACTGAAGATTTATCTATTCCATTTTTGGTTAATTTTTTATTTATTTAAAAGTGTACCCTAGTTGGTTGAAAATTTATCTTTTTATTTTGAAAATTCAAGTGTTTGGTCGAAAATTCGTCTTTTTTGGTAGACAATTATTGATTTTGGTCGAAATTCAGTTACTTGATTAAAACTTGAACCCATTTGTTAAAAATTCATTTTTTTTAAGACTCGATTTTTTTATTGATTTTTTTAACTAAAAATTTAAGTACTTTGTTGAAAATTTCTTTTTTTGTTACAAATTAATTTTTTTAAATTGATATTCTAAGCAATTTAGTTCAATATTCCACAATTTTAGTTAAAAATGTATTCATCTCTTCCGCAGTTCAAAATTCAACTATTCCAGTCGACGATTCACCATTTTAGTTCAAAATTCATCACTTTGGTTGAAAATTTAACTACTTTGATGATAATTCGTTTTTTTTTTTTTAAATTAATTGTTTAAACTGAAGATTTAACTATTCCATTTTTGGTTAAAATTTTATTTTTTACTTTAAATTGTACCCTAGTTGGTTGAAAATTTATCTTTTTTATTTAAAAATTCAAGTGTTTGGTCGAAAATTCGTCTTTTTTGGTAGACAATTAATGATTTTGGTCAAAATTCAGTTACTTGATTAAAACTTGAACCCATTTAACCCTTTGTTAAAAATTCATTTTTTTTAATTCGATTTTTTTAAAATAATTTTTTTAACTATAAATTCAAGTACTTTGTTGAAAATTCCTTTTTTTGTTACAAATTATTTTTTTTTATTGATTATTTAAGCAATTTAGTTGAATATTCCACAATTTTAGTTAAAAATGTATTCATCTCTTCCGCGGTTGAAAATTCAACTATTCCAGTTGAAGATTCACCATTTTTGTTTAAAATTCATCACTTTGGTTGAAAATGTAACTACTTTGATGATAATTCGTTTTTTGTTGTAAATTTAATTTTCTAAACTGGAGATTCAACTATTCCATTTTTGGTTAAAATTTTTTTTTATTTAAAAGTTTACCCTAGTTGGTTGAAAAGTTATCTTTTTTATTTAAAAATTCAAGTATCTCGTTGAAAATTCGTATTTTTTGGTTGAAAATTAATTTCTTACGTTTAAAATTTAATTATTTCATTGAAAACTAAACGTAAATTAGCTTGAAATTCGATAACTCAGTCAATTTCAACTAATTCTGATTGAAAAAGTTCATTACACGTGGAATTGAACTCACTTTGATTATATCAACAACAACAAAATTATTGGATTGGATATTTTGGGATATTTGGATTTTTTACCATAAAATCAGAGTTTGAGGCTGTAAAAGAAATTTCGCATAAGAAACTTTTTTTTTTAGTTTTACGAGACCTACACATTCTAATATATTTTGTGAAAATTATTTTTTCACTGTAAAAAACGCTAGACACCCTGATTAAATAAGTGACTTAAGGAGCCTTCAAGTTTTTCGGCCACCCTGTTTAAAGTGCTCATTACAACAAAAAAAACTTATTTTAACTAAGAAAAATAAAGTTTTCATTCGGAAGAGACTTGATTAGATAGATTTTACATATTTCTTTTACAAAAATTAAAAAAGTCGGGTCGACTAGAGATGAAGGCACTCAAGCAGGGTGGTGAGGGTTCGCTAAAAAAGCGTCGGTCTTCGCATAATTTGCAGACAACGAGCGCCTGGCGTCCTGCTGAAGCAAAATTTCCTTTTATTAAATGCTGGTGAGCACCAGATCTGACCCAGTTTTTCCCAAAGCAAGCCTTGGAACAATTTAGTCGAGAGTTCTTACGCCACTTTGTAAACATATTGCGCTTCGTGTAATATAACGCTTGTAAGGACGATGAAATTAAAAAGACTGGTGGAGATCCGTCGTTCAATGGAGCAAAAACACATCTGGTTTTTAAAAGGAGGCACTACCTAAAAAAAAACTTACAAAAACAAGTGTTACCTTTCAAAGCTTCACTTCACTCGAAGCAAATTCATTAACGCTTTAATTTTAGATCCTCTAAAGTCTAGTTAAAAGATTTTTTTATTTAGTATGGAAGATTGAAGCTGAAAGTCTTTTTAAAAAAATTAATTCAAAGTAGGCACCGCGTCTCCCCTAATTTCCCCTCACTTCTCATACTCCCGCCTCATGTCCATTAATTTCCACTTCTTCCCCTCCCTACATTTCTTCTTGTTTCCTCTTATTTCCACTACTTTCCCTTCCCTTATTTCCCTTACTTTCTCTTCACTCATTTCCCCTCACTTCCCCTCCACTCACCCCCCCCTACTTCAATTCACCCTCTAATTTACCCTAACTTCGCTACCCCTCACTTCCCCTGATACGCTTCCCCTAATTTCCCCTCACTTCCTCTAATTTACCACCACATATTTCCCTTACTTCTCCACTCATTTTCCTTCACTCTCCCTACTTCCCCACCCCTCTTTTCCCTCACTTGCAATCCCATCATTCCACCCACTAGCCCTCCTTCGAAAAATTACGAAGGACGGACTGACACCCAACCGAAACTATAAGGGCTTCTGCCCAGGGCTATGAAACCCTAAAATAGAAGATTTTATTAAATAGGTCAATCTTGCAAAAGTCAGGGAATTTCTATAAGAAGTACTCTAAATAACTGTCAAGGATAGTAAATTTGAAATTGTTTACTTTTAATTTGAAATTGTTTGTTCATTTTATGAAAGATTCGGTGTTAAAGTTGTTGAGCATTTAAATATTTTATCGAAAATTGTTTTTTTTTTCAAAATTGATCTTTTTGAAATGAAAATTCAAGTCGTTGGGTAAAAATTGAACTACTTTGTAAAAAATTAATTTTTTTTGTATTTAAAGTTCATCTCTTTGGATGAAAATTTAACTATTTTCTTCTTAGCTCGTTTTTTTTTGTTTAACCTTAATTTTTTTTAACTACAAATTTAAGTTTTCCATTTTTGTGGAAAATGTATTTTTTAATTTGAAAATTCGTATTATGGCTAGAAATTTAACAATTTGTATGAACTGTTTTTTCTTTCTTGACTCAAAATCTTTATTTGTTAAAAATGTTTCCTTTATTTTGTTGAAAATTCGTTGTTTTTTTTCAGTTGGAAATTGATTTTTTAACTAAAAATTTAACTTTTCCATTTTTGGATCAAAATTAATTTTTTTAACTGTTAATGTAACTTCTATTTTTCTTTGAAGATTTATCTTTTTCATTTGAATCTGCATCTTTTATGGTAGAAAACTAATATTCTTGGTTTGAAAGTTCATTGTTTTTGCTTAAAAATATAGCAGTTTGGTTGAAAATTAACTTTCTAGTTAAAAATTGGTGTATTTTTTTATTTATTTTTTTAAATTAATTTTGTTACTGAAAATGTAAGCGTGTCTTTTTTAGTTGAAAATTCAACTATTTGTTTGAGAATTCATATTTTTTATAGAAAATTAAACTTCTTGGTTGAAAATTCATCTTTTGGGTTTTAAAATTCATCCCTTGGTAAAAATTTAATCTTTTTCTTTTAAATGCAACTATTACATTCCTTGTTCTTTTTTGGTCGACACAGATAAATAAAATCTAATCTGAAATTATTTTATTCCGTCCATAAAAGATTCTGTGTTGAAAATGATACAAGATTAAAATGCTGCTCTTTGAATATTAATGTTCAGGTAAAAATCAGGAAAAAGTCAGGAAATTTTGAAACTGATGTTTTTTGTCTATTCTGATTTTAATAAGGAAAAAAATTTTATTATAAAAATTAAAAAAAAAAAAAATTATTATAAATGAGCTTCCAAGTTTTAAAGCAGTCAGTTTTGCAGATCCCAGTTCTATAATTGCTAATATTAGGAGCTTTCAAGTTTGATAAAGTTCAACTTCGACAGCTCTATAGTTTACATTTTTTCAACTTTTACTGCTAAATAATTAATTCATCATAATTTTGTAATTTTATTTAGATTTAGGTGCTGCGATGTCGATATTAAAGAAGCTGTACCTGTAGCTAAAAATAAGCTAAACAGTAAATATTTTTTTATTTCGGAAATAGACGGAAACATTGAGAAGGAACATAACGAAATCCAGTAACATTATTTATGATACGAAGCACGAATTGCCAATTTCTTAAGTGTTCTGTTACGAAAGCCTGGTCTGGCAAACGGATTCAACGGCCAATATCTTTTTATTTATTTCGCTCCTTTACTGCTTGAATACTTTTCTAGTGTGAAGCTTTTTTTATTCCCTTTTTTAAATACGTTATATCTTGGATTCAAGATGCTGTAAATTTCGTAGAGTATCGGTTTTATTTCTTCAATAGAATACAACAATGTAAGATAAGAATATTTTATCCCAAAAACTACCAAAGGTGGCTCGATTTACCTTGGATAGCTCCTTAAGATATAAAACTTGAAGACTTGAAGCTATCCAAGCTCGATTTATTTAGCGCCCACCAGAAAAAATATCTTGAGGAACCCCAAGCCCGAAAATCATTACAAGTTATGTTCAGGACACGGTTTAATAAATTCTTCAAATCCTTTTTTCAAATTTTTATAAAAAAAAACTTAACCTATCGTCGAAATTGGTTATCACTGGAAGTAGTATACCTCTGACAGTACGGGCATACTGGTTCTTTTTCGAGCTAAAAGAGAGTAAACGAGCGATTGGTCATTTCCTGACAGACGATAATGATTTGTGTCCGTGCTAAGATGCCACCAGTCCTAACCGACATTAATCGGATACCTAGTACAAACCTACTTTACCAACTGATGAAAAGGTCGGAACCTCCATTACCGACTGACGATAAGGTAGTCTTTTGCATTACCTTCCACCGGTAACGCCAGAATCTATATTAACTTCAATCGGTAAAGTAGGCATCTAGCAGAGCTTCTTGCCACAGTCGTTGAGGTTGGGATAGGGAATTTTCTAAAATATTTAGTTTTCTGAGAGAGTACTGGGCATTTCTGCAACGGATTATAATTTTTATTTTAGTTTCACTTTAGAACAGGAATTTTGGTTAAGAACTATATTTTTTACTTAACGACAGGGAGTTTTCGTAAAGAATGATAATTTGACTTTGAACAGGAAATTTTTTTTTTTTAAGATGAATTTTGGATAAAAAATGTAATAATTGATATTTCAACGAAAAAATATTAAAATTTTTAATCAAAAATAGTTGAATTTATCCAAAAAATACGAATTTTCAACACAATAATTGAATTTTCCACCATGTAGATGAATCCCCAACTGATAAAATTAATTTTCAACAGGATACACAAACTTTTCAACCAAAGAAATAATTTTTTAACAAAGTAGTTGAACTTTCAACCAAATAGATGAATTTTCCACTAAATTGTTGACTTTCCGAGCTGAAAATACGAATTTTCTACATAGCAGTTGAATTTGCCAATCGAGAATGTGAATTTCACCAAGAAGTTTATTTTCGGCCGAAAAAGATTAATGTTTAACCAGGAAGTTGCATTTAAAACTAAAAAAATTCAATTTTTTGCGAAAAAGATGAATTTTCCAACGAAAAAAGAAAAAAGATTCAATCATATTGTTGAAGTTTCAACCACAAAGGATGACCGTTCAATAAAGTTGTTGAATTTTCAGAAAAATAATTCAATTTTGCAAGCGAAGCCTGAGATTAATACATGTAATACATCATAGAAAAATCGTTGGCCTACCCCCCCCCCACGCAAAATACTTTACGTAATTTATGCACGATCCTTATAAATAATCCCTGATAAGGAAGTATAAATTGGCTTCGAAACATGTTGGTCGATAGTAGTATAAAAATTAGTTAAAGTAGGCCACACGCGCCTACAAAAAAGGGTTTCCTGACCTGTTTAATATAGTATTTAAAAGGTTTGACTTTCATATTTTTATTTCACTTAAAAAATTAAGTGATTGTAATAGATTGATTTCAAATCTCCGCCTTGTCCTCTCGCTCCCACCTCTATCATCACTCCTTTCTATCCTATCCTTTCCTACAACCATCCACTCTGTGCATCACCTATCCTACTTTCCCTTCCCTGCGGCATCTCTCCTCGCATACTTCCTACCCTCTCTCCCCTACCTCCTTTCCTAATCCCCCTTCCCTTCCTGCAACCATTCCCTACTACTTATAATTCTCCTCCCCTCCTCTATTCTAATTATCCATTCCTTCACTTACCCTCTCATACTTCACCTTTCCCACTCCGTCTTCCTCTTTACCGACCGTTGTACTTGCCTTACATTCCCCTCTCACCACTTCCTCTATCCCTACTTCCCGCTCTCCCTCATTCATATCCTTCTATTTCTCCATCCTTATGATCTTCTACTTCCCCTCCTTTCTCATAATTCCCCTCTCCTCACTTACCCTCTCATACTTCACCTCCACCACTTCCACTTCCTCGTTCCTTCCTCTCCTACTTATTTGCCCCTCCCATAGTTCCTGTGCTCTCTTTCGTTACTAATCCACCTCTCCATCCCTCACTTACCCTCCGCACTGCACCTCCTCCACTCCCACTTCCTCTACTCCCACTTCCTCTACCCTTCTACTTGCATTACCCTCCCCCTTCCTTCTCACAACTTCCTCATTTCATACTCCGCCCTCTCCCTCATATTCTTTTTCCGCTCCCCCCTATTCCAATTCCCCTCCCCTCACTTACCCTCTCATACTTCACCTCTACCACTCCGACTTCCTCCTTCCCGACCTTTGTACTTGCCTTACACTCCCCTCTCACCACTTCCTCTATCCCTACTTCCCGCTCTCCCTCATTCATATCCTTATATTTCTCCATCCTTATGATCTTCTACTTCCCCTCCTTTCTCATAATTCCACTCTCCTCACTTACCCTCTCATACTTCACCTCCACCGCTCCCACTTCCTCGTTCCTTCCTCTCCTACTTATTTGCCCCTCCCATAGTTTCCGTGCTCTCCTTCGTTACTAATCCACCTCTCCACCTCTCACTTACCCTCCGCACTTCACCTCCATCACTCCCACTTTCTCTACTCCCACTTCCTCTATTCTTCTACTTGCATTACCCTACCCCTTCCTTCTCACAACATTCTTCTTCTAATTCCCCTCCCCTCACTTACCCTCTCATACTTCACCTCCACGACTCCCACTTACTCCTGCCTTCCCCTTCTACTTACACGCCCTCCCATAGTTCCCGTGCCCTCCTTCGCCACTAATCCATCTCTCCATCCCTCACTTACCCTCCGTACTTCACCTACCCCGCTCCCACTACCTCTTTCCCTGTGATCTTGTAGTTCCCCTCCCCTCTTATAATTCCTCTCTCCTCACTTACCCTCTCATACTTCACCTTTACCACTCCCATTTCCTCCTCCCTTCCCCTCCTACTTACCCGCCCCTCCCATAGTTCCGCTCCCCTCCTTCGCTACTAATTCACGGAGAATGAATAAGGAAAAAAGTGAGGGGTTGGTTTTTGCGGACTCTTTTTCCCTTATTATATAGTCTCTAATGAGCCGAAATGAAGGTAGTTCGGAATCAATTTTTTCTTGTGAGCCTTTTTGTGTCCTTGTTGTGATTCGATAAAATGGTTCATAAGGAAGTAGATTTCACTTCGATCTTGAAAGAATCAAATTTTGTTTTGGTGGTCCGATGTGGCGCCTTCGAAGCTCCGTCAGGAACTGTCAACCTCGCTAATACTCGGGAGAGTTTTCATCTCTCACCGTGTGCTCTCCTGTCCACCACCCTCGGCCCTAGTGACCGTTGCGTCTCGCACGCGGTTCGGGTTGCCTGCGGCATTCGCGATGTTGCGCGAGGCAGACGTCGGGGGTGGCCCGGCCTGGTGGGGGAAATATTGCGAGCACCGTCGGGGGCGGACAAGCGCGAGGCGCCGGTCGCGCTTCTCAGTCGACGTCAAGCCGTCGCGACGCGTGCGTAATCTCCCTCCCTTCTGTCACATCCTCGAGGCTTGCCGACTCGCGTGCTTCCATCGCACTCTCGTGTGCCACCTGTTCGCACCACCCTCTTCGTTGCTCAAAAAGTTCCGGGTTAATTGTGATGCTGCGTAAATAACAACAAATCCGAAATAGCAAAACGTGCGGTTCAATTTGTGCCCAAAATGGTGCACATTCAGTGTTGGGAATAGGAAATGATAGGAAATCTCCTCTCTCAAAAAAGAGGGAGAGGAAAAGGAAAGAAAAACTGAGTTGGCGAGAGGACAAAAGTGGATTTTTTTGGTGAGCAGTGGCGTCGCCCTCGGATTACCGTTTTGACGGTAGGTTCAGTTTTTTATGAAAATTTTGGAAAAAAAGTTTAGGGATATTTGTGCTTTAAGGTTTTTTAAAGGTCCGGAAAAGTTTTCTGGCCAGGGGAAAAATTTGAGCCATGTTTGAGATATGTATATTTCTTCATAATCTAGGATTTTTAGTTGGGCGCCAAATAAATCGGGGTTAAACGGAAAGATTTGGTCTTTTTGGATGAATTTTCTAGAAATCTGATGAGGCTGTCCACGATTTTCCCGCCTTTTGAAGGATCGGATTTTCCGAGTCTTCATTATCAATGAAGCTAAAATCCCGTTCTCTAAATTGCCTATTTATTCAAATTCGGACATTTTGAGTACCATAAGTCACAAACCCGACTGCTGAAAGGTCAATTTTCTGCCTGGAAACTAAGCGCATTTTTCTATTATATTAGGCATTTTTTACGGATATAGGGGATAGGACTTCTTTCCGAAATTTGGTCTTTCTAACATTATAAATCGCGTCTTATCTCTTTGGATTTTGAAAACAACAGGCTTTTTCCCACGCTCTCTATTTTGCAAATCGCGTGTCCTTTAGTCATTGAAAAGGACCGCCGACCGGGTCACGGAAGTTGAGAAATGCATTATTGCTCGAAAAGTTAGTTCAACATACCGGTTTTGTTTTGTTTTATTTAGTTGGCGCGCAGATTTGATATCGTTGCACTCGAGCGACGCAAGCATCATCCGACAATTTTATTCGCGAGGCTCAGAGAGAAATAAAAACGATGAAAATTCGAGAGACTGACAAATGGGTTTTTTCCGCTTCGGGGCACAAAGTCACCTAAATTCGCTGACGTGGTGTTTAATAGCTCCGTGATTTGATTGTTGATAGCGACTCTATATCCTGCTCTTTCCTGTCAATCAATTTTGCAATTTGCATCTATGGGGAATAGAACTTTTTATATCTACAAATTAATTCGGTGCCTTTACTTGGATTTTTCCCACCCTAAGGTAGTTTTAAAGGGCAAACCTTAAGCTTTCAAACATAATATAATAGGCGGCTCTGCGGACCACAAAAATCATTAGTGAGTACGATGGTATCCGACAAGGAAAATTTGAGACATTGCATTCTTTTTGCCATCCAATTTTTAAAAAAATGTAGCCAAGGCGACTGAAATGTAGTTCCAGAGATTTCACAATGGTGATTTTTGATTTGTAATACAAGGTTCACCCTTTGAAACTACCTTGGAACAGAAAAAAATTTAAGTTTGACCAAGACTGAAAGTAAAGGCACCGAATTAATTTGAAGGCCCAATAAAACATTCTGACCCCTCTGATTTAATTTTTGTCTACTTTTAAATAAGGTTTAAACATTATATTTAATTAATAAGTGTGGACTTCATTATCAGGAATTAAGATTCTTTTGTAAGAATGGATATTTCAAGGAAACTTATTCCATGATACAGCAGTGACTGGTGTAAAGAGTGCAAACGACCTTGCGTTAAAAAAATATAAAAGTACGTCGACTACGGAAAAGAAATAAAAGTTCACGTGTTCGATAAGTTCTTATTCCCGCGACACGCCCGATTAACTAACGTTTCTAGCACAGTGAATGCTATTTTAAGTCGATAAATACGATCGAAAGATACTTGGTTTTAAAATAAATAATCTAATTAAACATACTTTAATCCGTTTTTTAAACAAACTTGGATTTTGATTAGCAGACAAATTAGTACTAATCAGAATTCCTGAATGATTAATTAATGAAGTTTTCTTACTTTATATAATGATTCCAATGACAAGTTACGTGATGTTTATATTGTCGATCCAATCTCCTCTTCTAGCGTAATCAGATTTATAGAAATAATAACAGTGTGCCTCTAAAAAACGTTCACTTTTCTTCGATATTAATTATTTTATGGTTTAAAAAATATGTTTACGTTTTATTTTACAATTGACCATTTAATCAAGCAAAATCGAAAATAGGGACATTTTGAGTACCATAATTGTAATTATACCTCTCGCCGATCTTTAACGCAATCTTCTAAAAACAATAAATTAAGGAAATTAAATATAATGGTGTGAATAAATTGCGTATCATCTGCAGTATTTCAAATGCTCAGGGTGCACAGTCTTCCCCTTTTTCCTTAGTTGCCCCTTTTTCTTGAAATTTTCCGTTTCCCCTATTCTCAAAAAACTTCACCTTTCTCCCCTTTTCTCTTTAAATATACGATATCTGAAAATACAATATTTGAATTACGCGGAAAATTCTCTGAAATTAGTAAGCGAACCCATTATTGAATAATAATTACAGCAATTATAGCACTTGAATAAATTATTTATGAATAAATAAGGTAAAAATATGTAGTACTTTTTAAGTAAGTATTAGAAGTTGAACACTTTATATACCTACCTAATTAAAAAATGGAATATTCCAAATTCATCAATTGCTATGTTAAATGTTCTAACTTGAGCAATTTTTAATTTGAGTTTGAGAGCACTGAAGAGTAGGGTGGAGTGAAAATGCTAAAACAAATCAAATCGTTGGAGCTAAGAAGAGAAAAACTTGTGGGTTGGCATTCGACAAAAGTGAAAAAAAATTAAATCAGTAAAATTTAACGATTTCAAATTCAAAATATTTCCTCTTGGTTAAAAAATTATGAAAAATTTGTTATATTTACAGCTTTTACTATTGAACAATAATAAAAATTTACGCAATTTAAAAATTAACTTTTTGCACAGTAATAATTTTGTTGAAATTGTGCAAAAACCTGTTTTTTTGTTGTTGTTTTTTACATTGAGTCATATGTCCGCATTTAAAAAAAAAGTGGAATATGTTGATCCTAAAGCTTATTCAGCTTGAACCAAAGAAAAATTGTATAATTTTTCTTTTTCATAACAAAAACTGGTCGCGATTTAGGATTTTTGGGATATCATTTTTTTTCTTTGCGATTTTGGGGCGTTATATACACCACGAAAAAAATGTTTCCCATGAACAAAAAATAATGTTTTGTTTGGTCCAAACTGAAGGAATTTCAGGTTCGAATCAATCCAAAAAACATGTTTTTGTACATTTTCAAACAAGTTTAAATAAGGCAAATTTTTTTTCAATTTTCAAAATTTTAAATATTGTAAATTTTTATTTGAAAGCATTAATTATAGTAAGGAAGAAATTACGAATCTTGGAAAACAATATTTATGTGAACGATTTTAAACACATCAAAAATAAATGTTTCATCTTTCCCATATTTTCCCCTTTTCCGTGTGAAAATCACCATATTTCCCATTTTTTTGAGCTACATTTGCTCTTTGATCCACGAAATAAGCTAATTTTTCTTATTTGTATTGTTGTGTACATTTGAAGGGTGGATATGGATGATGACTATGATGAGTCAAGCGCCAAATTTTCGAAAACTGGTTTATTTGCCCAAGAACAAATCAGAAAAATTAAAATGCACATTCCTCCTAAATAATTTTGTTGGGGCTGCATTTTTCAAAGTGAAAAAAACGGTTGTCTCAATTATCCTGAATTAATCACTTTCTTAAAATAATTATATAATACAATCGCAGGAAAAAAGAACCCATTGAAAAGGCGACTCCGTGAATTGCGTATCTGTCATTTGCAGATTGAGATTTTTTAAACTGAATTGAATTGCGACTATGTGAATCTGTCAGTTTCTCGAATGGCTTGGGATCTGCAATGTACTACAATGTCCATTTTAAGCAAAGTCATATTGAATCGGTTTACCTCTTTTTGAATGAGACCGATTTTTTTTAGGTTAAGGTGCCATATTTTACATGATTTTTAATATTTATAAATTGCTAAAATATTAAGAGAAATCATACGCAAGGCTACTAGATTCCTTTTTCTATTTGAATTCTAGAGAATATGAAGGATTCTGTGGCTTATAAGTCTGTCAAAACAATAATAACGAGTAAAATTCTGTTCAAAACCAATCGGTGTCAATCCGGAATTCCAGTGATAGTGACGCTGTTCAAACGACTTCGAAACACATTGAAAGCAAGTGAATGGATTTTTGTTTCCTGGGTATATAATCGCACCTATACAATTATTTTAAATGTACACGTTATTCACGCTCATATGAAAATTAAAAACACAGTGTAATGCCATAATCCCTGTTGAAACAGGTCGTATGAAGAACTTCAGTCCTACCCCCCGGCTCCCCTCTTCCCCACAAAAAGATCTAGCACGAGTAAAAAAACTTATTTTTTCGAATTTTCCCGAGTTTATAGCTCATTTCTCTTAATTGTCTACTCACACATACTGACCCCATCTTTTACTCTTTTTATCAGACACTATTTACAACTAATATACGTATATCTCGTCATTTTCGTAAACCACTCCCTTCAGATTATCTATTTACTATTTACCCCCCCCCCTCTCTACTCAGTGGCGTAGCCAAGAATTGGGGGGGGGGCTGACCTTAGGGGAGAAGGGCAAAAAAGGGTATCCGAAAAATAAAATGACATAATATTAAAGTTAACAAACATAATTGTTTCAACAATTTGTTATTGTTTTTAATAATATTCTCTTTGCATAATATAGAAAGTTCCTGTTTTTTTCTAAAATTTTGAACTTTTTGTCTACTTTTAACTTATAGTGTCATAATAATTGATGAAATTCAAGAAACATCATTGTTTAAACAAATTATTATTGTTTTTAACTACCCAGTGGGCAACAAATTTGACGACGTCTTTACGAAATCTTTACGACAACTTTACGACATCCTATGTCCATTAGGGTGACCAGAAAAAAACACTTTTGGGTTTCATAGGACCGAAGGGCAAATAACGGTAGCTTATGCGATTGTAGAAGCCTTTTTTCCTCAGCCCTCCACTTGCCAGGACAAGTGACACAATTTTCAAGGAAACCCATCGAAATAACCCAAACATCGTAAAACGCGCATGTTACAAGATTTTTTACAGATTTAAAGGAAATCCAAAATATAAGAAATCGTTCAAAACTCACTATAAATTTTTAAGAAATGAACACAACAAACAAGATATCAAAAATAATCTTAAAATAAAAAGACAAAATAAAAAAAATTTTAGGGACAAATTCAGCATAACATTATAACAAAGGTACTCATTGGTACATAAAAACAATTATGCACATACCTCATATATGGCACCTTCCTCAGTGTACCTTTGTTTATAGGCAGCGACGGTATACAACTTATTTTTGATAAACATCTGGGTGATTTTTTTTTCAATGCAAAAATTATGTACATCTTATATGGCGACCTTATTTTTGGATAAGTACCAGGATGACATTTTAAATAATATTTACATCCCATTAGCAACCTTATTTTTCAATAAGTACCGGGAAGACATTTTTTAGAAAAATTTTCTAACATATATCATGTATAAAAGTAAAAAAAATTTTGTTGCTCTTAAAGCCTGAAAATATGTAAATTATGAATATTAAGGAAAATAGATCATAGTGCCCAGATCTAATTTTTATGGTTGATTATGAACCAATCTATTTAGATTATTACATTTTCCAATTAGGAAAAGAAACAATAAAAAATTTATTTCCTCAACCGGCTCTGATTCTCTAACAATGGGAAGGTCGCGCGAAGCAAGCAACCGCGCCCGAAAGACAGGCGTCCAGTGTATCTCTTGGGTTCCAGTATTGTGTGAAAATTTGAGGGTGGCGACCCTACCGCTCCCCAGAAAGTGCGAAAAAAGTTTGGGAAACGCTGTCCTATGTCAAGTTGGAAGCCGGAAAGCTACCGGCAAATCCTGGTCCTCGTCAGGCTCTGGTGCAATCAACAATTCAATGCAATCTCTTTATCCTTTAACCAATAGACACCTCCCAAAAAAATCAAGTCTCAAAACTTTGCACCACTTTTCACAATTACAATAAATTTCAAAAATATAAAAATATGAACGATCCGGTCTTCCCGACTTGCCGATTGGGAGTTCCTTCGGTGACGTGGTTCCAAGTCCTCGAACCTTGTTCCCCTTGAAGCAAGGGTGATGGCGGTATTTGGTGATAAGAACCTTCAGGCTCGTAATTGAAAATCCAATAGGCCCTTGCCCCATTTGGGGCATTACAGCAGATATGCGAATTTCATCATTCCATCCTCAGTCATTCTTTCTACAAGACTACAACGACCGCAGTGCCAAACACTTCAGTTGCATTCCTAACAATGATTTTCTGGAACATTGTACGTGTGCCCTCTATACCTCTATTGTGTGTTAGCGTCCCTCAATTTGTCCTATCTAGGCACTTCTGGCTTCTGTAAATTCTTTATCTTGATTCGCATCTCTTTCATCTTTTTATTTCTCTCTGTTCTTCATCCTTGAGCTGAGTTAATTTTTTGAAACTAGGAGGTTATGATCCGTTTCACATCCAGAACCCTCATTACCCTTGTGTCTCTCACTAGCTATCTCAGTCATTCATCTGTAAAAACAAAGTCCATCATACTGTGGTTATCACCTCTGCACAAGGTGTAAAAGTGGATCATTTTGTGCTTAAACCAAGTATTTGTAATAAACCAGCCCTTTGCAAGCATAAGTTAACCAATCTGTCTCCGTTATCATTTGTTTTTGGATCTCCGGAATTACCTAGCACCTGTTCGTATCCTAGCGTTGGATTCCAACCCATTCATTCATATCTCCTAGTAGAATGATTCTTTCCCCATAATCGCAAGTGCCTATAGTATCATTTAAAGTGTCCCAAAAGGTATGTGTTACCTCACTCCTTTTACCATCGACTGGGGCGTAGCATGCTATATGATAAATAATCTTCTGATTCCCACTTTCATTCTAGCCCACCACAATCTATGAGATACAAATGACATGCTGTTTTGCTCACAGAAAAAAAAGTGGGGGTTCATTAATGTTGTGGCTTAAGTAAAAGTTTACATTCTTTAGAATTTAAGCTCCAAAGGAACTGTTTTTGAGGGTTTGTTTTTAGTTCGTTCGTATCCGATAGATGGCTGGTTTCTTTTCAAGCTGCTGTTAATCTGTTCTGATCACTGGTCACTTCATCCAACCTTCAACTCTCGTGCATTTTTTATCTATTAATAAATAAGTTGCTTTATATCTACATAGATACGTGTAGTAATTGACTTGTGTGCTCGTCCTTAAATTATAATCTTAATTGCAACTCAATCGAGCAATTAGGGAAATTGACAAGGAAATTACACAATCACATCAAATCCTTTAAAATCCAATAAAATCCCTTGAAATCGTGTTAAACCTTTCAGATAGCATAACATTCTTAACAATTACTTAAAATTACTTGAAATTCTCAAAAATTCAGTAAAATCCTTAAAATTCTTTGAAATTCTTCCAAGTCTACTGAAATCCCCTTATCTACATGAAATCTTGCAAATTACTTGAAATCAATTTAAATCTTTTCGAATCCCTTTAAATCCTCTGAAATTCCATGAAATATTTAAACTCGTGTAAAATTATTCAAAATTCACTGATATTACCTCAAACCACTTGAAATCTTTACAAATCACCAGAAATTCCTCACAATCACATAAGATCCTTCAAAATCCACTAAAATCCTTTGGATTCGTGCAAGAGTTATTAAATTCTTTAAAATCCCTTGCAAGCCCTGAAAATCTCGAAGAAAACTTTAAATCATATGAAAATCCCTTGTTCTTCATTCAAATAATACGTTCATTCCGCAACACTGCTCCGACCCAGAACGCTAATCAATCCCCATAACAAGCACCCCGGGCGAAGAGCTTCACAAAGTCATTATGTCAAGCCCTCTATTCAGGCCCATTAGTATTAAAGATCTTTCATTGCAGGCGTCATTAACATAGTCCTTCAGAGTCCTGTATAATTCCTTGATGTTCCTTAAAATCTCTCAAAATCAAATAAAATCTCTTGAAATATTTTGTAATTTCTTTTTTCTTACTATCATTTGATTAATCCCCGAAGATCATCGGATTAAAATAAAAGCTTCCAGAATAGGGTTTTAACTGAACAAAATGTCCTCATTTTTCTTATTTTTTATTTTCCAAATTTAAAAGGAAAGCAAATCTTTTCCAAGGTTTTCAGTATTTTTCAACGCTCCGCAGTAATATTCTATGGGAGAATAAAAACCTCAGTATCGTAACTTACATATTGTTTTTTTAGCCCTTATAAGGAACGGCCGAACTTTCCTCATCTTACCTTTTTTCATATTTTTAACCACTGATATAAAAAATTAAAACTGTAACAGAGGACATTTTATTTTTTATCTCAATCTGCATGCCCGGTGCTTCAATTTAAGCCATCCTCGATGAAAATCGGACTTAAAGAAAAGTGTCCAGCATAGATGTGTAAAAGCCCTCATTTCCATATTCCTTTTCCCGATCCTTTTTCTCTCCTAACGACTTTTTGTTTCAAATTTTGAATTTAAATATGCAGGAAGCAGGTTCTTGGTATTTTTCTGCGCTCCGCAGTGGTCACTTTATGAAGCGAATACTAAACCTCAGGGTCATAGCTGGAGTTGTTGATTTTTTAGGCGAAGTAAGATATGGACAGACGCTGGCACGAAATTATAAACGTTTTCGACAAAACCCTAAAAAAATTATCCTGAAATGAAAGTTCTTTGAGATAACCACATTTTTTATTGCTATAGAAGCAAAAAAATCGTTCGGTTGATCAAGGCAAAATGTTTGGTACAATAACATATTTTGTTGAAGGAACAAATATATTCTGTAGAATGAACCGTATATTTGTCAAACAATATGATTTTGTTCAAGGAGAATTTGTATTTTGTAAAATTTTAGACACAATAAAATATTTAATTCATCTAAGAAACCGGTCAAGTGCGAAAAATGAATTGATTTAATAAAATGCGTTCAATCTGCATGCAAAGAATTTGCTTAATTGAACACAATTATCGGTCCGATTTCGAAACGTCGACTGACATATACCGAAGGTTTAATAAAATTGTCTGGATAAAGCCGACACAACAAGGTTCTTTCCTTTATTAATACAATTGTTGTTTCCCGGTCGT
The DNA here is from genome assembly GCA_011634705.1 of Andricus grossulariae. NCBI lineage: Eukaryota > Metazoa > Arthropoda > Insecta > Hymenoptera > Cynipidae > Andricus > Andricus grossulariae. The sequence goes on along the minus strand of JAABKJ010007545.1, from coordinate 214,517,037 downwards.
AAAAATCAATAAATATATTTATCATCCATAAATTCCTTTTATACAATTACAATTACATTTCATCTGCTTAATCCATGGAATTTTGTTCACAAAATAGTTGTAGCATTATCTAGAAGAGACACTAGTCGCACACCATAAAACTTGATTTCATTCAAAACTGTTTTAAAAAAACCTCATTCTTTGGTTCAAGTAACAAACGATACTTAACAAAAATTCTTCCTTGAGATAAGTAAATTGTTTGATTACACGAACCACTTTTTTTAGTGATCGAAATCAAAACTTTGGTAATCACAACCCAATTTTTATAAAACGAACAAATACTGTTCAACAACATTATTTTGTTACCTTATATTTTCTTCCCCAGTGTAGAAACCGTTAGAATCGTTTGAAAACCTTTCAAAGTAGGGGGATTACCCTACAGTAGATAATGAACCTAAAGCAGATAATCATGAACTAAAAACACTAATGTATGTCGTATAAATTATTTAATCAGAATAATAGTTAAGAAACTATACTTGCTAATAAATTAAAGTTAGAAATCATTATTTTAGGTACATTTGTGCTTTTAATTATTGATAATATACTGTGGGCTCATTATCTACTGTAGGGTGGTCTCCCATATATAAAATCCCTTAAAGCTCCTTTAACTCATTTGAAATCTTGAAATCTGGAGATCTTGATAACTGGTTTCAATATATCATGCTCTATGAAAGTTATTATAAATTCGTTATACATAAAACGTTAGCTACTTTACTGGAAACTGAAGATCATACAATTTACGCCGACCAATTGCCACAAATATAACATTTAGCGCACTTTGCATTATTATTCACACATCACTTGCTCTGAAAATTCAACTTCAATTTAGTTTCTGAAAGTTCCTACATCTTCGTGGAACGACGAAAGCGCCTGAAATCTCAGACATGATGTGCAAACTCTGTTTTACCAATATGCTACATGGGTCGCGTTTCTAAAGGCGTCAGAATACACACATCTTCAGATGTATATTAAAGCATAACATATATTTCCATGCCTAGAATATATACATATTGCAAAACCCATTCCACAAATGTAGAGCAACCTAAGACGAACTTTATTATACATTCAACGAGTACAAACCTATGACATGAGTGGAAATCCAATAAAATCATATATACACATAGTTCTGAGATCTTCCCGTTAGATTCTCTCTTCTTTGTAAATGTCAAATTTCAATAGTGAAAACCTGAATATAAAAAAAAAACAAATTCCGCAGTATATTTTCTTTTGTACAACAAGGTCGCAAGTCTCATAAAGTATCAGCGCACAACGTTTGCACAACGAATGTTTAGAATTGACAGATAGGGGAGACACCCGACAATAGATAATGAACCTACAGAAAATAACAATCATTAATTTGGAATACTGATGTATGTAAAATAATTTATTTAATTTAAATCATTGTTAGGACACAATATGTATTCTTGAATTAAATTTAGAAATAATTATTTTAGGTATATTTGTGCTTTTAGTAATTTATTATCTAGTGTAGGTTTAATATCTACGGTAAGATGGTATCCCCCCTATTTTTGTACTGCAGATACCTCAATAGGATCCATTCAAAAACTACGTCACGCTATTTTGAAGATTTTTTCCACCCCTCTCCTTGTTCGTTACAGATCATCACACAAAGCTTAAACACCCCAGGGTGAAATCACAAATACAAACATTAAAATAGGGTGCTTGTTCACAAAAAATAAGATATAAATTCTTTTTAAATAAAATCAATGTGAAGGTACCATATTGAATCAAATATGAAACGCTGAAGATTAAAAGTCATAATATATTGCATTTTATACAAAATAGTTGCCTTTTAAACTCGAAAAGATGATTCTTCAACCAAATTGTTAGATTTTCAACAAAAAAATCAATTTTTAACCAAACAAATGCATTTAGAACCAAATATTTGAAGTTTCGAGCAAAAGAAACAAATTTTCAACAAAATTGTTAAATTTTCAACCTACAAAGACCAATTTTCAACCAAGTGGTCGAATTTTCAAACAAAGAAATAGCTTCAGTCACGAACAGTTGAATTTTTAACGAATTTGTAATTGTTGATTGAATTTGTAACCACATTCTTAAGTTTTCGAGCTACAAAGATGAATTTTCAACTAAAAAATTAATTATCAACTAAACGGTTTCATTTGCAGCGGAATAGTCAAACTTTCAAGAAAGAAAAAAAAAGTTGAATTCTGAACAAAATAGTTGAATTTTCAACAAAATAGGTGAATTTTTGAAAAAATAATCAAATGTTCTACTAAAATGTCTGAAATGATGAATTAAAAAAAAAGGATTTGGAACAAAGAAGTTTGACTTTTAACCAAGTAGTTAAATTTACAGAAAAAAATATTGATTCTCAACAAAAAATATAGTAGTTCATATTTCAACAAACAAAAAAATTTTAATTTCAAATAAAAATCTGCTGAATTTAACCAAATAGATGAATTCTCAATGGTAAAGATGATATTTAATTTAAAACATGTTTTAATTTTAAATCAAAGACAGTTGAATTCAACCAAAAGATATGAATTTTCAATCAAGAAGATTAATTTACTACTAAATAGACGAGTTTACAACAAAATACATACATTTTCAACCAAATTGTTGAATTTTCAACTGAAAACTATTAATTTATAACCAGTAGCGGAATAGTCAAATTTCCAACAACAAAAAAAGGTATTTTCAATCAAATAGTTGAATTTCCCACCAAACATTCTAGGTAGTTCAACTTTCAACCGAACAGTTATTTTCTTTAATGTAGAAGATTAGCTTTCTAGTGAAAGAGACGAATTCACAACAAATTACATCAATTTTCAACTAAATTGTTGAATTTTCAACTACAAATGATTAATTTTGAACCAAAAATGAAACAGTTAAATTTTCAGGCAAAAAATTAATTTTCAACCCGAAAGGAACGAATCTTCAAAAAAATAGTTTAATCTTTAGCCAGTAAAATGAATGTTCAATAAAGTAGTTGAACTTTCAACCAAGTAGTTGAATATTCCACCTACTAGAAGAAAATATTTTATAATTTAACTTATAGACTGTAAAACATCATAAACAAATATAAGGAATTCTACCAACAATTTATGATCATTAAAAACTCTAATTTCGTTTGATTCTCGCATGCATTTAAAAATTTGTTATTCACATTGATATTTTCCATATATGATGTCACATTTTGCGTTAATCCCTCCCCCCTATGACACAAATTCCCAATATGAATAATTTATATGGCACTAAAAAATTGATGGAAATCGTGTCCGGAAATGAAATTTTTAAGGAAAAATCTAAAATGGAATATAAATGGAAAATAAATAATGTAGACACCGTGAAAAATTATTTATCTCTAGCATAACCCGTGCAGAAATTGCCCCGGTTGACCCTACTACAACAAGGTTTCTGGTCCGATCTCGGACAGGCTATCCCTGGTTAGATTTCATGGTCGGGAGCCGACTGGGAACTGGTCAGGATACATTTTTTGTGGAAATTACACATTTTTTAAGAGCCGTGACATTATCAAAGACGTACTTACGGATGCCAGATGAATTATTATTTGAAACGGATGATTTAAAGATTTATTAGATCAGTAAAACAGAAATGAGATATTTTAAATTCTTAATAAAACCAAAACCTTCAATTCTTTCCAATGCTCTAACTTATTAAATAAAACTGTTATTGATTCTGCAATGCTGAACAGCAGAATTTCTATAATTTTTACAATTTTCTGTACTTTAAGAGAATTTTTAGTCGCTACACTTTCAAATTTACCGACATGTCTGACGCCTTCTGCGCCTGGCGCGGCGTCGGCGTAGACACTTGCAAGCTTCAGTTTCGCACCTCGAACGACAATGCACGTTGTACTCATGTCGCATCGTCTCCTCGAAGTTCGCAAATAAAATTTGTTATTAAAATAAATCTTATTTCAGTAATTGGTTTGAAAACCTCACTTAGTGGGCGAATAATAATTATTTTTCATTAAAGTATAGTTTTGTGTATTCATTTTTTCCTTTCTTCCTTCCTTACCTCAAATCACCACGTGGTTTCCAAGATAAAACAATTGCTAGGAGATTCTAGCATCAGTGATGGAAACTCTACTCTAGTTTCCTCGCGAGAATTTGTTAACTTGATTTTACATTTAGAGTTCACCGTATTCTTTGCGATGTTCCTTGAAAGACAAACCAAGTTTAGCAATTTCTCGCTTGAAGCAGCATTTTCTAACCGCTCTGTGGCCGGATCCCAGCTGGTATGGAAGCCGGAATCCAACCAGTTTACCGTGACATTTTTAGCCGGATCCCGGCCAGCGCCCGGTTTAAACTGGGGCTACCCGGCCGGCTTCCGGTCGGATTCTTGTTGCCATTTCTACAAGAGACATTATAGGTATAATCCTAGTTCACAACTTAAGCCGAATCAGCACTTACGGGGTGGTATTGACAGCTGCTTTTCTGCTTTGAATTTATCCCAGATCTGGACTGAAGTGCACTCGAGTTTATAGGAAGAGGCCAATAGCAGAATCACATTATGAGCCATCCGTTTGCAGAAAATAAGGAATAAGGACTAAAGGTGTTGATACGAAGCAGAAAACTGCTCGGATTGACTTATACTGCTTTCATTCCAGAAGTCTCAAATCTAGGTCGAGAAGTGGCCTAGATAGAAAGAAGTAGAAAATACGAAAACAGTGTAACCGCATTTCCTGTATGCATTGAGAATGCTTTTGGAACTGCACAAAGGAACGTTTCTTCGGGCTTTCGCGAAAACTTCAAAGTTTTGTCCGAGGAAGAACGACAAAATAAAACAGAGGAAAGGCCAACTGCTCGCCACAAACTTAGAAGTACTCGCATTTTATACATCCAGAACTGGGAACATCAATCATACTGATGAGCTTTTTATTGTAAAATTACCACTGATACTAATATAAGGCTGCTGCAATTTTCCTTTTCATAAAAATGTTTTTCCTATGGATCCTGATTTTCTTTCATCCTCTCTCCTTAGGCATTTTGCAAATATATCTAATGTGAGGATGTTGATTTTTAATGGGTATTAGATTTAGCATGCTTTTCAATTTCTAATTAATAAAAGAACTGCAAGTTAAAAGAAAATATCTCACATATATTCAAAAGTTCAAATCACAAATGTGATAAATGTAAAATATCCCTTCTTTACTTCTCCAATATTTTCTATTGATTATAATCACTGCCTTTATCGTTACTCAAATTTACTATTGTACTCTAAACGAATCTCGTCAAAATATAAGACCTTTAACAATAAATGTATAAGACCTTCTTTTCACTCAGCATACAATCGCCAATTACAATTTGGTACGACCGATATAATGAACGGCTAGCATTTCACTCGTCAACAGTTCATAATTAATAGACGTCTGTCTCTTGTGTATGGGATTTCCAAAAGACAGGAGAGAATCAAACATAAACTGAAAGCGCACTCCGATGACTTCAATCAAAAATACGTATTTTCCTTTCACTCATGCACTCAGATTCACAAATTTATACGATTTCTAACAATCAGTGTACTTATCGATAGATGACGAGGTTTTAGAATTGGTAGCCTTCCTTCTAGTTATTTTTGTCCATTCAATCAAAAACCAAATTCATCTTCGTTTAATCAAGAGTATGATTAAAAAGTGTACAGGCGTCCCTGATACAATTCTCCCAATTCCTGCTTTCTTCTTTCTCAAATTTGACCAACTTCCGGGCATCAATTCAAAAGAGATTCCATCAGGCTTGTTGACTCTCAATTCAAGAAATTACTTTTGGAGACAGATCACAGCAAAGCTCGCTGGTCTGCTCACCTCGTCTTCTCAGACCAATTTAACCGTAAAATTGACCCATGAACCTTGTTCACTTGTCGTTTTCTCTTACTATTTACGTCATTCAGTTATGTGTAATTAAATATTTGGCCTCACGAGTATTATGACCATTATAAATGTCATTAATTTTCAATCGAATTTCACCCCTAGCACTTCTGAATCCAAGGTGAGTGCTCAGCTTAGCTTTATAACTGATTTGAATAGTGACAACTCATGCACGTCCTTAGGATTTTCTGACTCACCTTTGAATTTAAATGATGAATTTTAGAACATTTGATACAAAATTTGAAAATCATTCATTTCTAACGACTTCGTTTCACGATCCTGATTTAAGAATACTTCAACTTTAAACGATGTTTCGAATTGTTTAATTTTTAACGGTTCAATTAGGCTTGAATTCACTATTCTCAAAACTTCCATTCAAAAATAATAATTTTCAACGTTTTTAGAATAATTCAACATTAAAAGTTTACAATATTTGAAACACTTGAATTTTTACCGGTGAAAATTACACTGAATGTTTTTTGGTACAGAAATCTTTTTTTTTTATAATAAAATCGATCCAGTCACTTTAAATGTCATTTGACGCAGTTATCCCATTGGGCCGTTAGAGTATAGCGCTTTATCGCTATGCTACTGTTTTTTCACGCATGAATAACCACGGACGATCTCCCCTTTCGGCCCCGCGGACGAAATCCTAATGCTTTTTTACACCAAAAAACTGAGGGTTCACTAAATTTGCAGCTTAAAGAAAAATTGGTATCTTTTAGAACTTGAGCTCCGATAGAAGCCTGTAGAGACCCAAAAGGGTTCCTTTGGAGACTTGAATCAGAACGTGAAGGCGCACTCACAAAACAAGCGCTTGCAAAGTGGAGTTGGTAAGTTAGGAATCGATTTACAGTTATCGACTGATGACTTAAGGCTGTTGAAATGATCTCCAGAAACATGGCGAAATCTGTAGAACACTCGAGATTTGTCACTAAAATTCGATAAATACAGATTAAGGTTTTAGAAAGACACTTTGAAGCCGACTGACACTTAGGAATGACAGCTGGGTGCTCGATGGCTCGATCGTACTGCCAAAATGCACTGTCAGTAAAAGCCGCATCTGCATGCTGCTGCTACCTGCCTTGGCGACATTTTTAAATTTGAATACAAAATGCAAGTTGCGATTTTCAATCTTTTTTTTCGTTTTGTTTATTGAAAAGTCCGAATGATTGGCGAATACAATAATATAGGAAAAGTGTATAATTGATAAAAGGGGTATTGATTTTTAGATTATTATAGAATTCTCGTGTCGCTCGTTTCAATAACACGTTCATTCAGCAACACTGCTCCGACCCAGGCCGCTGATCAATCTCTCTAGCAAGAACCCCAGGCTAAGAGCTTCATAAAGTCATTATGTAAAGCTCTTTACTTGGGCCCATTTGTATCCAAGGTCTTTCGTTGCAGGCGTTTCTCACTCTACTGACTTTCTTCATCATGCAGTTCTTATAAACTACATATTTGTTTTTCACGTCCATAAACTTTCTCATGCAAGCTCTTGTGTTTTTGTGACTTTTTATATCTTTTGATTTAAGGCCTCAGTGTCTCCTCTACACCATATTCTTTGTTTATCCTGTCATTACTGATTTTGTTCATTAGCGTTTTAGCGCACACATTGCGCATGTATTGCATGTCAACCACGTTAACTTTATTCTTATTCTCTTCTTCGTATGTCCAGGTCTCGCTACGGTACAGCATAGTGGGTGCAAGTATAGAATTAAAAATCGCAATTTCAGCTTTATTTGTTATATTTTTACTTCTGGCATTGGCTCCTACCCTGCCGATTTTTCCGTCATTAGTGAATGAATTACTAAGCTGCACTTACTCATCAACTTGTTCTAACCTCACATCGTCTAGGGCATTGTTGAATATTGTTTTCTCATCCTTTTCTCTAAACACCATAATTTTTGTCTTATTCACATTAATTTTAAGACCGCTGATCCTCATGGTAGTATTCAGTCTGCTCAGCATTCCCTGCAAGCCTTCGGTTGACTCTGCCACAACAACCTTATCATCTGCGCAAATGCTAACCAACACACCTTCACTGTCCCAAGATCCCCACCTTCTTCGTCGAGGAGGGCCATTCTTAGACACTTATCCATGAATATGATAAACAGCCAAAAGGCCATAACGCGTCCTGGTCTAACACCTTGCCTAATATCGAACCAACCACCCATTTACTCTCACACTCGCTTTGCTACCCGCATATACTCATTTTATTGCTTTCAAGAGCCATCAATGACTCCGTATTCTTCCAGGATTTCCCAAAGCTTACTTCTATTCACCTTATCAAACGCTCTTACCAGATCAACAAATGCCCATAAAACTTTTTTTTTACCTTCAAACTTTTTTCTCTAATTTTCCTCTAGCTAGATATCTGATCCGTACATGATCTTCTTGGCATAAATCCACATTGTACTTCCCAGATCTTTTCTTTCGCTATTTTCACAACCCTATTATTAAGTAGGTATTTTTGAATATATTTTTTATACGATACTTACCTTATTGCGAGCCTTTAAAATCCCTTAGAATTACTGAAACGCTCAAAAATCTTATTAAATCCTTTCAAATATTTGTAAAAGTTGAAAATCCTCCTAAATCCCTTGGCATTTTTTCATTACCTTAAAATCTTATAAATCGTACGATATCCTTCCAAATCTTTCGAAATTGAAGGAACTTCTTCAAAACCACATATTATCCACAATATTCGAAATTATCTTCAAATCTTTAAAATTCTAAGAAATCCCTTAATTCTTGTGAAGTTCTTTGGAATTTATAGAAATATTGTAAAATGTTCCAAATTTTTTATATCTATTGAAATGTTAAAACTTACTTAAGATCGTCCCATAAAAATCCTTCGATATCTTTAATATTCTCTGAAGTCCCTTGAAACCATTAAAAATACCCTAAAACCGATCTCTGAAATCTTTTAAAATTCCTTAAAACGTTTAAAAGCCTTAAACATTCCTTAAAATAATTAAAATACTTGGAAATTCTATGAATTCCCTTGAAAGGTGTTGAAATTTTTTGTGATCTTTTGATTCCATTGAAACCAGTCAAAATCCCTGGAAATATTTAAAGTCTTTTTAATCTTTTGAACTCTTTCAAAAGGACTGGGTAAAACAGCTTTTAGAGCTGGTCTGAAAGACTTTTACTGTTTAATCATCTGTTGCAATCCAGTCCCGTGCAGAAATTGCCCAATTTGGTCACGATTTCCGATGTGGCCCCTATCGGGATTCTCATATTGCGGCTGTAGCACGGCTACTCTTGTGGTTCGGTTTGGAACACAACCGGCATGTGATAATATCGAGTGTGATTCAACAATGATTAAAAAGTCTGGCCCTGATCGGTTTAGGCATTTCATGTCGAATGTGGCGCTTGTTGGATTGGCCAACTGGGCCTAAAGATAACCTGAAGCTATTTAAAGGAAAGAATGTAAGCTTTTCTCATACAAGAAAAAACAACTCTAAATTCCAAAAAAGTTCATCCTTATTTTTCTGATTTTTGTAAACCTAAAAATTCTTAGAAATTAATTGAAGGAGATTATATTTGTTGAATCATTCAATGACTCTAGAAAAATCTCTGCATCAATTTAATTCCCAGAAAGTAATACCGTGAGGTTCAAAGATTAAATGGTTGGCCCAACTTGGAGGAGGGTTCTTAATTTGTCAATTTAGTCTATAAGATTGCACACATAATAGACATGATTTGTCTGTGGCAGTATCTAACCCAAGGATGACTAACGGGGTGTCTGTTTTAGAAAGGCAATTTATGTGTGCAAGAGAACAGAGGTCGCGAAAGCTTAACTCGGCTCAGCTCACGCGAACTTGGGAGTTGGAGCTTCATGCTAATGATACCAGAAACAATAACAAGTGGACTTTTATTCCTGTTTTTCCACTGAATACTAGATACTGGAAAAGACTACACCAGAGCATCGCAGAATTTACAAAAGGAAGTTTAGATTAAGTATATTCGCTATTCTCATTGTTTTTCAAACATAAAGAAGAACGAGAACAAACACATTTTTTTAAACAAATTCTTGAAGTTAATATATCTAAAAATGTTTTGCCCTAAATGCAGTAGAATTTGACCCTTTACCTCTGACCTATGAGCCATAACCCCTGACCTTTGTCACATGATATCTGACCTTTGACCTGTGAGCCATAACCCCTCACCTTTGTCATATGATCTCTAATCTATTACCTTTCTTCTTTGATCTCTCATCTTTTACCTTTATTCTCTGAATTTTTACAGATGATCCTTGACATACGAGCTTTTATCTTTAATCTCTAGCTTTTCAACTGTGACCTCTAAACTCTGAGATTTCATCTCTCACCTTTCGCATCTGATCTCTCCCCTCTTTACCCCTGTCCACTTAACCCTCATATCCATACCACCATGTTAAAAGCGAGGGGCTATTCACTCTCGAATCAAGGGGTTTTAGCGTTTGAAATCAGTATGAAATCAAATGCAACAAGCATAACACTTTGTGAAATATAATAATAATATAATATAATATATTAATTTAACTATTTTTTCGAACAATTTTTTTTTGTATAAAATTCAACTATTTGTATAAAAACTCATTTTTATTCATCATTTAGTTAACATTTAATTTCGTTGGTTGAAAATGTAACTTTTTTCTTGAAAATTCGTTGTTTAAAATTATCTTTTTCCATCTGAAAGTTCAACTATTCCATTTTAGGTTAAAAATTTATCTTTAGTTAAAAATTCATTTATTTTGTTGTAAGTTCGACTTTGTTGGTAGAAAATTAATCTTCTTGGTTCAAAATTCATTTTTTTTTGTACAGACAATTTAACTATTCCGTTTTTCGTTGAAAATCCATCTTTTTTGTTCAAAATTAAATCATTTGGTGGAAAATTCATGTATTTTGATAAAAATTAATTTTTTTTTTTTAGAAAATTAATATTCTATGTTTCAAATTTATCTTTTTGGTTGAAAATTCATTTCTTTCATTATAAATTTTACTATTTTGTTAAAAGTGTATTTTTTATTGAAAATTAATTGTTTTACCTGAAAATTTAACTATTCCATTTTAGTTTAAAAATGTATCTCTTTTTGTTATAATTTCAATTGTTTGGTCGAAAATTCATGTGTTTTGATAAAAATTCATCTTTTATGGTAGGAATATTTTCTTTTTAGTTGAAAATTATCTTTTTTGTTGAAAATATTCAAATGGTAGAAAATTGAAATTTAAAATTCAGTTTGTGTATTGAAAATTAATTTTTTGAACTAAACGTTATTTTTGCTAAAAAAATTTCTTTTCGGTTAAAAATTCAACTATTTTAATAAAAATGTATTTTTTCATTTTAGTTGAAGATTCATCATTTTAGTTAAAAATTCATTTTATTGGTTGAAAATGTTTATTTTCTTGAAAGTTAATTTTTTTCAATTATTATTTCTAACTGAAAATGTAACTATTCCATTTTTGCTTGAAAAGTTATATTTTTTAGTTGAAAATTCATTTATGTTGTTGAAAATTCGGCTTTCTTGGTAGAAGATTAATCTTCTTGTATGGAAACTCATCTTTTTTGTTTAAAAGTTTATTTATTTTGTTCAAAATACAAGTATTATTTTCATACCTTACAAAAAAATTGAGATTAGCCAGGAAAAATGAAAAATTGTTCAGGGAAAATTCAGGGACAGTCAGGGAATTTCGAAACTGAGATTTTGTAGCAACCTTCTTCATTCATTTTTATCAAAAAAAAAATTTATTTTCCTTTCAGGAAATGAAATTTCGTGGGCAAGAAATATGTCTGGGCCGTTGTTAAACGAGCCACAAAAACCTATGGTTTTGACTGAAGTTCCTGGACCCCAATCACAAAAATTATTTCAAGAGTTGAATAATATTCAGGTAATTTAATGTATTTACATATCAATAAATTATTAATAATAAAAAAAACATTATTATCAGTTTCTATCGGATAAAAACGAGTTTAATTTTACTTGCAAAATAAATATTGTACTATTGATGTTATAAATAATTGTTGATTAACAAAAAAAATTTTAGCAAGCAGGATCTGTTCAGCTATTTGCTGATTATGAAAAATCAACGGGAAATTATGTAGCAGACGTGGATGGAAATCTTTTGCTAGATGTTTATATGCAAATTTCTTCTATGCCTTTGGGATACAATCATAAAGCGATGCTTGATGCTTTGGCTGATCCTATTAATCAAGTGAGTAAATTCCATATTTCAAAAATTCGACCCTATCCGCATTTTTTTCAATTTCAGGACCCTAAAAATAATTTTAAAAAAATTTTTTCAGAAATTAATAGCAAATAGACCTGCTCTTGGCGTTTTTCCGGGACGAAATTGGCCAAAGAAGTTGAAAGACGTTTTGTTGAGAAAAGGGGTAAGTGAAATAGAATAAAATTCTTTTTCTAATAAACCCAAGTTGAATTTATTTATTTAATTTTTTAATTTTCAGATTTACTAAAAAAAATTTTAATATCGAAATTTGACGATATTTGTAATTTCTACTTATAAAATTAGCTTCAACTTAAGTTTATTAGACGCATAATGTTATTACCTTTAATTATTTTATGGGGAAATCATTTTTAAGCTAATATTATAAAAATCAAGGCTCTTTAGCAACAGCTTACAAAGGGCCATTTTTATTCATTTAAAATTTGACGAATAAATTAATGAATTTTATTTTAATAATTAAATAGATGTCCTATCCAGGCAAAACGTGATATTGAATAAAATTCTATAAACTCAGGAAAAACTTCTATAAACTTAGGAAAAACTTCTATAAAATTAGAAAAAACTTCTATAAAGTTAGGAAAAACTTCTATAAACTTAGGAAAAACTTCTATAAACTTAGGGAAAACTTCTATAAACTTAGCAAAAACTTCTATCAAAATCTATCAAGGCGTAGATCTTAAATAAAATTCTATAAGCACATTTGATACGAATCTTTATTAAATTGAAGCAAGCAAATTAAACCAATCAATTTCTATCAGCACATTTGATAAAAATCGTACCTAATTCAATCAAGTGAATTTCACGAATAAAAATTTATTAGGTACTTGATATACCTTTCTATCACATTGTATCTACCTAGAAAGTCTATACTTTGCTATAATATTTTAATTGAAATTTTATCAAACCTTATCGGTACAAGACTTGGATCAAATCCTATTTTTCAGAATCTAGGACGTTTCTACCAACTTCTATCCATCGAGAAATCTTGTACTGTTCTATCAACAGATTCTTATTGGAATTCTATCAACTTTTATTTATACAGAACTTGTATCAAGTCCTATCTTCCACAATTTTGGAAATTTCTATTAAATTCTATCCATCGGAAAATCTTATACTTTTTTGTCAAACAGATTTTCATTAAAATTCTATCAAATCTTATTGGCAGGGACTTGCATCAAATTCTACTTATCAAAATCTCGGAAATTTCTATCAAATTGTATCCATCGAAAAATCGTATACTTTTCTATCAACAGCGCCTTATTAAAATCCTATCGAATCTTATCCATTTTAGATTTATGTCGAATCCTATGTTCTAGATTCTTGGAAGTTTTTCTTCAACTTTATCCACCCAGAAATCTTATACTTTTCTATCAAGACATTCTCACTGAAATTCTATGAACTCTTATCCAATTCAGACTTATATCAAATCCTACGTTCTAGATTCTTGGAAGTTTTTCTTTAACCTTATCCGTCGAGGAATCTTATACCTTTCTATCAACAGCTTCTCATGAAAATTCTACCCAATCTTCTCCACTTCAGACTTCTATCAAATCCTATGTTCTAGAATCTTGGAAGTTTTTCGTCAACTTTATCCATCAAGAAATCTTATACTTTTCTATCAACAGCTTTTCATGAAAATTCTACCAAATCTTATCCAGTTCAGACTTGTACCAAATCCTATGTTCCAGAATCTTGGAAGTTTTTCTTCAACTCTACCCATCGAGAAATCTTATACTTTTCTTTCATCAGCTTCTCACTAAAATTCCATCAAAACTTACCGGCTTCAGATTTGCATCAAATTCTACTTATTAAAATCTCGGAAATTTTTATCAATTTGTATCCATCGAGAAATCTATTAATTCTTCATCAACAGCTCATTGAAATGCTATCAATTCTAATTGTATCTCTCGAGAAATCTTATACTTCTCTATCACCAGCTTCTCAATCAAATTCCACCAAATTTTATCCACTTCAGACTTATATCAAATCCTATGTTCTAGAATCTTGGAAGTTTTTCTTTAACTTTATCCATCGAGAAATCTATTAATTTTTCATCAAGAGCTTCTCATTGAAATTCTATCGATTCTAATTGTGTCTATCGAGAATTCTTATACTTTTCTATCAACAGCTACTCATGAAAATTCTACCAAATCTTATCCACTTCAAACTTATATAAAATCATATGTTCTAGAATCTTGGAAGTTTTTCTTCAACTTTATCCGTCCTGAAATCTGATACTTTTCTACCAACAGATTATCATAGAAATTTTATCAGATCGTATTCACTTTAGATTTGTATTGTATCCTATGTTCTAGAATCTTGGACGTTTTTCTTCGACTTTATCCGTCCTGAAATCTTATACTTTTCTACCAACAGATTATCATAGAAATTTTATCAGATCGTATTCACTTTAGAATTGTATTGAATCCTATGTTCTAGATTCTTGGAAGCTTTTCTTCAACTTTATCCATTCAGATATCTTATACTTTTCTATCAAGACATTCTCACTGAAATTCTATCAACTCTTATCCAATTCAGACTTGTATCAAATCCTATATTCTAGATTCTTGGAAGTTTTTCTTTAACCTTATCTGTCGAGAAATCTTATACTTTTCTATCAACAGCGCCTCATTGAAATTCTAACAAATCTTATCCAGTTCAGACTTGTATCAACTCCTATGTTCTAGATGCTTGGAAGTTTTTCTTTAACCTTATCTGTCGAGAAATCTTATACTTTTCTATCAACTCATCAGATTTGTATGGAACTCTACTTATCAAAATCTCGGAAATTTCGATCAATTTGTATCCGTCGAGAAATCTATTAATTTTTCGTCAAAAAATTCTCAATCAAATTCCACCAAATCTTATCCAGTCCAGACTTGTATCAAATCCTATGTTCTAGAATCCTGGAAGTTTTTCCTGAACTTTATCTATCCATAAATGTTATACTTCTCTATCGACAGCTTCTCTTTGAAATTTTTTTTAATCTTATGCACTTTAGACTCTATTAAATCCTACGTATCAAAATCTCGAATATTTCTATCAGTTTGTATCCGTCGAGAAATCTTACACTTTTCTATTAACAGCTTCTCACTTTAACTTTATCAAACCTTGTCCACTTCAGATTTGTATCAAATTCTACTTATTAAAGTCTCGGAAATTTCTATCAATTTGTATCCGTTGAGAAATCTATTAATTTTTCATCAACAGCTTCTCAATCAAATGCCACCAAATCTGATCCAATTCAGAATTATATAAAATTCTATGTTCTAGAATCTTTGAAGTTTTTCTTCAACTTTATTCATCCAGAAATCTTATACTTTTCTATCAACCTCGCCTTATTGAAATTCTAACACATCTTATTCACTTCAGAATTTTATCAAATCCTATGTTCTAGAATCTTGGAAGTTTTTCTTCAACTTTATTCACCGAGAAATCTTTTACCTTTCTGTCAACAGCTTCTCATGAAAATTCTACCAAATTTTATCCAGTTCAGACTTGTATCAAATCCTATGTTCTAGAATCCTGGAAGTTTCTCGTGAACTTTATCCATCCATAAATCTTATGCTTTTCTATCGACAGCTTCTCTTTTAGATTGTTTTAAATCTTATGCACTTTAGACTCTATTAAATCCTACGAATCAAAATCTCAAAAATTTCTATCAGTTTGTATCCGTTGAGAAATCTTATAATTGTCTATCAACAGTTTCTCATTGAAATTCTATCAAATCTTATCCACTTTAAACTTGTACCAAACCTCATGTGTCAAAATCGTAGAAATTTCTATCAAATTGTATCCGTCGAGAAATCTTATACTTTCCTATCCAAATTTTCCAATCGCGTACGACTGGACAGAGTTTTATCAACATTATCTTTGTAGAAAGGTATAAGAATTTTCGAGAAGTAAAATTTCATAGAAATCTTCCAAGTTCTGGAAAATAGAATTTGATACAAGTCTAGTGCGGATAAGATTTAATAGGTTTTCAATAAAAAAAACTGTTAATGGTAAAAGTATAAGATTTTACAACGGATATAATTTGATAGAAATTTTCGAAATTGAAAGAAATAGGAATAGATACAACTCTGCTGAGGGTAAGATTGAATAGAGTTTCAATGAGAAAATTCTCATAGAAAAGTATAAGATTTTCCAAAAAAATTTGACCGATTCAAATTGATTTCTCTCAAAAATACGTGTTGAAGTAGACCGGAATGTGGAATATCATATGATTTGATTTCGATAAAGAAATTTATCAAGATGAAGAGAAATTGTGAATATAATATTCCATAAAATTGTATAGGATTCTTCTAAAAGAAGCATATTAAAATGAATTATTATTATTAATTCATTGATTATTGATTTTTATGGACTTCCTATCAAAAGCGTTTGATAAAAATATAAAGGAAATTCTCAAAATTGCAAATACAGAAAACGAATTAAAGAGTTAAAATATGTTTTATTATATCATATCGAACTTTTTCAGCAGGGTAGTGTACAAATAAAAAAATGTACTTAAATTTTCAATTTTTGTAATTTTTTTAGGTTGCCCCACCCGGATTAACAAATATAACAACAATGATGTGTGGATCGTGTTCAAACGAAAATGCTTTCAAGTCAATATTTTTCTGGTATGCAGAAAAGAAAAGACAAGGGGCTCCATTCACAAAAGAAGAAATGGAAAGTTGTATGATAAACCAGGCTCCAGGAGCTCCCCAATACTCTATTATGTCATTCAAAGGTAATAATTTTTCAACTCAAAAAATTTCCTCACACTGAAACCTTGATTTATGCAACTCAATTGATGCAACTCACGCTTGATTAAACATCGCCTCTCCTTTGAATCCGGGGCTGCCCTCATCACAAAACTGCGAAGGACATCAGTTCTAGAAACGCAAAAACAGTTTACTAAAATCGAGGTTCCAGTGTATTAAAAAAAATTCGACCCTAAATAATGTTTCAGTTTCATTATTTACGTTCGGATTATTTAATTCAAATTTTTTTCTATAAAACATTTCGAGTAAGTGAACTTTCTTTTTTAAAAACAGGTGCTTTCCATGGAAGGACTATGGGTGTATTGTCAACTACCCACAGCAAATACATCCACAAAATTGACGTTCCAGCCTTCGATTGGCCAATCGCACCATTTCCAAAATACAAATATCCACTCGAGGAAAATGTTCGAGAAAATCAACAAGAGGATGAAAAATGCCTAGCAGAGGTTTGTAAAAAAACCTATTTTTATTTCTATAAAATTCAAAGTAATAAATTCACTAGGGATACAAAATTCAGAACTTAATTTGGAATTTTTTTAGGTGGAAGACTTAATTGTTCAGTACGAGAGAAAGAACATTCCAGTCGCTGGAATAATTATTGAACCAATTCAGGCCGAAGGAGGCGACAACCATGCATCGCCAGCATTTTTCCAAAAACTTCAGGCAATTTCGAAAAAGGTATTCTATCTTGAAATAAATAAAGAAAAAATAAAAAAACAAAGTGGAAAATAACCTTTATTTATTTAATTATAGTTGTAACTTTTAGTTTCGGTTCATATTTTTGGTATTGTTTTATATAATATATATTTTTCATGTCAATTTGTCAAAGCAGTAATATGCGCTTTTTCGCCGTTTTCGAGAAAATCAACTTTGAAATGTTCGTCACAAGTCGTATAGAGTTTGGCGTAAAATGACTCCCGTTGGCCAGTAGCTGAGGCAGTAGCGCTTCTGCTTCATGACTGGAAGATTGCGTGTTCGATTCTCGCTGCCTGCATATTTTTATTTAACTATTTTTTATCAATTAAAATGTTTCTAAATATAATTTCCTGCAATAATCTTCAAAAATTCTGCAATTAATCATTTTGCAATCCCTTTTTTCACGGAAAAGCTGACATTCTTTAACCTTAACACGTTTTTCGTAAACAAATTTATTTTTATAATATAAATAAAGTTAAATGAAGTTAAGTTTTCCGTGAAAAAGAACATTTCAAAAATATTATTAGTAGAATTTTTGAATATTATTGAAGCAAGTTATTCATAAATATTTTAATAAATAAGAAATAAAAAAAATTGTTCGCAGCGAGAATGACTGCTTTAGCAAATTGATTAATGAGTATATATATTATTTAAAAAATATATTTACAGCAGGTAAATAAAAATGTAACTATTCTTCATTAAGCTAATTCTTTTTGGTTGAATGGTCTATTATATTTTTGGTAGAGAATTCATCTTTTTTGGTTAAAAATTTAATTATTTCATTGAAAATTTAATTATTTTGATGAAAATGCAACAATTCTGTTGAAAAGATTTGTTTTCCTTTTGTTTGAAAATGTACATTCTTTATTGAAAATTAGTCTTTTTTAATTGAAAAATTAACTATTTAGTAGAAAATTTAACTATTTGGTTAAAAATTAACTTTTTTCTTGAAAATTAAAAAATTGGGTTGAAATTTTTTTTTATTTCTTGACTGAAAAAATTTTCTTTGTTGAAAATTAATCTCTTTGAATAGAAATATTATCTTTTTTTATTGAAAGTGCAACTCTTCGCTTGAAAATTAATCTGTTTTGGTTGAGAATTAAACAATTTGGTTGAAAATTCGTATTTTTAGGTTGAATTTAACTGCTTTTGATTTTTAAAATAATTTTTTTTTATAAAACTATCAACTATTACATTTCTTATTGAAAATTATTATTTCTTTTTTTGGTTGAAAATTTATCACTTTGGTTACAATTTTAGCTATTTTTTAATTAATCTTTTTTGGTTCAACTCTAATTGATCTAAAATTTAAATATCATTTGGTTAAATTAATATTTTTGGTTAAAGATTCATCTCTTTGGTTAAAAATATAATTATTTTGTTTAAAATTCTTTTTTAATTAATTTTTTCAACTAAACATTTAATTACTCCAGTTTTGGTAGAAAATTAAACTTTTTAGTTGAAAATTATTCTTTTTGGTATGTAAATTCGTCTCTTGGCAGAAATTTCATTTTTTTTGTTGTTAAAAATTGAACAGTTTGGTCAAGCACGAAGCACTAAATGAAACTGAAAAAATGTAACTTGAATTTTCTTTTGAATATTAATAATATAAATTATTTTCAGCATGGAGCGGCACTTCTGATTGATGAAGTACAAACTGGAGGTGGACCAACGGGTAAAATGTGGTGCCATGAGCACTTCGAACTCGAATCTCCACCGGAAGTCGTGACCTTCAGCAAAAAAATGCAAATCGGCGGATTCTATCACAATCCAGATTTCAGGTATTTTTTTTTACAGAAAAGTAACATTTATGTAATATTCATGTAAGATTCACGTAATCTTGAAGTAACAATAATTTAATATTTATGTAACATTTATTTAAAAGTGACGTAACATTTACGCAATAGTTACGTAACTGTGACATACTATTTTATGTTACATAAATGTAATATGTATGTAACATTCATGTAAGATTTACGTAACCGTTACGTAACATTAATGTAGTATTTATTTAACATTTATTTAAAAGTTATGTTACTTGTATGCAACAATTGCGTAACTGTGACATGACATTTTATGTGACATAAATGTAAAAGTTACGTAACATTTATGTATATCTATTCGATAATCTCAGCATTAATCAATCAATTGCAATTCTGATTTTATATTTTTCAGGCCAAAACAGGCATACCGAGTTTTCAACACATGGATGGGAGATCCAAGCAAATTGATTTTACTCGAGGCAATTGTTGATGTAATTTTCCAAGACAATTTGCTCGACAGAGCCACTCGGGTGGGAGACTACATGTTAAAGCAATTAACAACATTGCAGAAGGAACTTCCTCATTTGATTAACTCTGCCAGGGGTCGAGGAACTTTTATTGCCTTCGACTGTGCAACTCCTGAGCTTCGGGATGCGACCATCAAAAAACTACTGGCGAAAGGTAATTAAAAAATTACCGAAATTATTATCATCTCTACTAAACTTATGATGAAGCCATAAGGCCCAAGAGTAATTTTTTATTTATTTTTTTTTCAGGAATTCAATCCGGAGGTTGTGGAGAGAAAGCGATAAGACTCAGGCCTGCTCTTACTTTCACCGAACATCACGCTGATATTTTCCTCGACAACTTGCGCTCCGTTCTAACAAAATAAATGTATTCAACGTTGTTAATAATCCAACGTCTTCCAAAAAAATATAAACAGAAATAGTATTCCAGTTTCATGGTGCAAACACCACATTATTTTTGTACAACAGTTTGCGAGAGTTTGTGAAACACAAAGGAGATGTATTTATTGTTTAAAAGGAAGAGAAAGAGACAATAGATGAAAGAAATTTTATGTTGTACGTTTACTTTTATATTATGTATTTCTCTTTTATTTTAGATTAGTATTAAACAAATTTAATTAAATGTATAATTAATCTTACTATAGTTTCAAAAGACTGTTTATGCAAACGTTTCTTAGTTCTTGGATTTCTAATAATCTGATTTCATGTTCCTGTAATTCATAATTTGCATTCTTGAAGTATTAAAAATATCTTTTCATTACATGTTGTAGCTTTCAATTTATTCCAGTTTTCAATTTTTCGCGGGGAATGAGGCATTGCTGATTGGGTGGAGCAGCGTATGGAGTTCGTGATGCAAAACTAATAGTAGGTGGCAGCACCGAGCCAAGTACTAGACTCTCTGTCGATGAGACGAAATTCAATATGGTCGCGAAAAGTCACTTTTTTCACTAAAAATTGTATAACTTTTTGAATATCTAATATTTTTCGGCCATAATTTAACGGGATATTCTCGAATAGTTGCTTTTCGTGATAGAACTTTGCTTGGCAGTGTGCGTTCCAAAAAGTATCTATCTCGTCCCTGGTGGACCGGCTGAACGCAAGCGTTACGCTACAGCGTAACCATAAAGTAACCCTATAGTAATCTCGAATTATAATTAAGAAAAAAAAGCAAAATAAACATCTAAATTGTTGCAATTGTAATTTTACGTTAGAAGGTAATGCTGTAATTGTAATAGGTTTATTTTTTAGCGTTAGAAGTTAAAAAAACATACTGGCTGTCATTGAAGTCGCCTCTTTCAGCGTAACCATAAAGTAACCCTAAAGAAATCTCGCATTATAATTAATAAAAGAAACAAAATAAATATCTAAATTGTTGCAATTATAATTTTACGTTAAAATTTACATTAGAAGGTAATGCCACAATTGCAATAAGTTTATTTTCCAGCGCTAGAATTTATAAAACATAGTTTTCTAAGGATAAAATAAAAATATAGGCATTTTTATTGAAAATTATTATATACTATAGAAAAAAAAAAATTACATATAAAAACCATGTTTTTGTGAAATTTATTTGATTATGTCTCGCCTACACTTTCATTTTTCCCACGAAGTTTCATTTTAGCCTTCAAAGAGCTCGACTCTCCAAATTTCTTTGAGCTAGCGTTGCATTCACCATATCTTCGTGATTTTCGTCAGATTCAGAATTAAGGTAACAATGGAAAAATCGACTTTTTCTATTTTCATATTAGAGCGAAATTTTTCATGAAATGGCTCACAAGGATTTAAAACTCATTTTTGAATATTTTGAGAACCGACATATCTCGAAAGTATTTTTTTAATGGTCCTCCTAAATAACGTGGCAAAAGCTGCTTTTTTGTGATAAATGGGTAAAATTGTTGGAAAGGGATTTAGAGTATAGACAAAAGTTGAGAAAATCTTTCACAAATCGACAACACATTTACAAAGTTATACTTTTTTTCTTCATTTATTTTTTGTTTACATCGTCAAGAAATGACATCCACAACACATCAATTTTCAATATATTTGATTCGGAGCGGCTTATGATTTTTTGCAAATAAATTCCGATCAGATCAAAGAGTGAAAGTTCCTTAATTGTATTACGTGCCTCTTCATTCAAAAAGTGTTGAAGATTATCAATGAATCTAGAGGCATTATTGTGGTACCAAATTGGCCATCGCAGGCAATGGTATCCAAGAGTTACGGCAATGTTTGAACCATCACCAATTACATTTGAAACTAGAATTAATTTTTTGTCTTCTTCCAGTAAAGAAAGAAAAGTCGTGAAAGTATGGGTAACGAAATTCCAAAATCTGGAAGATTAAAAATAAAGCTCCCAGCTTTTACTGGTTGACGATACGGTGGTAGATATGAAATAGATTCCGATCAGATCAAAGAGTGAAAGTTCCTTAATTGTATTACCCGCCTCTTCATTCGAAAAGTGTTGAAGATTATCAAATAATCTAGAGGCATTATTGTGGTACCAAATTGGCCATCGCAGGCAATGGTATCCAAGAGTTACGGTAATGTTTGAACCATCACCAATTACATTTGAAACTAGAATTAATTTTTTGTCTTCTTCCACTGACTACTGATTCGGGATTGCATTTGTGCAAAACCATCATAAGTTTCCAGTATCTGTTAAATATTTTACAGTTAGCCTGTCCGGAAGTTTTAAAATCAAATCTACATCGAATATGAATAAAACACAATCAATAAAAAAAAAGTGATCCTGAAAACAAACAGGAATAACGAGGAACAAGTATAATTCTTCACGTTGTAAGAATCAAATCACAGCAGAAGCTATTACATTTCAACGTGTAAAGGAGATCATCATTGAAACTACCGCTGAAAATGTTTGGTGCAATGTGAAATCACCTTGTGATTTTAGGAACTGATTACTTTTCATAATCAGAATGTTCGTTAAGGAGTGATTGAGAAACTATCAGAACTCAAATATGTAAATAGTTGTCCACTATTAAAAATCTTATGTATAAGCTGCACATCCAGAGATACAAGACTTTCGCCTCCAAGAAATCCCAGGGTACCTCCGAGATTATTCAATGATTCGCCTTTCAAAACGTAGTATCCATGTAGGGAAGAAACTAGAACATAAAATAATTTAACCGTAAAAAACAAATCTGCCACTGTTTATTAATAAGGATTTAGATTAGATTTAATTATTGTAACAATTTATATTTTTTAAAACGAGCTTGATTTCTAGGAAACATTTCCAAACAAAAATCTACCTTTTTTTCTTTTGTTATGTATCTGTCTCTAATGAGCTAGAAAGGAGACAGTTCGGAAATCTAATTTTGATTTGTGAATTCTGTTCATGCCCTGTGCATGAAATTATTCATAAGAAAGTAGATTTTATTTCGATCTTAAATTAATTTCAAAAATTATTTAAATTAGACTATTTTTGAGTATACTTATGAATGTTTGGCGCAACAAAGCAAGACATTTTCAGAAACTATGCGCTTAACAAGATTTTATGAAAAATTGTAGAGGTCTGCGCCGCCGCGCCTCGCCGATTTTTCATTCTCGCCGGGACGCCGCCGACTTTTATCCGGCGACATTAAAAAATAACATTTTTAATTTCGATGAAAATCAAAAACTTGTGCTTTTTAACATTTTGAGATTTTTCAAAAAATAGAAAAGATAATTTTTCTGATAGATTCAGAAAAAAAAAGAAATTCGAACTTTCGTTTTTTGGACCACATTAGTGATGCTACTAGACCGCGAATTTCAAGTGCGCAAGCATTGCGTTATTTTATTTTACGACTGACCGTACTAATTTTCAGGTCGATAGTTTTAAGAACAACATTTCCAGAACTGCAGCCAAAAATAAATCCTAAATACCTAATTCTTTATGTTATACGTGCAATATTAATTCATTCTAAAATTTTATTTCAGAACAAAATTACAAATATTTCCGTCCATATTAATATAATATTAATAGTATATGCAGTTTTTAGGTCCAAAAATTTTGTATATCCCCTTACGAAAATATATGATAGGAAAAAAATGACAGGCCTGTCATTTTTTTCCTGTAGTTTTCTCGCGACCACAGGAAAACGACAGCCGAAAATGACTGGCCCTAATTGACCATAATTTATAATAATATCGTCTAAACATTATAAAGTAACGACGCCTTGCAGATTCATTAGTGAACTATTTGAACTTTTCTGTAAAGCTTAAAAAATCATTAGCAAAAGAAAACTATTATGGGAATTTTCATGATGAAACACCTTTTTGTAGCCTGTGTCCATTTCCGAATTCTCTTCCAACACATCAATTGTGGAATGAGTTCGATTTGCCATTTTAAAGCTTTCTATTAGCCAATAACGTTGAGTCTATGAGCCTTCTGCGACTCAGTACCAGAAAGCTACCACCAATATCAGGGCAAGCGTATAGTAGCGCTACATTACCGCCACCAGTTCGCGAGTTCGCGCCATTCTCGACTACACCTTTTTATATTTTTTTGTGGATTACAAAAGCAGATAATAAGTGCTATTAAAATCAAAATAAAACCATAAATATCTCAATGAAGGCCATGTGACGAGTGGGTCACATGACCCGATGACCGGCTTCCTTTCTTACCGACACTTTTTTTTATTTGTAAACTTATTTTCACAGGAATAGCTACATCGAGTTGAAAATTTGTAATAATAAATAAGAAGCACTAAGAAACGCGGCTATGGTCCTAAATTTTTATAATTATGAAAAAAAAATTTATAACAATTTTTTTGGGTGCTTTTTTCATAATTATAAAAATTTAGGACCAGAGCCACGTTTCTTAGTGCTTTTTATTTATTATTCCACATTTTCAACTCGATGTGGCTATTCGTGTGAAAATAAGTTTACAAATAAAAAAAGTGTCGGTAAGGTACGAAGCCGGTCACGTGAACCACTCGTCACATTGCCTTAAGTAAAAAATTATAGATATTGAAAAAAAATATTGGGGGTTTATGAAAAACCAAACACAAGATTCAAATATGACAATATGTTTCTTTTCTGTAAGATATAGTTTATACGTTTTTTTTATTAAAGGGTTGCAGTACAAAGCTGTTTTTTTTGGGCATTTTTAATTTTTTTCGGCAAAAATGAGCTTTTTGCATCAAAAATTATTAAAAAATCAAGTACATTTTGTTAAAGGATTTGTTCGAAATCTCATTTTTATTGTAGTAATAAAAAGATTAGTAATTCGTAATCAGATACCTGACTCTCTGTACACATATCTGCTGTCTTCTTTTTTTGACATGCCTAACCTCTTTTCCCTTTTTAAACTTTTTTGTGACCATATTCCTCTTCCTAAAAGTTTTTAAATACTGTAAAATATTAATATACTTTTTTCAAACCAAAAACTCTTGAATAAAGCTAGTTGCCATGCTGTTCGCATCAAAATACCGTAATCAAATTCCAACATAAAATGTTAAATTTTCATTTTCTACCAAAAGCCACTTTTATAACTTTTACAACAGTTACAGTGCGATGCCGCCATATTAAATCTTCATTTTCCCGGAACAGAATAAGTTTTTTCTATGAAAACTGTTTTATTCTTATTCAGCCTCCCCATATTTCGGGAGCAAGTTTTTATTATTTTTGAAAATTAAAAAATAGATTTTGAGCCGCTATCTAAAAACGATTTTCAAAACCCATGAAATTAGAACCGCCAAATTCTTGAATGACTTACTCGGGATCGGTTCACTTTTTCTAGGCAAAACTCATTTTCTCCCAATTTAGCAACTCAATATCTCGGGAGCAAATTTTTATTTTTTGTTCAAACTGAAAATTGCACTTTTTACCGTGATCATCAACTGAGCCTGTTTCATTTTGAGGTTCCTGTCACTTTGAGATTGTAAACTTCCACTTTTTATTTCTCGGAAGTGGACATTTTTTTAAATTATATTTTTTTGTCCTCAATTCAGAAACACTTCATCTAGGGAGCAAACTTTTGTTTTTAACTTTAAATGGTGATTTCGATTTTACAGAATTTTATTTCGCTCTCCTAAAAAAATTCGATTTTTTGCTGCTCTAATGCTGTATACTGCAACCCTTCAAATATTGTTCCAGAAATAAAATAAAGAAATTATTTACAAAAAAAACAATGCTCACTTCACTTACCTATGTTTGTTTGATGTTCAAGTTCAAGTTTAAAGTTTGAGTATTAATTTCAGGTGCAAATATTTTTTATCTGGAATAATTTTTTCAAATGAAATGTTCCAATAATTTATTTGTAATAGCTGCTTTTGTCTTTACTTCGAAATTTTTGCTCAATAAGATTAGTATAACTATAATCATTAGATTATTTTTTTATACTGGAAAATTGTACTAAAATTTAAATATTTTTTACTTATAATACATCTGAAAGTAATAAATCCTTCAAACTTTGGAGCTTTACAATTTAAACATAAATCACAAATTAAATGAATATTCAAATTAAACATTTAACTATTAAAATTTAAATTAATAAAATTTAAATATTATTATTACGCATTTTTAAAACCACCTATTCATATAAATTGTTTAAAACGAAAAAATATTCTTCCGTTAGCCCTGGCTTTTCAGCGAAAAAACTTGGCTGAGATTTTGTCGACAAACTCCAAGCGGTTCATTAGCATAATTAGTTAGAGCGTGTGGTTTAAATTTAGGTTGTGTAGGTAGGGTTCGAATCCCCAGCTGGGGCGATTTTTCATAGCGTTGTGCGTCCGATTATGTTTTTAAGTGTCTGTGTGTGAATTTGCGTAATTTCAAAAATAAATCAAGTGCAATTATTATAAATAAAACAATTTTTTTCGCAAATTTATTTATCTGTTACAAGCTGCTGTAATGGATGGGGCAATATGGGCTGCGGAAATATTCCGCATGGAGCCGTATAAAAAACCAGATAATCCAAATTTATTACACCGTATAATAATCCATATAGAGCCCGACAAAATACCGCATAGGGCAATATGTACAGCGGAAATATTCTGCATAGAGCTGGATGAAGAACCAGACAGGCCAAATAAAATAAGGCTGGGCACCGAAAATATTTCGTATACAACCGGATAAAAACCCAGATAGAAAATGTTGTATAAGCCGACCAAGTTCCGCAGAGAACCAGATTTAAAACCAGGCACAAATACCGTTTAAAAATCCAGATAGACGCGAAGAAATTCCAAATCCTATCCGTCTATATCGGATCCTATCTGTCATTTTGAGCAGGGTAAACCAAATATCCATAGTTGTATATTTGATGAAAATATGGTTATTATTGAACTAAATCGATTAAAGATTAAATTTACAACACCTATTTATGTGGGATTCGCCATCCTTGACATATCAAAAATAATGATCTATGATTTCCACTACAATTACATGAAGCAGACTTTTAATAATAATGCAAAATTGCTTTATACTGATACAGATAGTCTAATTTATCATCTAACAGTTCCAAATTTGTATGACTATATAAAAAGAGATATGCATAGATTTGATATATCTGACTATCCTCCCAACAATGTTTATGGAATTCCGCTTGCAAATAACAAAGTGCTTGGTCTCATGAAAAATGAGAGTAATGGAAAAATTCTAACTGAATTCGAGGGTTTGAGATATTCATATAAAATTCTAAACGAAAAAGAAGAGAGAAGATTATAGAAGAAGATTAGAAGATTATAAAAATTGTCTATTTTCCTTTGAAAACCTTACAAAATCTCAGTGCCTAATTCGAAGCCGAAAACATCAAGTTCACTCAATTGAACAGAAGAAAATTGCTTTGAGTTGGCAAGACGATAAAAGGATCATTCCTCCTGATAGTACAGACACTCTGCCATGGGGTTACAAAAGATTTTTAAAAAGTCCTTCAATTACTTTAATGAAAAATGGGGGAAAAATGGATTTGTAAAAATGGTAAGAAAGATTTTAATTTTACTAGAACAAACTCTTCCATTCATTACTCCCACCACCGCCCTCATAGATGTCTCACTCCCTCTTCCATTTTCTCTCCTATTCCTACAGTTTCCAAAGCAAAGCTCGAGATGTAAAAGATGGCTATCCATCTAGAGCTATATTCAATCTTCAACCATTGACAAAGCTCATAACCAAGTTTACAACCCCCGGTGAAACATCTACTACTCCAGTCTCCAGTGCAGTGAATTTTCAAACAGATTAAAAGTAAGTTTTAATTTGATTAATATTTTATTTTTATAAAAAAAATAGTTATTTTCAAAAGCGTTTTTTTTTTAAGTCAACTTCATTTTTAGTTTTGATTTTAATTAAGTTTTTGTAAAAGTGATTTGTGCTTTTTTTTGGAAGTGAACTTAACTTAATTTAATTTGATTTGATTATTTAAATTAATTAATAAATATTTTTAAACTGATTTGCATATTTCAAAAATTGAATTGTTAATATTAGATTTTTTAAATATAGATATCAAGTGTACGTTATTTAATGAGTTTTAAAAATTCAATTTATATTAACTTTTTTTGAGGTCTTTTTAAAATTTAATTCTTTTTCAATTGATTTTTTTTTAATATTACCATTCTTTGAAATTCTATTTTTATTTTAAAAAGTGAGTTTTTAATAAATATTTAATTAAAAATAGTTATATTTTAAAGCGTTTTTGAGATATTGAACTTCATTTTAATTTTTCGATTTTTAAATAATATATATTTTTTTAACTGATTTTCTGTTTATGTTTTTTTAAGTGAACTTAATTTAGTTTTTTATTTTAATTAATATTATTTTTTAATTGATTTTGAGCTTGTTTTTAAAAGTAAACTTCATTTAATTCAATTTTTATTTGTTGATGAATATTTTTCTAAGTGATTTGTGTTTTTTAAAAAATTGAATTTTTAGATTTTTTAAATATTGTATAGATATCAAGCTTGATTCATTTCAATGAGTTTTTGAAATTTTTGAATCAGATTAACTTTTTTTAATGCATTTAAAAATTTTAATTCTTCTTCAATTGACTTTTTTAAAAAAAAATTAATATTTTTTGAAAATCTATTTTTATTAAAAAAGTAAGTTTTAATTAATATTTTCATTGAAAAATATTTATATTTACAAGTGTTTTTTTAAGTGAACTTCATTTAATTTTGATTTTTAAATAATATTTTTTCAAAAGTGATCTATATAGTTTTTTAAATCTATACTTTAAATTGACTTCAGTTCAAAGAAAAAGATCTGTTAAAAATTAATCACTGATTTTTAGCATTTCTTTCAGCCATGGAATACATTTACGTCATGGAGGGTGTCTGCGTGCCAGTGCAGTGGATCATGCGTGTCCCTTTGGTCACTATCAAAGAGGGGGTCAGGACGGCCTTGCTCACATATGTGGCAGAATTGGCGGTTGGGACTCTACCCGAAAATCGAAAATTCGACTTTCGATGCCTGTGGAGGGGGCGAATATCACACTCGTTAAATCGTTGGCTTTAAACCCTCGTTACGCAATTTTCTATGGAAAAAAATTAATTTTTTTAAAATGCTTTTTATATTTTTACATGTCCCGTAAAAACTAAAAAAATTAAATAAAATGTGAAAAGTAATATGGCGTTCATTTATTTTAATACAACCTCAATTTTAGATTCAATTAATAATTTTAATTAAAGTAAACACATACTCGAAACTTTCTTCTTTTACTTATATTTGTTGGTAAAGGTATAAAATAATACGATTTTCTACATTTGAAAACTTTTATTGTTATTGTTATTAAAAAAAGAATTGTACATTTTGACAATAACTTAAAAAACTAAAATGTATTATATATGAAATAAGAAAGATATTGAGGAAAGTTTCTATAATCCTCACTTTTTATACTTAGAAATAGTTTTCAAATCATACAATCTTATTCGAAGACTCATATTTTAAATTTTGAAGCGCCGGACAATTAAAATCATGTAAGTCAATTATTTATATTGAACAGTTTTTACACATCGTTTTAACCAGTTCTTTTTCTCTAAACCTCTCACATACATTGTTGTTAACCTTCTTAAAAAAAAGTCTAAGTATTACATTCAGTAGCGTATAAGGTACATCACCATAATTCTAGGATATTCCGTGTAAATTATTACCCACAAATATTTATTCTTCTATAGTTTAATGATAGGTAACTTTTTTTCATAAGTGGTTGAAAAAAAAAATTGTATGGATTTTTTAGATCACAATGAATCGTAAGTATACAGATAACTCTTTAATCACAAATTCATTAACAGGTAATTTGAATCCTTGAATATCAACTATAGATTTCATCGTGAATTATACTGAATTTATAAAAGATTAGCTTTATTTATACCAAATTTTTAACCCTACCACTAATTGGTTTATACTCAACGGTACGAGCATGTAGAATCAGACAATATGCTGTTATTTGGGCTGAAAATTATCACATGTTTCAAATTCTAAACGAACGTCAACTGGTCCATACTTTAAGGATTCATTTTTCTTTGAACAATCGATAACGATTAAAGGTGCATAGTCTATAAATTCTTTCTTCCCCAACAAAGTTGTGATTCTTTACCATGATAAGAAGCTTGAAAGTTTGCATACATATCATAAAAAAAGCATACTGATGTCTACTAATATTAAGATTCAAATTACCATAAGGATAACCCTGATTATTCAAAAATAGTTTCACATTCGTTATATTATAATGATCAAAGTAGCTACAATTTCTATGGGTATTGTTTTTTTTTTCTGTTTGCTTGGAAACCTAGTATAACAAATCTCGGGTTTTCCACCTGATTTGATTTTTTTACAGTCCAAACATGTTTCAACGTAGTTGGGAGTAAGGGATATTTATACAATTCCCAAGATCCGAAACTTATTGGAATGGATGGATCTTTTTCAATATATTCGAACAACTTTAATTTCCGCAAATCTGACAATCTAACACTTGGTAATAACCATTATATTTTATTAATTTCAAGTTTATACTGTTAATTGAGAGCTGTTTGTAAAATAGCATTTGCATCGCTTCTAGATCTTGTTAAAATAAGTTCATTTTCAGCATCAATAATAATTTTATGATAATCTTCTGCAAAACCAAATATCATACTAAGGGGTACAGATCTATCCATCATTTTTCTCCAACTTCCCACTTATATGAAGTGAACTTTTATTGGGTAGTAGACAATGATCTTAATTCTGTACTGCGATTCGAATTTCATCACTGTTGTTAAAAGTGGATGAGGCGTATGGTTGATGTGCATGCACCTCATAATGTGCGATACATTCATTGTAAATTACAGGAGCCGCTACATTTAGTATGTCCTCTTCCATGACGAACGATAAAACGATTATAGATGAAATTGAAAAAACACAAACACACGAATTTGAATCTTTTTAACTTCCTCTTCTTCCTGATTTTTCTTCTCGAGAATTGACCTTGAGCCCCAGACTTCTTAGAAACGGTACGTTTTGAGGTATCAACACCTTGAGTAAAGGTTTTTGACTGCGACTGGTAAGTAAATGACGTGTGGTAGAACTTCTACTATCTTATATCCTGGAGGTACTTCAGGAAAAAATTCATGAATTGTGTGCACCTTCTGATTATTGATATACGTATCTGTACTTATACTACATTCTACTCTCAGAGTTAATTTTATTATTGACACCGGTGAATCAGATTCACGAACCTTATTAACTACAAGTACAGGATGTGTGAACCCCAAGAAACTACCTATAGAATCGTTAGATTTAATGTTTATGTTATAATTAGACAAAATCTGACTCTGTGAAGTATTATTATTAGGTTCAATATAAATTTCAATTCCATACTTTGCTAAAACGTTTTGTAAATATCTTTGAATATCATTTATTTCAAAGCTGCCAGTGGGAATAACAATTTCTTTATCATTAACATAAAATTTCTTGCAATCAACATCCACATTTGGAATTGAATTAAGCGTTAAAAATTCCACAAATCCTAGAGCATAATTTTTATTGGATGAAAGTTCAATCGGTGGAAAATATTGAACTTCTAGTATAGAAGAGTTTCCCGGTAGTGCTAATGTAAAAGAATCGTCCATAATGCTGGTAGTTATTTAACTGACTTGAAGAAACGTTATCATGCTCTTTTATATAAGCAGAACGAATTGTTCAATTTCATCTGATTACATAAAAACTTTAGACACGAATGACTACATATGAATGTATCATAATTCTGGTACCTTTCATGATTGTATTTTATACTACCAACATCGAGATAATTAACGAGATCTAAAAGTGGGCGAAGATTTCCAAAGGATCAAAATAAATTACTTCATCCCCAACCTTTCTATATGCAACCCAATGTGTCCCAAAACCATTTTTATCATCAAGATTAACAATACCTGATTCTCGTTTATGAGGTCCATTTAAAGGTAATTGATTTCGCATAAAAACGCCACGTAAATATGGAATTTTCACATATTTCGCGTATCTAAGTAAATCTATATCAGTTAAAGCTCGATGCGGTAGTATTACTTTAAGTTTTTTGAATTTTTTAGGGACTGAGATTCAAAGTGCAGACCTAAACCTTGTCTATAAGGCTTCAAATATAAACCCTTCCCCATTGTGATAGATTCCGTAGTTTGATTAAGTCGTTTGTTTTCTTCAAGTTGCTTTTTAGCTGCACTCATGTCATTTATTGCTTTAGCTATACCCGCAGCCCCACCAGCTACGCCCCCGTTGCACTAAGGCCTGCAAAGAGTGGTATAAGAAAAGGCAAAAGACCGCCCGTTTTAGTTGGTGTGGGTAGATTTCGAGGTTTCTTTATGTTCGGCTACCCACCAGCTTTTCTTACAGCTGCCCGCGCACCTTGAAGAGCTGATTTAATTACCGATTGTGCACCCTTACCAACAATCATTGATTCTTTAGCAGCTGTTACAATTTTTCGTAATGATAATTTCTTATTTTTACACCCCCCCCTTTTTTCTCTTATTTTTCAACCCCATATCCATTTTCTTCTTCTAATTTTTCAACCCCATACCCATTTTTGACTTAAGCTTCATTGTGTTTGCTACTGCCCACGCTGCAGCTTTTTAACTTAAACCTGCGTCTTTAGCTAAAACGCGATTCCAAGCCTTTTCAGCTAATTTTTTATCAGCTATGTTTCTCACCTCAATATTTTATCTATTTTGAGAATAAGCAATATCGTGTTCTCTGCAAGCCTTATCTAGAGGATTGATACCCGGATCTCCCCGAGCAAGACGTTTTGTTAAAGATCCACAATATTGAGAACCTGGTATATGCAATTCTACATGAAAATTATTAATTAATTTATTAATTAATCCACCACCGCGTCTACTTCGTCTACTTACAGCAAGGCACCCCTGTGTTTTCTTACAGAAATTATGTTGGTTTGAACCCCTACCCCTTTCCAACAATCCGGTATATTTTGCCGGATTTTAATTTTCTGTTCCGGCATATTTTGCCGGATCTTAATTTTCGCTTCCGACAAGGCACCCCTGTATTTGTTTACAGAAATAATGTTGGTTTAAACCCCTAACCCTTTCCAACGTCTCGTGGGGGGGGGGCAGGAAGGCACCCCTGTGACTGGTCACAAAAGTTACCGATCTGTTACCATGAATTTATAAAATTTTCTTAAATTATCATATATTTCTATCCCTGACCATCATTTTAAAAATGTATGAAAAGT
Source organism: Andricus grossulariae (assembly GCA_011634705.1). Classification (NCBI taxonomy): domain Eukaryota; kingdom Metazoa; phylum Arthropoda; class Insecta; order Hymenoptera; family Cynipidae; genus Andricus; species Andricus grossulariae. The sequence continues at coordinate 214,483,493 of JAABKJ010007545.1, read as the reverse complement.
TTGGTGAATTACCATAATTTCTCATATTTATGGAAATTTATCATTACTGTGGAAATTTATGAAATTTTTTGAAAAATTATAAAATTTGTAAAAATGTATGAAATTTGTTGAAATTTATGTAGTTTGTGGAAATTATAAAATGTGTAGAAATTCATGCAATTTGTTTAAAATGGAGTTTTGTGGAAATTTGTGAAAATTTACGAAAGTTGTGGAAATTTGTGGAAATTTATGATAATTTACGAAAAATTATGACGTTATTAAGAATATGCTGGAAGAGAAAATTAAAATCCGGCAAAATCTGCCGGAAGAGAAAATTAAGATCCAGAAAGAAATACGGATATATACATATGGCACATTTCCTCCACCTGTCATCAAGATCTCCCTTTATTTTTCTATTGTCCGACATACTTTTGCAAACATCAACTTCTTAACTCGCTCCAATTAATCTAGATTTGTTTGAAACAAATAATAAATCGGTTGTACGTTTAAGTTTGAAACAAGCGTTCTGCCGAAAAGCCAAACATGTGGCAGTGATTAGACGTGAGTGCCGGCCATATTGGAGCCGTCATGTCTAAATTTAATTGTGATTTTAAAGAGGATGGGCGATCGTTACCGAGTCCGCAAGGAGGCATTTGAGTGATGGTGAGGGGTCTACGAAAAGCATCCCCTCTCTTTACGACTTTGTCGTAGGCACTTAGCCGAAAACGGAATTCAGCCTAATGCCTGAGCATAGGCCAAATGCTGGCAAATAGGTGAATCTACCTGCATCGTCCTTTCTTTCGTCTAATTTTCTTAATCCAAGGTGGCATTTAGCCGTCTGAATGCACTGACTGCTGAATGCCCAAAGTAACCTGGATAATGAGACATATCAAATTTCTTTAATACACGCGCGGGAAATGCGATTTTGGGACCCTGGCGCGAAACATTAAAAGTGATCGATTCCATGATCGATGATGATCCCGTGTGATAAAACTTCCTTTTCCAAACTAGTGACGCGAAAGTTTGGAAATATTAGACTTTTAACCTCAATGCCAAAACTTGACTCGGGTGGAACGAATGCGAACCATGGAGTACCTTTAGGCCTGTATTTTCGTGGTCACATCAATCGATCGTCGAAACGATCATTTTTGCTGTTTCGCGCCAGGCCCCGAAAATGGTAAAAACTAATTTTTTCTATATATGTGTATTGGAAAAATATTGTTTATTTTTTAAGAACTATTTATTGACATAATGGAATGATAATAATTATTATTCATGACGAAGATATTACAAAACTAAAGTTTTTGTCTCATGCATTTGGTCCCTTGTTTTCCCCTCAGCAATGAACGAAGTGAAGTTAGCTTGTGGCGTGTCCAGGCTTCGAGTCTCAGCGGCAGTTTTAAATTGAGAAATAAGAATAAAAATTTGAATAAAATTGACTACAAAATATTGAAATAATTTTTGAAGCCAGCATCTGCAAATGCACCAATTTTATAAATAAACCAACTTATGATTGTATGTAAATTTGTAAATTTATTAAATTACCCAGTTTGAAATTATAAATTGTAAATTATAATTTGAAAATTTTGAAATTATATTCTTAAAATTAGGGATTATAAATTATAAATTCGTTAAGTCACCCAGTAATAAATTTCAAAAACACCAAATTCGAATTCTGAACTTTCCCAATTAGGCCTCCTGTGAATTTATTTATAAATACCAAGTTTATCAAGTCGCGCAACAAATCTTTTAATTTACAAAGAAAATTTGACACTTGCCAATTTTGTAATATTGGAATTATCATTGTGGAAAATTTTGCAATATCAAAAATAACAGTTGGGCGACTTGATAAACTTGGAATTTATAAGTAAATTTGCAGAGAGCCTAATTTGGAAATTTCGAAATTGTAATTTTGTGTTTTTGAAATTTATTTCTGGGTGACTTCATAAATTTATAATTTATAATTTCAAAAATAAAATTTCAAAATTTTCACATTATAATTTCCAAGTTGTAATTTCAAACTGGGTAAATAAATAAATTTACAGATTTACATACCATCATAAGTTGGTTTATCTATAAAATTGGTGGATTTGCAGATTTTATCGTGGATGGTCACATATCATTTTTTGAATACTTCACTCATATAGTGTTCTACTTTTTCGGTATAACATACGATTTGACTCACGATATTCTTAATTTTGGCTAGCTCTGTACTACTATATTCTTTCCTAATCCTCTTGAACCATTTTCAAAATAATTTCTCATTTCTTTCAAAATAATTTCGCATTTTCTTACCTTCTCCAGCTTTAATTTTACGTTTGCATTCTTTAAAAAGTAATTTTAATTTTCTGTTTTTATCCGTGTAGTCATTTTCTAGTCTAATTCTTCGGTCATCGCGAAGACCAAAGAACTTTAGTTAGAGTACTCAACTTTCATCAATACTCTTGCTTCTTCTTGTTAACAGCGACGCGGATTTCATCATCCCACGAATCATCTCCAGTGATTCTTCCTACGAATACGGTAGCACACACTTTAGATGCACTACTGATCATACTGTCCTGAAATATTGTCCATGCTCCTTCTACATTCATATTGCGTGTCTCTGTCATCTCTGCCACCTACAAATTCTCTACTTTAATTCGCGTCTGCATCGTCTTTTTAGATCTCTTTCTCCTCCATTCTTGACATAAATTCATTCTTTAGTTTAGAGGCAATGATCCGTTTCATATTCAGAACCTCTCTTAAACCTTGTGTCTCTTACTGCGACTCTCTCATTTTCTCATCCGCAACAACGAAGTCAATCATACTGTGGCTTTTACCTCTGCACCAAGAATATATGTGGATCATTTTATGCCAGAACCAAGTATTTACAATAAACAAGCCATTTTCTAAGCACAAGCTAATAAACTCATCCCCGTTCTAATTCATTTTTAGATCTCCGAAATCACCTAGCACCTAGTCAGTACCTTCGTCTTCCACTCTAACTCAGCAAGTCATAACTTAGGTCCCCAGCACCTAGAATATCATTGAACGAGTCCTAGAAAGCATCCTTTACTTTACTACTTTCACGATCAACTGAAGTACAGCATTCTATAATAAATAGTCTTCTGATTTTTACTTTAATTTTAACCTATAACAATCTGCGAGATACGCATTGATACTTCTTGACACCCTGTTTTCCCCTCTCATTCACGATCAGATAACCATGTGAACAATTATTCACTTCTTGGCCATAGTTCAAGTCCATTTTTTATCTCCTCATTTCTTATCTCTCTTTATGTCACATCCCATTTTCTTTATTTCAGGAACCCATAGAATATCTAACTTCCCAACGTGCATCGTATTATGAAATTCGCTTTCCTTAAAAGCATTTAAATCTCTAGCATTCTAAACGACCAATCTCCATTCATCGCCTGAAACTTTTCTGAGAGCATGCCTTTTTTCAACGGCGGCAGACTATCTAATACATAAATTCCTTATTAAACTGATTGCTTTGGAAGAAATACACCTTTTAGTACTTAAGAACAATGGACGACACTCTCTCAGGAGGAGAGCTTTTGTCAAATTGAAGAAACCTCTGAAATATTGTACGTAGACGTAGGATTGTTTTTTCCTCAATATTTGAAACTTTTAGAAAATTTTTATTTTTTACCGCAAATATACTAGTACAGATAAAATACCCATTGTTAATTTTGTTGTCTTTCGCGAATCAACCTAATATATTGGGGATGCCCGAAACTTTTACTGGTTTATTAAACTTCACGGGTAACATTTTACAACTGTAGCTTTAAATACAAACGCGGCACTACGAACTGAAAAATATTATAAAATAAACGCCTGCAGATCCTTGGCAGAATTTTTAAATCTCGTTTCCAGTAAAGCGATGCGACCTGACCCTGCCCACGATTTTCTTAAAACTGGCTGTTTTGAAAGAGACACGTGTTTGTACTTAATAAATAAACGATGCTCTTTCACTAGGGGAGTCTTTATAAACCTAAGAAACTTTTAAAACATTGTACGTAAACCTAGAATTCTGGTTTTGTTAAATTTTAAAACTTTTTAAAAATGTATATTTTACGGCAAGTATACGGGAACAAATAAAATACTCGCCGTTAATTCTGTTCTCTTTGTTAATTATCCTAAAAGATTCGAATTGCACGGAACTTGTATGAGACTCTTGTTTAAATTTAAATAAAATATCAGAAATCATGAACTTTTTCGCGTATATTCACATTCATAAAATATAAAAGCGATATAAGCATCTATTTTTTTAGTTATACGAGAGAAGTTTTGGGCTCCGGAAGCTACGATCATGGTTCTTAAAGCAACCAATCCCAACGCAACTGGAACGTGTTCGTCATCCACTTCTGCTCCTTATGTCCTAGAAGATAAGCAAGAGCGGGAAATTTATGCGAGAAAAGATCGTTCAACACTGTTCCTTGGAGTCAGATCCCTAGCCGTGGATGACCTAACGCGGCAGACGGGACAGTTGGAGATGAATGATCAGTGTAAGTTCTACTGGAATTTCTCATTCTCCACCACTCAACGTATCAGTGCTACGAAGCCTGATATTGTGAGTGACCTTATGCTCGCGCTGGTTAGTGTCGCCACAGAGGTATCCAGAGGAATTTCTTAGTGCGAGAGATAGAGGTAGAAGTGTGATGCAAAAAAGCAAAGGGCTCATGGCATCGCCCTGTTACGAGCGATGCTGGGAAAATTTAATTTCAAATCTGATTTTGATTTAGTGGGAAATATTGTTTCATACTGATTTAAAATAACAACTACAAAGCAGATACAAAGTCGCCGCTTTGTATCTGCAGCTGGCTTTGAGAAAAAGAAATCTGTTGCATTAGGACTTTAAAATTAGACCACGTGCGCATGATAAAAGGTTTCAGGAAATAAATAGGTTTCTGTTCCATCTTAAATAATAACTTTGATGGAATTATGCGTGTGGCCCTACACAATGTATGCATGCGTGGATGTAAGAATGTCATAATTTTATACAACGCGTTCATAAAGTATAAATGAGTGAGCATTGTAAGTTGTAGAGAATTATTAAAAAAGAGCGAGTGACACAATTTCATCCGCCCAAGGAAGAAGGAACATATTCAACACTTCAGCATTCGTATATGCCGCACACGCGAGCATCTTACTCTCTTCTTCCCATGTCAAAGTATAGGCATCGGGTGTTCTCTGTCTCTTTCTTACTCGATAACATACGTGCGGCTGCGAGGTGATGTGTCCCGGCCGAGCATAAGCTACCTTTCACTCCATTTCTCTCTCTTTCCACACATCCATCTCACTCCCCGGCACACGAGCCTACGCTTCGTGCAGCCTACCCACAAGGCCTCTTTATGCCCATAGAGTATAGAATTTGAAATAATTGGTGATAATTATGCGCTGACAATTAATCAAAAATTAATTATATTAACAATTGATCAACTGTATCAATTGCATCATATTATTCATTGGAAAAATGTGAAATTATGGTAGAGTATAATAAATACCAAAATCATATTCTGGTTGAAAACCTCGAACCTGTAATCATATCCCTCTTGATTACAAATTTAATTGAGTCACCATGAAAGACTCGAGGGTCCAGAGTCTGAATGCTGTCGAAGTTCCTATCTCATATGTACTTAGATAAGAAAACAATGCACATGGCTTCTGCAAGTTATCAGAACCCAAATATGAGTCCCGCGACATCCCTTCCACTCACACCCAAGATCCTTCTTAGCTTGCAAAGTCCCTACTATAATTTCAAAAATTAGTCTAGAGCGAACTAAACCTTTCCGAATCTCAAAACGAAAAGGAGCAATTTTCTTGTAACGACTATAGTTCCCTTTCATGGGAAATAAATATTTTTCTATTTTTCATAAAAGCGAATTTGTAGAGTGTTAGGTGTTCGTGTGTGTGTGGCGCGAACGTGAAAAGGAACTAGAGCTTATTATCGTTAGATAATAAGCGCACTAAATTTCAAATTTTGCCCGCTCGATTTGGCTGGAAATTTGACAGCAAAAGGGGAATGATTTGTTCCTTCTTGTTTGAGATTTCCGCTTGATCACCGGTGGTAGTATAAGAAAATATCACTAGGTAAGCTGTATTATTTTAATTATTTATTTGTGCTGATGCCTTTTATGATCCCGAAATGTTTTTTTTGCCGTTGCACCAAATATATTTTATCTTTCTTTGGAATTTATACTCAAGAAAATCTTGTATTTTAGCTTCACCAAATCCCTTGTCTTACGTACTTGAGATTTTCGGAACAGGAATTTTCATACCGAGAATAGGGAAAAAGATCCACATAAAAAAAAGCTCTCGTCTCTTCAGTTTCGGGGAGCCTCCCCCCGTATCAGTAATTTTAAAATAATTTAATACTAGTAACTTTTGTTACTAGGCAGCAAGATCTTATATTTATTATCATTCGTACGTGACAACAGTGGTGGCGGATAGCGAATGCCCTGTGTGAAGAATTATTTTTTTAAATTGTGTATTTATGTTTTCCTTCCAATTGCAAAGAACCAATTGATAAAAATACATACATTTCAATAATAAATCATATTATTACTAAAGGTAATATACATTTATTGTAATAATACATTTCTTAGTGTAGCTGCGAATGAAGATTAATGCAAAATAAGGAATAAATAATAAAATCATGTTATTGGACAAAATTTGTACTTTATTTTGCAATATCTGAATAAGGAGTCCCGGACCGATATATAGAATTTAATATAATTCATTGCTGAATAATTCTGAATAGTTAATGTAATATTAATTATCTAATAGAATTTAGTTTTTATATACATTGATTACATGTTACATTCTCATCGACAATGTGACGCGAAAGCGCAAATTATCTCTATAATTATTATTTGAGAATTTATCATGTATATGTTTCAAAAACGACTTAGACTAAAGGTCGATTGAACCTTCAGTAATTCATTCTCTTCATTTGAAACTAAAGAGTTATTGTAGCTTGTGTTATTTTTCCAAAAAGTTAATGTATATTTCTATGTAATTCTAGAAGAAAAGTTTATAACGAATTTGTCTTTCAACTTTTTCGTATATTGTGTCCTTTAAAAAAAAATATTTTTAATCTTATTTTTTACGGTTAAAAGAAAATCTACTCGTCCTTTCTAAAAATGAATAATAATACAAAATTTGTAGATCTTTTTTAAAATATGAAACATTGAGTGCGAAGCGCGAGTTTTGTAACAAAAATGTATTACTTCATATGTAGAGTTTTTGACAATTTTGTAATATTTGCAAATAAACATCTTTTCATCTAAGTCGAACACGAAGTACGAAAACCTAAAGGCACTGAGCGCGAAGCGTAAGGCAAATGTGTCCGAGCGCGTAGCGTGAGGTGAATATATTACCGAGCGCAAAGCGCGAAATCCAGCAGCCGCGATTCATAGCACACTGGGGATGGAATGTTCAAAACCACCTACAGGTAACAAATCTTGACCGAATTGAATAATTTTTTTTAGAAATGTTGCCAATTGAATTTCGAAGAGACTCACATCGCCTAAATATCAAAATTAATTTTTTTAATTAGAAAACTTATGAAACCTCATTCATGAACAATGAACTAGAGACTCACATTCATGAAACCAACTAAGCCCTAAAAAACAAATCTCATTCCATAAACCATAACCCTAAATCCATAAAGCCTAAACCTACAAATTCCAACCAATAAACAACAAAATAAATCCTAAACCCATAAATATTAACCCATACATCCTGTAGAATACACTTCTAAACTCTTAACCTACAAATTCCAACCCATGAACCCTAAACCATACATCCCAACCCATAAACTCTATACCCACAAATCCTAACCCATAAACCCTTAACCCACAAATCCCAACCCATAAACCCTGAACCCACAAATACCAACCCATAAACCCTAAACCTACAAATCCCAACCAATCAACAACAAAATAAGTCTTGAACCCATAAATGTTGACCTATATATCCTGTAGAATACACTCCTAAACTTTTAAACCACAAATTCCAACCCATAAAACCTAAACCCATAATTCCTAACCCATAAGTCCTGAACCCATAAACCGTAAATCCATAAACCTTAAACCCATAGATCCCAACCCATCTCCTCTAAACCCATAAGCCCATTAACCCCAAACCCGCGAATCCCAACCAATAAACAACAAAATAAACCTTAAGCCCATAAATGTGAACCTATACATCCTGTAGAATACACTCCTAAACTCTGAACCCACAAATTCCAACCCATAAACCCTGGAGAATAAACCTAGTACCCTCAAATCCCACATTGATAAATCCTAACCTGTAACGCTTGAAATATAAACCCACAGTTAATTAAAGTAAAATGTTTTAGTAAAAGAATATGTATTTATGTTATGTTATTTTACCACACCTTTTTGATCTGTTTATTATTTTTTATTTCGAAGCCTGTGAAAGGGACTGCAAATTAGCGACCAAATGGTCGACAGTAAATAATAGTTTAAAAAACGAATTGACTTGTAGGTACTGTTTTTTACAATCAAATTACTCCATAAAAGTGTATACATAATTTATTTTCAAATAAGAAACCCACATGCCACAGATCGCAACCCATTAAAAATCACGAGTGCGAGTGTGACTGCAACCTGCATCATCGGCAGGTTTTCATTAGTTGATTAACCTATCTGTTGCTGCTTCACCCATTTCAAGTTTACATTTACAAAAATTACGAAATAATACATTTTAAAAAACCAATAATAAAGTAAATTAAAAAAAAAATAGAAAATCTGTTAGTCAAAGCGGATGATGCATTATGAAAGTTTACATAAATAAGGTTTCAATACTGGGTTTAGGGTTTATGGGTTTCGTGTTTATGGGTTGGGATTTGTAAGTTTAGGGTTAGTGGGCTAAGGGATTACGGGCTAAGGGTTTAAGAACTTACGGTGTATGGGCCTAGACTTCATCGGTTGAAATTGTTGGATTTAGGGTTATTGAGTTTATAATTAATGGGATTAGGGTTTATGGGTTTACGGTTAATGGGTTTAGGTTTTATGGGTGTAGGATGAGTGAGTTTGGGGTTTATGGGGTAACATTTCCAAAAAAAATTATTCAATTGGGTCAAGATTTGTGACCTCTAGGTTGTTTTGAACAAAATTAGTTCCAGATGATTCGAAAGACTTACGAACTGGTCAATTCGGATCCGTTTTTTTTTTTTTTTTTTTTTTTTCTTCTCTGACTTGAATTCAACTACGCTGGTTGAAAAAAATCGACTCGATTCGAACGATGCACATTTTTATTGAGAAGCATTTATTTCAAAGTTAATTTAAGTATATATGTGTTTTAAATGCATTACACTACAACATATTTTTAACTATTAGGAAAGTTTCAAGGAATTATTATACCAAATAGATTTATAGGACCAGCTAGCATTATCAGACTTGATTATTCATGGCATGTTGTATAGTCATGATGCTCTTGGAACTAATTTTTGTGTTAATAATTTGTTCGATGTTATTGTTCCTCCTTTTATTGACCTTCAGGTTTTATTGATCATAACATAGTTTCCACCCAATGCTTATTCTCCTTAAAGTTTTCGCTCTGTTTTTGAGTTTCGTGTGCAACCTTTCATTGGAGTGGGAACTAAGATAGTAGCGTGAGGCTTCTTTTGTTGAGCAGGCTCTTCCTTTTTTTCTGCTCAGTCCTGTTTTAATCACGGTGTAGCCTAGTGTAGCAATTTCGGTTTTTGCAATGATTTAAAATTATTTATGCTTCTTGTAGACCATTTAGGCATTTGGGTTATTTAAATTCAAAGGCAGTGTTTCTTTGAGACAGTGTTCTTTACGATTCAAGTTCCGATTAGAACCAAAACCTTTTATTGGGCATAAAAGGAGTGCCTTATTGGATAGGCTCGGGGAGTTGTATCTCGGATTGAATCGATAAAAGGTATTCAGAAGTTAATCATAACGGTTATAAATGGTCTTGTTCTTTTTCGTCGACTTTCACATGACCGAACATGATTCTTTCGTCCGTCATTAATTCGAAACATTTTAGTCCTTCGAGCCGAATAGTGGCTTAGCGAGGGGAGCATGAACTTAAGGTACGACAAACTTAATTGCTGACTGTGATTGTTCTCAACATTGCAAACGTCTCGAGAGAGGCTCTCAGGCATGACAACCACAATGCCGATGGATCGTTTGCAACATTGCGAGCGCCTCGAGACAGGCTCTCAGGCATGAAAAACTTACTTGCTGACTGTGTGATTGTTTGCAACATTACAAGCGCCTTGAGACAGGCTCTCAGGCATGACAAACATATTGATAATGGATTGCTTGCAACATTGCAAACGCCTCGAGACAGGCTCTCAGGCATGACAAACTTACTTACTGACTGTGTGATTGTTCTCAACGTTGCAAACGTCTCGAGAGAGGCTCTCAGGCATGATAAGCACAATGCTGATTGATTGTTTGCAGCATTGCGAGCGCCTCGAGGCAGGCTCTCAGACATGAAGAACTTATTTACTGACTGTGATTGTTTGCAACGTTGCAAACGTCTCGAGAGAGGCTCTCGGGCATGACAACCACAATGCTGATGGATTGTTTGCAGCATTGCGAGCGCGTCGAGGCAGGCTCTCAGGCATGAAGAACTTATTTACTGACTGTGATTGTTTGCAACGTTGCAAACGTCTCGAGAGAGGCTCTCAGGCATGACAACCACAATGCTGATGGATTGTTTGCAACATTGCGAGGGTCTCGAGGCAGGCACGAAGAACTCATTTACTGACTGTGTGATTGTTTGCGACATTGCAAACGCCAAATTCGACTCTTTTTGAACCCTCCCTCCGCCCCATGTAACGCAGCCGTAACAACAGGTCGACCTCCTCCCCCTCCCCCCTATAGCGTGACGTAACGCTAATTCTTTTGAATACTTGTAATAAAAATTGTAGTATTCGTACTTGCTTTTTCTTTTAGCATTTATCACACATTGTTTATATTTATATTATTATAATATTCGTCACAGAATTAGTATTAATGGATACTCTTACTTGGCATTAAATATTTCAGAATATATATCGCTGCAGAGTTTACGATTATCTCTATGAGAACGCAGGAGATGAAAAACAAGAGATTGACTCATAGAGACGCCATATTGCGACCTGCATATAATAGAGTAATTCTTGTAGAATCTCTAGATATGACAAGTCGTTACATGCGTATAGCTACGTAGATTTCCCCAATTAGGATTTCGTAAGAAATTTTTATTGAGACAAATGTTGTACACCTACGTACGAATTGAAGTATTTATACGTGTTTGGCGGTTATTTCAAAAAACTACATGTTCTAAAATTTATCGTATGCTTGAAAATATTAAACTTGGCATTAGAGTGATTGCAAAAAATATTATATTGATTGTTACGTAACGCTGCCAATTGATCCTCCCTCCCCCCTGTCACATCCTTGTCACAGTTTGGCTGACCCCACCCTCCTCCACAAAAGCGTTACGTAATTTATGGACAGTCCCTAAGCATTTACGTGGCAAATAGATAGAATATCCATCGAGATAGTAATACTTATACATATCTTGAAAAAGGTAGATAAGAGGTTCATGCAAGAGAGCCTCTCCAAGAGACCTAACTTCGTGATTCCAAAGAACATCTGGTGTCTTACGTAATATACCGTAAACGAGATAAAAATCAGTATAAATGACCAATAAAATAAGAGCATGAGTAACAGAACTTTCTTGTAGGTGCAATAATAATGTAAATAAATGTCGGATTATGATTGTATTTTGTTCTCTACGCAAAAAAAAGGCAAAAACTGCAGAATTTTCAAAATTGGGAGGTAAATTCTCGTTTGAACTTTACTTTTGAATATTTTTTGAAAATTCTTTTTGGATTCATTTGAAAGTGTTTGATAGTTAGATTTGTTCGGTTTACAGTCAAAATTAAAAAAGGTGACCATATTTCAAAATTGTGGTATCAACTACACACCCGCACCACACATTTTAATATTTTTCTAAAATTCTTTTTGGGATTGTTTGATAGTTACTCAATAGTGTTTGATAGTCAATTTTGGTAGCTTGATAGTCAAAATTGTAGCCAATATTAGTTTCCTAAAATATATATCTCTCAATTGACAAAACGTCACTGCGCTTGCGCGCTCACACTAGGCGGGAGATATAAACGCGCAGAGCACTGACTGACAACCATTGTCAAAATTGATAAGTGTTGTATCTTATAATTATGATGAACTTTGATTTAGGTGTGATAATAATGTAAATAATTCTGGGATTATCATTGCACTTTCTTGTTTTCACTTTAAAAAATTACAAAAAACGCAGAATTTTCAAAATTGAAGACGTAACTTTACGTCTGAACTCCACTTTTCAATAATTTTTTAACGTTCTTTTTGGCATCGTCTGATGTTCGTTGAATGGTATTTGATGGTCAGATTTGGTCTATCGATAGTCAAAACTAGAAAAGTTATCGATATTTATAAATTGTGCCATCAACTTAAAGCTCGCACCTTACACTTTAATATTTTTCAAACATTCGTTTTGGAATCGTTTGCTGGTATTTCGATACTATTTGATAGTCAATTTCAGTCGCTTCATAGACGAAATTGTAGTCAATATCAAGTTTCCAAAAAATATCAGTCTAGAGCCTCATAACCCTCACTAAACGTCACTGCGTTTGCGCGCTCACATAAGGTGAGAGATTTAAATACGCAGAGCAATGACTGACAATTATTGTAAAAATCAGTTGGTATTATATCTTATAATTATAATGAAATTTGAATTAGGAGCGATAGAAATGTAAATAAATGTCGGATTATGAGTGTACTTTGTTGCCTCTGCTATAAAGATTGCAAGCAATGCACAATTTTCAAAATTGGAGAGGTAAATTGACGCCTGAACTTCACTTCTGATTATTTTTTAATAATTTTGTTTGAAATCGTGTCATGCTTGTTTGATAGTGTTTGATAGTCAGTTCTGATCGTTTGATAGTCCAAATTGTAGCTAATGCTAGTATTCTAAAAGATATGTATCAGTTGACATAGCGTCACTGCGTTTGCGCGCTTACATTAGGCGGGAGATTTAAAATTGGTTGCCAAAATTGATTGGTGTTATAACCTATAATTATAATTAACTTTGAACTAGGTGCGATTATTATGTATATATACTTTATACTTCCCCAAAATTTGTGCAAAAACTTTTTAAAACTAAAGGTCAAAGCATCGACAACAGTAATTTGGTGATTGTGAATTCTCTCTTTTTAAACCTCCCTCGGCTTTAACCAACACATTCTCATCACGTATCTCGTGCTTCACAATCAATTTTGTCGTAAATGCAAACTTTTCTACCTTATGTACACTATTATATTAAATGTATATTATATTGTGTATCTCGGCCTGGGACTGCTTATTCAGATGTTGCGAAATAAAGTTCAAATTTTATTTATCATGATTGCTTTATTAGTTGCTCCTTATTTTGCAATAAATTTCATTCTCAGCTAACCTGAAAATATATTTCATTCCAATAAATATATTTTATTACCATTGCTAATAATCCCATGTGTGAAATTCAGTCGGATGCCAGAGCTTGACCAATGGCCCAAAGTCGGTCCTGCTTTGGTAACAGATCTGCGGTAACCCGAGATGGGCTGACTAAAGCGTTTTTAAGCTTCCATGGTCCCACCGACGTTGGCAACTGACATCGGCAGCGTGCGAAAAGCCCATTGTTGGCCCAATTCTGGTCCAACTTTGGGCCGACCATTAGATGAACTGTTGCAGATTGGTCGGTACGACCGGAAGAATGTGGTCGGTCTGACTCTGGATACAGCAGTCGGTTAGCCAAAAAACAACGTGATGCGCCCGACGGTAGGTCAAACCTTGGCCCGAGTATGAGCAGACCGTCGGATAAACTCTGTTTCGTTGTTTCAAAAAGACCGTGAAAGTACGATCGGCCCGACTCTGCGCAAGAGATGACCGGACCATCGGCATAACATTGGCTTGTGCAAGTCATCATGATGTACCCGACGCGACGTATGGTCAAGCCTCGGGCCAAATATGGGCCGGCCGTCGGATATGCTAGGGTTCATTACTTTTAAACGACCAAATTTGGGTACGAATAGCTGGATTTTTGTGTAGACATATCCAGAATGTTACACGAAAGTTAAAAAAATTTTTAATTAAAAAAATTGTCGCAATACACGATAAAATTTCTAAGTTCCGTCGATGCAAATTGTAAATGCTCAATAAAAATTACATTCTATGTCATTATGAAAAGTTGTAAAATGGCCTAAAACGCCAAAAAACACAATATTACACGAAGAAAAATTAGTCAAAGTGAGCGCCAGAATAAAAAAAAATTTTTTGAAAGAAATTGTTAAAAAAAGTTTTTAAAAAATTGTTAAGAAAAGGTTTTGATAAGAAATTTAAAAAAAAAAGATTGTTTGAAGAAAAATTCTTGAAAAAAAATTTAAAACAAAAATTGAAAAAAAATTTTGTTTGAAAAGTTATCGAAAAAAAAATTTGTTGACAAAAAAATTAAAGGGTTGCAGCCCAGGGCTACGAAACCCTAAAAATTGTAATCGGTTAAATTATTTCTTGAAAAATTATGTCATTTATATTAACTTTAACAATTTATTTATTTTACATTTACATGATGTTGCATTATAATAAAAAAATTAATGAGAGAAAAGAGCTAGAAGATTGTTTAATTTCAACTGCTTTGATCTGTGGCATATGACACACAATTTTGTTACTAAACATGTTATTGCAACTTGTGTCGTTTTTCCATCAATTTAATTTGTTAATTTTCAATATTATCTTTTACGATTTAAACCAAAAATACGCATCCTATCAAAAAAATAATTTAAACCAAATTTGCAGCTTTTTGGAGGTTAACAACTGTTTTCTTATAATTTTTTTTCGTAGCTTGTATCGTTTGTCCGAAAATTCAATTTACTTTTTATTCCTAATGCTGTTTTTTTACAAGTTTAAACAAAAACTAAGCCCCCTACCGAAAAGTAATTATCAACAAGTTTGTAGATCTTTCTTGGGTGCACAATTTTTGCCCATTCATCTTTTGTCGTATCTTTCATAGTTTGACCACAAAATGACAATTTTTATTTTTCATTATTTTTTGTGCGATCAAAATTTGAATTTTCGATTTTCTAACAAAATTTAACAAGTTTTTATGATAATCTTTTAGGGTGTTCAAAAAGCAAAGTTATTCTTTTCTTGATTTATTTTTCATATCGTGCGTTGTTTGGCTTACAATTTTTATTTTCGTTTTATTTTTTAATTCTGTAAATTTTATAACTCTGGTACTTTTTTTCGAAGAAAAAAAGTCATATGGATAAATTGTTCGTCTTTTTGAGTACTGTGATAGCCATACATAAAATTTATAAATCTTAAAGAAAAGTGGCCTGGGGTCATTCACAAAATACGCGATACGTTTACGGGTGGAGGGGGGGAGTCTGTCGAAGTATCATTCTCCATGTTAAGAACAATGGGAATAGTAACACGCGGGTGGGGGGGGGGTCGGAAGTTCCTTAAAAATTGATCACGTATTTTGTGAATGGCCCCCCCTCCAAAATTTTGAAAATGCACTAACTTCGAATTTTTATCGAAAATGACTGGCTAACGAACTTGACATTCAGTTTAAGATACTAAAAGAGTATACCAAAGGCTAATGCAATCTTCCAATCCTTCCGAAAGTTGTCGTGCTGACACAGACTAAAAATCTACAGGCTCACACGTAGAGAGACAAATTTTTCACAAATCTAATACCTTCTCTGATGCGAATGTAAACATTTAAATTCCCTTATGGTAGACATTTTTTTCAACTTGTTAAAAGAATAATGTTTCGTCCCAAACAATTGGTATTATTGTTTGGCCCTCGGCGCGCAGACATCTTGGATTTCCCCTAGCTAAACTAAATAACTAATTTATATAATGAAATATGAACTAGGTGCGATAATGATATATATACTTATTTTTTTAAATCTTTTGGTCATTTCATAGTGTTTGATAGTCAATTTTGGTCGTTTGATATTAAAATTGTAGCTAATATCAATTTTCCAAAAAATATGAAGCAAAGGGCCTCATGATTAATTTGAAAAAATTCTTTGAAACTCTCTTTGGAATCGTTTGATAGTGAATTCTTATGCTAATTTCACGCAATTGGCGACAGAAAGGTTTAATGCTATATGCAATTAATGAAGGATTGTAAATAAAACCTATGATCTACTTTCATAAATAGCTGTAATATCTTTATACTTCATTTTCTTCATATTTGAATCTGATTAAATTAAAATTATATGAATTTCAAAGATGGTACATATATTATTAATAAGTATGAGATTATGTAGTATCAAGTAACCTTTAAAGTGATCGATAGATTTTTTTATCCAAAAATTTCAAAATAGAGTCATAAAATTTTCAAGTATTAAGCTTATGTATATTCCGAATTTAAAAGTGTGTAATCCGAAAAAAAACTGTGCAATTGAAAATTAGCTTTATTTTTTAAGCAAAATTTCCAGTTTTCTAACTGAAAATTTTCAAAGTGTTACAGATGAACTTCAATCATTGTTTAAAATGTTATTGTTTAGTCTATTAACGATCAAAATTCCTATTTATTTATCGAAGGTTTCACAATCTTTTCCCTATTCCCCTCTTTTTTTCATTTTTCCACTTTAATGCGAACTGCGAATAATTAGAACCAAATAAGAAAATGTAACTATTTTTGATTGAAATTTCATTAATTTTGATTGAAAAGTGTACCATTAAATTGTTGGTTAGGAATTCATCCTTTTTTGCGACAAATTTGGGATGCCTGAAAAATCCTGAAAAATAAAATTCCCAACACTGTAAAATTCTCGAATTGCAAAAAATTCCCGAACATTTTATTCAGAAATATATTTTTTCCCATTCATAATTCATAATTCATGGTTGAAAATTCAACTGTTTTGAATTTTTGTCTGCTTTGTCTTTGTGCTTCAAAAATTCATCTCTTTATGTAAAATGGCCGCAGCCGGGTAAGTATGGGTGTCCAAAATCTTATTTTTCATTCCCGGAATTGTAGGGTGGGTAAGACAGGAACGGTTCTTGTGTATGTTATCTTGTGTATCATGTGTCACTTTTCCAAAAATTTTATCTAAAAAATTTGTCATTTTATTTTTCACGATTCCCGGGTAAAAATATTTGGTCTTGATTGTGACTTGAACTTCTTCAATATGTCTTCAGGACCATCATGTATGGCTCCGTCTCACCAGCTAGACATTGCAGATATTGCAGATTTATGGCTGTAGCTGTGCCAAGACAAGACCAGGTCGACTTGTCTTAAGACAAGAAGTGTAGTTCTTGATAAATATACCGAATTGCTAATTTTTAAATAAGAAATTCGGAACCTGTCTGTCTCAACAACTGCAGACGCATAAAATTTTAACTAAAAAACCTAAAACTGACATTTTCTAGAAGTATTTAGTAAACTGATGGAGATAGGAAAAAATGGACAACATTTTTAGATTCGCCATCCAAAGAACATAATTATTGCAGATAAATAAACTTATTATTACATCGAAAATAAATATAATGAAAATAAATAATATGAACATTCTATAAAGTTTAAAGCGGATTAGTGATGACCCTCAGAGGGTCTGAAGACATCAAAACTAGTATGGTTCCGTCTCACGAGCTAGACATACAGAATAACTTGAAATTGTCTTGGATTAGTCTTCACCCAAGGCAAAATCAAGATCAAATCTTTTTTCCCGAGTTAAAACGAAAAATACGCGCCCTATCAAAAAATTATTGGCAACAAATTTGTAGATCTTATTTGGGTCATCAATTTTTGTTTAGTGATTTTTTACCGTATCTTGTGCCGTTTTTCCAAAAAAATGTATGATATTTTTTACAATTAAAACAAAAACAACGCTAAAAAACTACTGAAAATAGGTGAATACGAGGGCTGTTTGATAACTCTGTAATTTTTTGAATTTTTTTGCGCAGTAACTTTAAATGCACCACTGATACCGTCAACGCCATCTATGAATAGCCTACTGTTAAATTTTAAGGAAGGTGGGCCGTTTCTTCTGTGTTTGATAACCATTGAAAGGAGAGAACCTCGTGAATGTTAACGAAAATGTAAAAAAAGTGAATTTCGTGTGCTGATTCAGCATTATTTTTTGCGTAAAAGACCATCACTGAAACCAAGGAAATGCTTGATTAATACTATGGGAACTCTTCACCATCAATTTAAATGGTTAAGAAGTGGTTTGCTGAGTTCCGTTGTGGTCTTACCAGCACAAGTGACGCCGAACATTCAGGTCGCCCAAAAGAGGCCATCACGCGAGAAATCGTCGATAAAATCCATGGAATGATATTGGACGATAGGAGAATGAAAGTGCGTGAGTTGGCTGAGGCTGTAGATCTTCTTCTTCTATCCCACGGATTATAGGCACGATGAGAATGTTCGGCAAGACCCTTAAAAGCCACCTCATGGTACGCAGACATAGAATGTTGAAAATGACAAGTTTGATTTTCGATATTTGAAAATAAAAAAACGCCAAAAATCTTCTTTATTTATTCCACGAATTATAGACCTGATGAGAATGTTTGGAAACTCCCCTAACAACCATCCTTAAGGCATGCAGACATAGAATGGTTAAAATGACAAGTTTGATTTTTGATATTTGAAAATAAAAAAAGACCAAAATTCTTCTTTTTTTATTCCACAAATTATACAGCCGATTAGAATGTTTGGCAAGACTCCTAAAAACCACCTTTATGGTATGCAGACATAGAATGTTGAAAATAACAAGGTTGATTGTCGATATTTGAAAATACAAAAACGCCAAAAATCTTCTTCTTCTATCCCACGGATTATAGGCACGATGAGAATGTTCGGCAAGACCCTTAAAAGCCACCTCATGGTACACAGACATAGAATGTTGAAAATTACAGGTTTGATTGTTGATATTTTAAAATAAAAAAACGCGAAAATCTTCGTTTTTCATCCCACGCATTATAGACCCGATGAGAATGTTCGGAATGACCCCTAAAACCCACCGTTATGTTATGCAGACATAGAATGTTGAAAAGGACAAGTTTGATTTTCGATATTTAAAAATACAAAAACGCTGAAAAATCTTGTTTTTCCATCCAACGAATTATAGACTAGATGAGAATGTTCGCCAAGACCCCTCAAAACCACCCTTATGGTATGAAGACCGGAAATGTTAGAAATGAGAAGGTTGATTGTCGATATTTGAAATACAAAAACGGCAAAAATCTTTTCTTTTTCATCTGACGAATTATAGACTAGACGAGAATGTTCGGCAAGACGCCTTAAAACCACCCTTATGGTATGCAGACATAAAATGTTGAGAATGACAAGCTTGATTGTCGATATTTGAATATACAAAAACGCCAAGAATCTTCTTTTTTATCCCATCAATTATAGATCCGATGACAATGTTCGGAAAACCCCCTAAAAACCACCCTTATGGCTTGCAGACATAGAATTTTAAAAATTACAAGTTTGATTGTCGATATTTGAAAATACCAAAACGCCAAAAATATTCGTTTTTTATCCCACGAATTAGAGAATTGATGAGAATGTCCGGCGAGACCCCTAACAATCCCGCTTACGGTATGCAGACATAGAATGTTGAAAATGACAAGTTTGATTGTCGATATTTAAAAATACAAAAACGCTAAAAAACGTATCTTTTTATCCCACGAATTATAGACCCGATGAGAATGTTCGGCAAGACCCCTAAAGACCACCCTTATGGTATGCAGACCTATAGTGATGAAAATTACAAGTTTGTTTTTCGATATTTGAAAATACAAAAACGCCAAAACTCTTCTTTTTTTTATCGCACGCATTGTAGGCCTGATCAAAATGTTCCGCAAATCCCCTCACATCCACCCCTATGGTATGCAGACATAAAATGTAAAATATGAAAAGTTTTGTTGTGGATATTTGAAAATACTAAAACTCCCAAAAATCTCCTTTTTTTATTGCACGAATTATAGACTAGATGAGAATGTTCGGAAAGTCTCCTAAAAACCACCCTTATGGTATGCAGACATAGAATGTTGAAAATGACGAGTTTTGTTGTCGATATATGAAAATACAAAATCGCAAAAGTCTTTTTTATCCGACAAATTATACACTAGATGAGAATCTTCGGCAAGAAACCCTAAAATCCACCTTTATGGCATGCAGACCTCAAATTTTAAAAATGACAAGTTTTATTGTCGATATTTGAAAATACAAAAACACAAAAATCTTCTTTTTTATCCGACGAATTACAGACTGGATGAGAATATCCGGCGAGACCCCTAAAAATCACCCTTACGGTATGCAGACATAGAATGTTGAAAATGACAAGTTTGGTTGTCGATATTTAAAAGTACAAAAACGCTAAAAAACTTATCATTTTATCCCACGAATTATAGACCCGATAAGAATGTTCGCCAAGACCCCTAAAAGCCACCCTTATGGTATGCAGCCATAAAATGTAAAATATGACAAGTTTGATTGTCGATATTTGAAAATACAAAAACGTCACAAAACTTCTGTTATTATCACACGAATTATAGACCCCATGAGAATGTTCGGCAAGTCCTGTAAAACCCATCATTATGTTATGCAGACCTAAAATGTTAAAAATTACAAGTTTGATTGTCGATATTTGAAAACACAAAAACGCCCAAAAATCTCCTTTTTTTATTGCACGAATTGTAGACTAGATGAAAATGTTCGGCAAGACCCCTAAAGACCACCCTTATACTATGCAGACATAGAATGTTGAGAATGACAAGTTTGATTGTCGTTATTTGAAAATACAAAAACGAACAAAATTTTCCTTTTTATCCCACGAATTATGGACCAGATGAGAATGTTTAGAAAAACCCATCAAAACCACCCTTATGGCATGCAGAAATAGAATGTTGAAAATGACAAATTTGACTGTCGATATTTGAAAATACAAAAACGCCAAAAATCTTCTTTTTTCATCCTACGAATTATAGACCCGATGATAATGTTCGGCAAGCCCCTCAAAAGACAACCTCATGGTATGCAGACCTAGAATGTTGAAAATGACAAGTTTGTTTGTCGATATTTGAAAAAACGAAAATGCCAAAAAACTTTTTTTTTTATCCGAGGAATTACAGACTGGATAAGGATGTCCAGCGAGACCCCTAAAAATCACCCTTATGCTATGCAGGCATAGAATGTTGAAAATGACAAATTTGATTGTCGATATTTGAAAATACAAAATCGCCAAGAATCTTCTTTTTCTATCCTACGAATTAGAGACTGAATAAGAATGTTCGACAAGACCCATAAAAACCACCCTTATGGTATGTAGGCATAGTATGTTGAAAATGACAAGCCTGATTGTCGATATTTAAAAATACAAAAAGGCTAAAAATCTTCTCTTTTAATCCCATGAATTATGGACCCGGTAAGAATGTTTGACAAGAACCCTAAAAACCACCCTTATGTTATGCAGGCCTAAAATCTTAAAAATGACAAGTTTTATTGTCGATATTTGAAAATAGAAAAACGCAAAAAATATTCTCCTTTTTAGCCCACGGATCATAGAACCCATCAGAATGTCCGGAAAAACCCCTAACAACCACCCTTATGGCATGCAGACATGAAATGATGAAAATGACAATTTTTATTGTCGATGTTGAAAATAACAAGTTTGATAGTCGATATTTGCAAATACAAAAACGCTCAAAAACTTCTTTTTTTATACCACGAATCATAGGCCCGATAAGAATGTTCGGAAGAACCCCTAAAAACCACCCTTATGGCAGGCAGACATAGAATGTTGAAAATGGCAAGTTTGATTGTCGATATTTGAAAATACAAAAACACAAAAAATCTTCCTTTTTTATCCCACGAATTATAGACCAGATAAGAATGTTGTGCAAGCCCCCTAAAAAGACCGTTATGGTATGCAGACATAGAATATTGAAAATAACAAGTTTGACTGTCGATATTTGAAAATACAAAAACGCAAAAAATCTCCTTTTTTACCGCAAGAATCATAGACTCGATGAGAATGTCCGGAAAAACTCCTAAGAACCACCCTTATAGCATGCAGACATAGAAGGTTGAAAACGACAAGTTTGATTTTCGATATTTGAAAATACAAAAACGCCAAAAATCTCCTTTTTTTATCCTAAGAATTATAGGTTCGATGAGAATGTTCGGAAAATCCCCTAAAAACCACCCTCATGGTATGCAGACATAGAATGGTGAAAATGATAAGTTTGACTGTCGATATTTGAAAATACAAGAACGCCAAAAATATCCTTTTTTACTGCACGAATTATAGACTCAATGAGAATGTCCAGAAAAACTCCTAAAACCACCCTTATAGCATGCAGTCATAAAATGTTGAAAATGACAAGTTTCATTGTCGATGTTTAACAATACAAAAAAGTCAAAAAAACTTACCTTTTTATCCCACAATTTATGGAGCCGATGAGTATGTTCGGCAATACCCCTAAAAACCACCCTTATGATATGAAGACCTTAAATGTTAAAAATGACAAGTTTGATTGTCGATATATGAAAATAGAAAAACGCCAAAAATTTTCTTTTTTTATCCCACGAATTATATACACGATGAGAATGTTTGGCAAGCCCCCTAAAAACCATCCTAATGATGTGAAGACCTGAAGTGTTAAAAATGACAAGTTTGATTTCGATATTTGAAAATACAAAAACGCCAAAAATCTTCTTTTTTTATCCCGCGAATTATAGACCGGATGAGAATGCTCGGCAAGACCCCTAAAAACCACCCTTATTGTATAAAGACCTGAAATGTTAAAAATTACAAGTTTTATTGTGGATATTTGCAAATACAAAAACGCCCAAAATCTTCTTTTTTTATCCCACGAATTAAAGACCTGATGAGAATGTTCGGCAAGACCCCTAAGAACCACCTTTCTGATATTCAGACATAGAATGTTGATAATGACAAGTTTCATTGTCGATGTCGACCAATGCAAAAACGCTATAAATCGTCTTTTTTTATCAATCGTATTATAGACCGGATGAGAATGTTCGGCAAGACACCTAAGAACCACCCTTATGGTATGCAGACATAGAATGTTGAAAATGACAAGTTTGATTGTCGATATTTGAAAATACAAAAACGCCAAAAATCTTCTTTTTTTACCCCACGAACTAAAGGCCTGATGAGAATGTTCGGCAAGACCCCTAAGAACCACCCTTATGGGATTCAGACATAGAATGTTGAAAATGACAAGTTTGATTGTCGATATATGAAAATACAAAAACGCCAAAAACCTTCTTTTTTTATCCCACGGATTATAGACTGGATGATAATGTTCGGGAAGACCCCTAAGAACCACACTTACGGTATTCAGACATAGAATGTTGAGAATGATAAGTTTGATTGTCGATATTTGAAAATATAAAAACGCCAAAAATCTTCTTTTTTTTATCACACGAAATATAAACCCGATGAGAATGTTCGGCAAGACCCCTAAAAACCACCCTTATGGTATAAAGACCTGAAATGCTAAAAATGACAAGTTTGGTTGTCGATATTTGAAAATACAAAAACGCCAAAAATCTTCTTTTTTTTATCACACGAAATATAGACCCGATGAGAATGTTTGGCAAGACCCCTAAAACCATCCTTATGGTATAAAGACCTGAAATGCTAAAAATGACAAGTTTGATTGTCGATATTTGAAAATACAAAAACGCCAAAAATCTTCTTTTTTTATGCCACGAATTACAGACCCGATTAGAATGTTCGGCAAGACCCCTAAGAACCACCCTTATGGTATGTAGACATCGAATGTTGAGAATGATAAGCTTGATTTCGATATTTGAAAATACAAAAACGTGAAAAATCTTCTTTTATTAGCCCACGAATTGTAGACCCGATGAGAATGTTCGGCAAGATTCCTAAAAACCACCCTTATGGTATGCAGACCTGAAATGTTAAAAATGACAAGTTTCATTGTCGATGTTTAACAATACAAAAAAGGTAAAAAAACTTACCTTTTTATCCCACAAATTATGGACCCGATGAGAATGTTCGGCAAGACCCCTAAAAACCACCCTTATGGTATAAAGACCTGAAATGTTAAAAATGACAAGTTTGATTGTCGATATATGAAAATACAAAAACGCCAAAAATTTTCTTTTTTCATCTCACGAATTATAAACCCGATGAGAATGTTCGGCAAGACCCCTAAGAACCACCCTTATGGCATGCAGACATAGAATGTTGAAAATGACCAGTTGGATTGTCGATATTTGAAAGTACAAAAACGCCAAAAATCTCCTTTTTTATCCCACGAATTATAGAACCGATAAGAATGTTCGGCGAGACCCCAAAGAACCACCCTTACGGTATTCAGACATAGAATGTTGAGAATAACAAGGTTGATTGTCGATATTTGAAAATACAAAAACGCAAAAAATCTTCCTTTTTATGCCACAAATTATGGACCCGATGAGAGTGTTCGGCAAGACCCCTAAAAACCACCCTCATGGTATGAAGACCTGAAATGTTAAAAATGACAAGTTTGATTGTCGATATATAAAAATACAAAAACGCCAAAAATTTAATTTTTTTAGTTCACGAATTATAGACCCGATGAGAATGTTTGGCAAGCCCCCTAAAAGCCACCCTTATGGTATGAAGATCTGAAATGTTAAAAATGACAAGTTTTATTTTCGATATTTGAAGATACGAAAACACCAAAATCTTCTTTTTTATTCCACGGCTTATAGACCCGATGAGAATGTTCCGCAAGACCCCTAACAACCACCCTTATGGTATGCAGACATAGAATGTTGATAATGACATGTTTGATTGTCGATATTTGAATATACGAAAACGTCAAAAATCTTCTTTTTCTATCCCACGGATTAGAGACCCGATGAGAATGTTCGGCAAGACCCCTAAGAGCAACCCTTATGGTATGCAGACATAGAATGTTGTGAATGATAAGTTTGATTGTCGATATTTGAAAATACAAAAACGCTCAAAAACTTCTATTTTTATCCCACGTGTTATATACCCCATGAATATGTTCGGAAAAACCCCTAAAAACCACCCTTTCGGCATGCAGACATAGAATGTTGAAAATGCCAGGTTTGTCTGTCGATATTTGAAAATACAAAAACGCCAAAAATCTCCTTTTTTTATCCCACGAATCATAGACCCGATGAGAATGTTCGGAAAAACACCTAAAACAACCCTAATGGCATGCAGACATAGAATGTTGGAATTGACAAGTTCGATTGTCGACATTGAAAAATACAAAAACGCTAAAAAAGTTCCTTTTTTATCCCACGAATTATAGAACCGATAAGAAAGTTCGGCAAGACACCTAAAAACCAACCTTATTTTATGCAGACCCAAAATGTTAAAAATGACAAGTTTGATTGTCGATATTTGAAGATACGGAAACGTCAAAAATCTTCTGTTTTTATCCCACGAATTATAGACTAGATGAGAATGTTCGGCAAGAGCCCTAAAACCCACCTCATGGTACGCAGACATAGAATGTTGAAAATGACAAATTGGATTGTAGATATTTGAAAAGAAAAAAACGCCAAAAATCTTCTTTTTTCATTCCACGAATTAAAGCTCTGACGAAAATGTTTGGAAAACCTCCAAAAACCACCCTTATGGTATGCAGAAATGGAATGTTGAAAATGACAAGTTTGATTGTCGATATTTGAAAATACAAAAACGCCAAAATCTTCTTCTTTTATCCGACGAATTATAGACTAGATGCGGATGTTCGGCAAGACCCCTGAAAAACACCGTTATGGTATGCAGACTGTTTGGGTTAGGAGAGCAAGGTGTTTTTGAAAAAATAAAATATTAATCTTCAGCAATATAATGTTCCAATTTATTGCATTAAACACTTAAAGCTACAGTGGGTTAATGTGTCGGTAGTACAAGCTCCGTTCTCTTTCTCACAAAGTTCCAAATCAATGCAGGCGCGTGTGTGAAGCTTTTCCGACCCACTTCGACGGGAGCCGTAGACCGAATGCCCTTCGGGCCCACCTCCCCGTCCGACCGAGCGTCTCTTTTTCCCTATCTCCACCCGCAAGATGGATGCCAGTTACCTTACGTGGGGGCGAAAGCCCGAACCCTCGGGGCCTGACGCAACGGAGCAACTTTCTTCTCCTCGCCGCTCCCGTACTCTCTCTGTCATCCGTAGGTATCGCCCCGAGAGCCCTTGGCTCCCGTGCTCAGTGTTGATCCTCACGGTCATATAACGCGGGATCCAAATCTGGCATCGGAGGGACTGCCACCCCCTCCGTCCCGTTCCGGTTGGCAGTGCGGAATAGCATCAGACTTCGCACTCCACTTTTACAGAGCGACGGGAAGCGGAGGCACCACCCCCTTTCTTCCAACTTGATCTTTTCTCCTCACAATTCTCTTTTAACTTTCTGCCCCTGCCTCACACACACACACGCTAACACACCTCTTAACAGGCAAAACACCTCATAAACAAACATCTGTGGAAACCAGTAAACAAAACAAAATTTTCAATGGCCGAAGCTGGTACATTTTAACAACCGGGATTAGACGTACATCATTCCAGTAATATTTATAACAATTCAGGTGGCCAGGTCAAACTCCAAATCTGAAGAAGGCAAATCGAAATACCTCTCACACAAAAGCTTTCACACCAGCAACAGATTTTCAATAAACAAATCTCTTGCCCCTTTCAGATTTCCAAGAAGCGACCCAACAGCTCCCATACACAAACCAACCGACCCGCCGCTGATGGGTGAATTATGTGATAAATTCAATCCTTCTTAAGCCTTGGGAAGATATAATAGAAAAACAAAGCAAACAATGAAATTACACACGGCAGTGATCCCAACAATTCAGTCGACCGTAACATCCTCTCCTCAGCCAAAGTTAAGCTAACTTTCGACTCCTTCATCCCTAAATATTCGTATGAGTTTGTGCGTCGGTCTTACGTAGTAACTGTTGTTTGATTTTACTTTGGCGACCCTATTAACGCCGTCCGGACCAGGGAATCTGTCAACAACCTTTCCTTTACGCCACGTGTTTCGCGGCGCTTGATAATCAACTATCAAAACGATGTCTCCGATTTTCGCGGAATCTCCCGCATCGTGCCACTTTTTTCGCGGCAATAAGGTTGGTAGGTACTCACGAAGCCACCGTGTCCAGAACGATCGCAGTAGTTGTTGTGATATTTCAAATTGTTTCCGCGGATCAATCAAGGTGTTCTCATATCTTTCCAAATTTGGATAACCTGACGACGAACCGATAAGAAAATGGTTTTTTGTCAAGGCTTCTTCGTCGCACGGATAGATTGAAACGTGTGTGAGCGGTCTTGAGTTAATCATGTGTTCGACTTCGATTAGGACCGTTTGTAGGACTCCTTCGCTGTACGACTCATCTCCGAGAGCATGATTCAGTGCCGTTTTTACCGATCGAACGAGACGTTCCCAGGCTCCCCCCCCCCATGTGTGGAGCCTCTGGGGGGTTAAAATGCCAATCGAAACCTTTTGCTTGCGCGAAATATGTCATCTCCTCGGCGTCCATGAGTTTGATCGCGTTTTTAAGTTCTTTGCTCGCTTTTGTGAAATTCATCCCGTTATCACTATACACGCGTAAAGGAAATCCACTTCTTTTGGCCAATCTTCTTAAAGCTAATATGGTGGAGCTGGCGTCCAATGTGTACGCTATTTCCACGTGAACGGCTCGCGTAGTCATGCAAGTAAAGAGTACCACCCATCGCTTGTGACGTTGACGCCCGATTTTCACGTGCACCGGCCCGAAATAATCAATGCCACAATGTGCGAACGGTCGCAGTCCATACGCAACGCGACTTTTGGGTAGGTCTGCCATGGGTGGATTCTGTGGCTTGGCTCTTTGCACACGGCAAACTATGCATTGTTTTGCAAGCCATCTCAAACGGTTCCGGAGACCGATTACGTAGAATCTTTGTCTAATCTCGTTCACGACTGTTTCATTGTTAGCGTGGTCGAACTGGCGATGATAATGCGCAATTAGTAATTTGGCAGCATAGTGCCTAGCATCTAGTATGATCGGTGTGTTTTCGAATTCACGGTTATCGATTCGCGATACTCGTCCTCGTGCCCGTAACATTCCTTCATCGTCTAGATAAGGTTTTAGCCCGCACAGCTTACTGCCCCTTGTGAGATCTTTCCGATTTTTGATCGCGTGGAGGTCTTCTGGCAAGCACGCCGATTGTATTTCCCGATACCAAAATCTCACTGCCAATATTGTTCTTTCTCGAGCGTCTGCTCTCTCTCTGGTGCTGCTTGCCATCGGTCGCTCCAGATACCCGGCTTTAACCTTTGCTTTAATTTACTCTCGCGCCAACGATTTACCCAACGTCTTACGTAATATCTTAAGCGTTTACCGCTCATCAATAAACCGTCCCACCCCAATAAATTGACGATTGTGGGTACTTCTACTGTTCTCACAGATGATGTACCAACAAATGTTTTTCTCGATTCTTCTTGGTTCATCTCTTTTATCTTCTCGCGACTGGGCCGTTTCTGTGCTGGCCACAAATCGGGAGTATTATACAACAATTTCGCCCCGATAAACCAGCGATCATTAGCTTGCAATGTTCTATCCATTGCTCGGGTTGCGTCGTCTGTCGGATTATCCTTAGTGGGGACCCAACGCCACTCGTTCACACGAGTTATCTCCGCTATCTCTCCGAGTCGATTCGCGACGAACACGTTCTTGAACTGAGGTTCCGATCAGATCCAGTGTAAGACTGTAGTTGAATCCGACCAGAAGATTCTCTCGTCGATCTTGATCTGCAATTCCTCGCCGACCGTCGTGGCCAATCTCGCGGCTAACAAGGCTGCTTGCAACTGCAACCGCGGGATCGTCATCGGTTTTACAGGTGCCACATGCGTTTTTGACATGATAAGTGTAACGTGAATTTTACCACTCTGTGATACTTTACGTAAGTAGGCCACCGCAGCGTATGCTTTCGAGCTTGCATTCCCGAAAATGTGCAGCTGTGAGTGTGCATATTCTTCTCCACGAGGTATATACGAACACGGGATTTTACAATCTTTTACCTCTCTGAGTGCGGTAAGCCATTTCTTCCACGCGTCAAACTCTTCGTCGTATATTGGTTTATCCCACTTTACACCGCTACGACATATCATGTGCATTAAAAATTTGGTCCGCAGAAAGAACGGCGCTGAAATTCCGAGAGGATCATATACCGACATAATGATACTAAAAACTTCTCGCTTAGTCGGTTTTCTCCCCCCGTTAACAATTCCCCGATCGATTTTCCCGAGGCCGACGGTGAAGCTTAAACTATCGAAGTTTCGATCCCAAGAAAGGCCTAAAACTAGCTCCTCACTGTCGCAAAGATTGGCCCTTGAGTCCCTTTTTAATTTATCCGCACTCGACACGTTCCCTATTACCCGTGGTTCGTTAGAAGCCCACCCGTGCATCTCGAAGTTAGCTTCTTTGTTGATGTAGGTCACGTCTCGTACTAATTTTCGGCGGTTTTGTATTTTCAAATATCTACAATCAAACTTGTCATTTTCAACATACTATGCCTACATACCATAAGGGTGGTTTTTATGGGTCTTGTCGAACATTCTCATCCGGACTATAATTCCTGGAATAAAAAAACAAGATTTTTGGCGTTTTTGTATTTTCAAATATCGACAATCAAACTTGTCATTCTCAACAATCTATGTCTGCATACAATAAGGGCGTTTTTTAGGGGTCTTGTCGAACATTCTCATCGGGTCTATGATTCGTGGGATATAAAAAGAAGATTTTTGGCGGTTTTGTATTTTCAAATATCGACAATCAAACTTGTCTTTTTTCACATTTTATGCCTGCATACCATAAGGGTGGTTTTTATGGGTCTTGCCGAACATTCTCATCCGGTCTATAATTCGTGGGATGAAAAAAGAAGATTTTTGGCGTTTTTGTATTTTCAAATATCGACAATCAAACTTGTCATTCTCAACAATCTATGTCTGAATATCATGAGGGTGGTTTTTAGGGGTCTTGTCGAACATTCTCATTGGGTCTATAATTCGTGGGATAAAAAAAGAAGATTTTTGGCTTTTTTGTATTTTCAAATATCGACAATCAAACTTGTCAATTTCAACAATCTATGTCGGCATGCCATAAGGGTGGTTTTTAGGGGTCTTGACGAATATTCTCATTTTGTCTCTAATTCGCAGGATAAAATAAGAAGATTTTTGGCGTTTTTGTATTTTCAAATATCGACAAGCAAACTTGTCATTTGTAACATTCTATGTCTGCATACAATAAGGGTGGTTTTTAGGGGTCTTCGCGAACATTCTTATCGGGTTTATGATCCGTGGGATATGAAAAGATGATTTGTTGCCGTTTTGTATTTTCAAATATCGACAATTAAATTTGTCATTTCCAACATATTATGTCTGCATACCATAAGGGTGGTTCTAGGGGTCTTGCCGAACATCCTCATCTGTTCTATAATTCGTGGAATAAAAATAGAAGGATTTTGCCCTTTTTGTATTTTCAAATATCGACAATCAGCCTTGTCATTTTTAACATTTTAGCTCTGCTTACCATAAGGGTGGTTTTAAGGGTCTTGCAAACACTCTTATCTAGTCTACAATTCGTAGGATAAAGAAAGAAGATTTTTTGCGTTTTTGTATTTTGAAATATCGACAATAAAACGTGTGATTTTCAACATTCTATGTCTGCACACCATAAGGGTGGTTTTTAGGGGTCTTGCAGAAAAATCTCATCCAATCTTTAATTCGTGGAATAAAAAAGAAGGATTTTGCCGTTTTTGTATTTTCAAAAATCGACAATCAAACTTGTCATTCTTAACATGTTATGTCTTCATGACAAAAGGGTGGTTTTTAGGGGTCTTGCTGAATATTCTCATCTGGTCTATAATTTGTGAAATAAAAAAAAAAGATTTTTGGCGTTTTTGTACTTTCAAATATCGACAATCAAACTTGTCATTTTTAACATTTTAGCTCTGCATACCAAAAGGGTGGTTTTTAGGGGTCTTGCCGATCATCGTCATCTATTCTATAATTGGTCAGATGAAAAAAGAAGATTTTTGCCGTTTTTGTATTTTCTAATATCGACAATCTAACTTGTCATTTTCAACATTCTATGTCTGCATACCATGAGGGTGCTTTTTGGGGCTCTTGCCGAATATTCTCATCTAGTCTATAATTCGTGGGATAAAAAAAGGAGATTTTTGGCGCGTTTGCATTTTCAAATAACGGCAATCAAACTTGTCATTTTCAACATTCTATGTCTTCATACCATAAGGGTAGTTTCCAGGGCTTTCGCCGCACATTCTCATCTAGTCTGTAATGCCTGGGATAAAAAATGAAGATTTTTGGCGGTTTTGTATTTTCAAATATCGACAATCAAACTTGTGATTTTCAACATACTATGTCCGCATACGATAAGGGTGGTTTTTAGGTGTCTTGCCGAACAGTCTCATCTCGTCTATAATTCGTGCGATAAAAAAGGAAGATTTTTGGCGTTTTTGTATTTTCAAATATCGAAAATCAAGCTTGTCATTATCAACAATCTATGTCTGCATACAATAAGGGTGTTTTTTTGGTGTCTTGCCGAACATTCTCATTGGGTCTATGATTCGTGTGATATAAAAAGAAGATTTTTGGCTGATTTGTATTCTCAAATATCGCCAATCAAACTTGTAGTTTTCAACATTCTATTTCTGCATACCATAAGGGTGGTTTTCAGAGGTTTTCCGAACATTCGCATCTGGTCTACAATTCGTGGAATGATAAAAGATGATTTTTGGCGTTTTTGTATTTTCAAATATCGACAATCAAACTTGTCATTCTCAACATTCTATGTCTTCATACCATAAGGGTAGTTTTCAGGGCTTTCGCCGTACATTCTCATCTAGTCTGTAATTCGTGGGATAAAAAAAGAAGATTTTTGGCGGTTTTGTATTTTCAAATATCGACAATCAAACTTGTGATTTTCAACATACTAGGTCTGCATACGATAACGGTGGTTTTTAGGTGTCTTGCCGAACAGTCTCATCTCGTCTATAATTCGTGGGATAAAAAAGGAAGATTTTTGGCGTTTTTGTATTTTCAAATATCGAAAATCAAACTTGTCATTATCAACAATCTATGTCTGCATACAATAAGGGTGTTTTTTTGGTGTCTTGCCGAACATTCTCATTGGGTGGTATGGTAATTAAGTTTACTAGACATAAAAAGTTCCATTTTTACCCAAGAAATACAGCAAAAATCGCTGTTTTTGTCATTTTTAGGTCCACTTTTGCGTCTTTCGGTAAAATATGAGCCAACTGGGTTATTTGGACCATGGATTCAGATTCAGCGACCCCATGAACACATAGATATGCTGGTTAAGTCCACCTAGCGTGAAGATACTTTTTTTGTAAAAATATACAAGAAAAGTCACTGTTTTCGTCGATTTTACGTATATTTATGCGTTTTTTGGAAAAATACGAGCTAACTTGGATCTTTAGACCCCGGATTCGGATTCAGCGACCCCAAACACATATAGATATGCTGGTTAAGACCACCGGGCATAAAAATACTTTGTTTTTTGTAGAAATATACAAGAAAAATCGCTGTTTTCGTCGATTTTACGTCTATTTTTGCGCTTTTTGGAAGAGTACGAGCTAACTTGGGTATTTGGACCCCTGATTCAGATTCAGCGACCCCAAAAACATATAGACATGCTGATGTAGTCCGCTGGGCAGATCACTTTTTTTTTGTGTGCCGGTGTTATTTATAATTTTAACATTTGTTGACTGCATCACGTTGAGCGAATTGGTATATCTTTAATTAAAAATACTAGGGGAGGTTTATGGGTATTGTAGGATATTATTATGGGTGTAGGAGTGTAGCTTGGAGTTATACGAAACTGACTTGGGTGATGATTTATAATTTTTAAATTGTTTGGTGGCATCACCTTTAGCGACTTGGTACTTCATTAGTTAGAAGTACTCCTGGAGATTTATAGGGATTGCAGAATATTATTATGGTTTTAAGAATGTAGCTTTAAGTTTTCGGAATTTGACTTGAGTGATTATTTTTAATTTCAAAATTGTTTAGCGGCTTCACCTTTAGCGACTTGGTATTTCTTTAGTGAAAAGTAGTAGATGAGGTTTATGGGGATTGCAGGATATTATTATGTGGTCAAGTATGTAGCTTAGAGTTATATTAAACTGACTTGGGTGATTATTTATAATGTTTAAATTGTTTGATGGCATCACCTTTAGCGACTTGGTACTTCATTAGTTAAAAATACTAGGGAAGGTTTATGGGAGATGCAGAATATTATCAGGGGGTTAAGAATGTAGCTTGAAGTTTTGAGAACGTACTTTGGTTGATTAGTCATCATTTTATATTTATTTGGCAGCATCACCTTGAGCGAATTAATATTTCTATAGTTAAAAGTACTAGGGGAGGTTTATGGGGATTGCAGAATATTATTAAGGAGTTGGAAATGTAGTTTGGAGTGTAACGAACGTAACTTGGGTGATTATTTATAATTTTACAATTGTTTGGCTGCATCAGGTTGAGCGAATTGGTATTTCTTTAATTAAAGTACTAGGGGAGGTTTATAGGAGTTGTCGAATATTGCTATGAGATTTTGAATGTGGCTTGGAGTTTTAGGAACGTAACTCGGGTGATTGTTTAAAATTTGAAAATTGCTTGGCGGCATCACCTTGAGCGAATTGGTATTTCTTTAGTTAAAAGTTTTGGGGAGGCTTGAAGTTTTCGGAATGCAACTTGGGTGATGATTTATAATTTTTAAATTGTTGAGCAACGTAACATTTAGCGACTTGGTATTTCTTTAGTTGAAAGTACTAGGGAAGGTTTATGGGGATTGCAGGTTATTATTATGAGGTTAAAAATGTAGCTTGGAGTTTTGCGATGCTGACTTGCGTGATTATTTATAATTCTTAAATTGTTTTGTGGCACCACCTTGAACGACTTGGTATTTGTTTAGTTAAAAGTAATAGGGGAGGTTTATTGGGATTGCTGGATATTATTATGGGGTTAGCAATGAAGTTTGAAGTTTCTCGAATGTGACTTGTGTGATTATTCATAATTTCAAAACTGTTTAGCGGCATCACCTTTAGGAAATTGGTAGTTCTGCAGTTAAAAGTATTAGGGGAGGTTTGTGGGGATTGCAGAATATTATTATGGACTTAAGAATGTAGCTTGGAGTTTCACGAACGTGACTTGGGTGATTATTCATAATTTCAAAATTGTTTAGCGGCTTCACCTTTAGCGACTTGGTATTTCTTTAGTTCGAAGTAGTAGAGGAGGTTTATGGGGATCGCATGATATAAATATGGGGTTAAGAATGTAGCTTGGAGTTCTACGGACGTGACTTGGGTGATTATTTATAATTTGTAAATTGTTTGGCGGCATCACCTTGGGCTATTTTGTATTTCATTAGGTAAAAGTACTTGAAAGGTTTATGGGGGTTGCAGAATATTATTATGGGGTTATTAATGTAGCTTCAAGTTTGCGGAACGTAACTTGGGTGATTATTTATAATTTTTAAATTGCTTGATGGCATCACCTTCAGCGACTTGGTATTTCTTTGGTGCAAATCACTATGGGATGTTTATGGGGATTGCGGAATATTGTTATAGGGCTAAGAATGTAGGTTGAAGTTTTCGGAACGTAACTTGGGTGATTATTTGTAATTTTTAAATTTGTTGACTGCATCACGTGGAGCGAGTTGGTATTTCTTTAATCAAAAGTACTAGGGGAGGTTCATTGGGGATTGCAGAATATCAGTAAGGAGTTGGGAATGTAGTTTGGAGTTTAGTGAACGTGACTTGAGTGATTATTTATAATTTCAAAATTGTTTTGCGGCATCACATTTAGCGACTTGGTATTTCTTTAGTTAAAATACTAGGGGAGGGTTATGGGGATTGCAGGATATTATTATGGGTTTAGGAATGTAGCTTGGAGTTATAAGAAACTGACTTGGGTGATCATTTTAAAATTGCTTGGTGGCATCACCTTTAGCGACTTGGTACTTCTTTAGTTAAAAGTACTAAGGGAGGTTTATGGTGATTGTAGAATATTATTATGGCGTTAAGAATGTAGCTTGAAGTTTTCGGATCGTAACTTGGGTGATTATTTATAATTTTAAAAAATGTTTGGTGGCATTGTGTTTAACGACTTGGTATATTTTAGTTAAAAGTACTAAGAGAGGTTGATGGGTGTTTCATAGTATTACTATGAGGTTGGGAATGTAGCTTGGAGTTTTACGAACGTGACTTCAGTGATTATTTATGTTTCCAAAATTGTTTAGCGGCGTCGCATTTAGCGACTTGGTATTTCTTTAGTTAAAAGTTCTAGGGGAGGTTTATGGAGATTACAGGATATTATTATGGGGTTAGGAATGAAGCTTGAAGTTTTTCGAATCTGACTTGTGTGATTATTTCTAATTTCAAAATTGTTTGGCGGCATCACCTTTAGCGACTTGGTAGTTCTTTAGTTAAAAGTACTAGGGGAGATTTTTGGGGATTGCAGAAGATTATTGTGGGATTGAGAATGTAGCTTGGAGTTTTACGAGCATAACTTGGGTGATTATTTATAATTTTTAAATTTTTTTTGTGGCATCACCTTGAGGCACTTGGTATTTCTTTAGTTAAAAGTAGTAGGAGAGGTTGATGGGGGTCTCATAGTATTATTATGAGGTTGGAAATGTAACTTAGATTTTCACGAACGTGACTAGAGTGCTTATATATAATTTCAAATTTGTTTAGCGGCATCGCCTTCAGCGATTTGGTATTTCTTTAGTTAACAGTACTAGGGGAGGTTTACGTGGATTGCAGAATATGAAATATGGGATTAGGAATGTAGCTTGGAGCTTTACGAACGTAACTTGGGCGATTATTTATAACTTTGAAATTTTTGGCCTGCATAACTTTGAGCGAATTGGTATTTTTTTCATCAAAAGTACTAGGGGAGGTTTACGTGGGATGCCGAATATCATTATGGAATTGAGAATGTAGCTTGGAGTTGTACGAACGTAACTTGGGTAAATATTTATAATTTTTAAATTTTTGGTGGCACCACCTTTTTGACTTGGTATTTCTTTAGTTGAAAGTACTTTGGGAGGCTTATGGGGATTGCAGAATATTATTATGGTTTTAAGAATGTAGCTTGAAGTATTCAAAATGTAACTTGGATGATTAATTAAAATTTCTAAATTTTTTTTGGCTGCATCACTTTGAGCGAATTGGTATTTCTTTAATTAAAAGTACAAGGGGAGGTTTGTGGGGATTGCCGAACATCATTATGGGATTGGAAATTTAGCTTGGAGTTTTACAAACGTAAACTGGGTGATTATTTATAATTTCGAAATTGTTTCACGTCATCATCTTAAGCGAATTGGTGTTTCTTTATTTAAAAGTACTAGGGGAGGTTTATGGGGATTGCAGAATATTATTATGGGGTTGAGAATGTATTTTAAAGCTTTCGGAATGTAACTCGGGGGATTATTTATAATTTTAAAACTTTTTGGCTGCATTACGTTGAGCGAATCGGTAGTTCTTTAATTATAAGTACTAGGGCAGGTTTATGGGGGTTGCCGAATATTATTATGGGATTGAGAATGTAGCTTTAAGTTTTACGAACGTAACTTGGGTGATTATTTGTCATTTCAAAATTGTTTCGCGGCATCACCTGATGCGACTTGGTATTTCTTTAGTTAAAAGTACTAGGAGAGGTTGGTTGGGGTTTGATAGTATTATTATGAGTTTGGAAATGTAGCTTGGAATTTTACGAACGTGACTTGAGTGATTATTTACAATTTTAAAATTGAATCTACATCTCACGCCTTGCATGTGGTTGCGGAATACTGAAACTTGAATAGAGCAAAGGAGCTTTTCTGTACAAAGCAGCGGAGGAAGCTGCTGAAACACTCGACCTTGGCTTCAATATCAGGGGTGAGCAAAATGCGTCAAATCTTATCCACCTCGAGTACTCACTCCTGAAAGCCCGGTTTGAGAAAGAACAGGAGACGAATTTTTGTGAACAGCTCCTCGACAAGAGGTTGCACGTAATCATCCATGCCATTAATGTCATTAAGTTCTCCTTGTTTCAAATAAACCTTTGTGCATTTTTCTAACCTTAACTCCATTCCAATCTCCTGAGAGTATTCCTTGATAATCCCTGTAGATCATCCATGTAAAATACATGAGTGACCTTATGCTTTCGATTTCCGGGTTTGCCGTAAAAGTACACGTCAGAATAGCGAAGTGCGAGAGATAGTGGAAATTATGTGAGGCAAAAGAGGGGCGGGATCATGGTGTTGCCCTAAAAGACACCTCTCTGAAAGGTGACGTTGTTAGTTGTCACACGATGTTTACCATATGAGATGGTAAATCTGGTTTTCCAAAGGGGCATCAATCTCTCTATGTACCTCACGATGTGCGGATGAACCTTCAAGCTTTCTAAGGGACAGTTGATAAGTCTACGGGAGGTTGAATCTAAAGCTTGCCGGTAATCAATCCAGGCCATCGATAGGTTGCGCTGGTAGGATTCTGTTCCTTTGCAAACACATCTATCGATTAGCAGGTTCTCCCGACATACTAATGCACCTTTCTTTGATCCGCCTTGTTCGTACATTTCTTGTAACACAGGTCCGATTGTCCGAACAATCCTATCATTTAGATAGCTGTAAAGGTCTTATACAGTATGCTCAGACAAATGATTGGCCTGTCATTCTCGGGGTCAGCTGAGTTGCCCATCTTTGGCAGGAGTATTGTGCGCTCTTCCAACAACCTCTCCAAAATAGGCTCTTCTGTCTCTAGATATGGCGTGAAAATGTGGGACAGATACTGGTGGGTTCAAAGACACTTCCACCAGAAGGTCTTGATACCATCTGGTCCCAGAGCGAAATGGTTCTTCATGCCTCTTAATACTTTTTTCACCTCATCGGTAGTGATACGCGTGCATTCTTCCTCCGACATTATGAGGGAATTGCACAGCTCCTTGAAGCTATTCATGTACTTTGAGTCTTCTTTTACGGTATGTTGGACTACGTAGACTCCTCTCCAAAATGCTTCGACCTCCTCTAGTTTGGGCGGATGGTCGACAATAACGTGAGCATCTTGGAAGAGACGAGATGGGTCAGAGAAAACCCATTGCTTTTCTCTGACCCACCTCTCCTTCCGCTCTAGACTTCTCCTAGCGTCAGATAGTACCCGTATTCTATCAACAATATGCTGCCTGATAGTCAGAAGCTTTGACTTGTTATGTGTGTGATAACGGATGCACAGTTCGCGTGCGAACTGTAGAACCTTGACGTTGAAATTCCTGCCAGATTTTATGTAGTCAATCACACACTGAATGCGGGACGCGTACTGTTTCGCCCAGCCTATCTTTATGGTGAGTTGATACATTCGTCTTTTGGTCTTATGATCAGCCGTTGGTTTTGTTTTACGTTTTGCATCCGCCAATGCTCTCGCTGAATTATACACGCCACAATTGTTCAGCCAGATCTTTGGGTTTGAGAAAAACCTGGATGTTGATATTTCTCCGGGTCCTGAAGCATCGCTCTTTCTCTATTGAATGCCTGCCCGCTTACATAGCCTCTTAAGAGGAGATATTCGACATGGGTTCGCAAACGTTGATGCGAAAAGTGAGGGAGCTCAAGGTGTTTGTCGCACTACAGGGCATGCAGTGGTGCCATGAAACCGTCTCGCTCAAGGGCCATACTGGTATCGTCATTGAGTCGATCCGTCCACCTAAAAGTCCTGAGATTCCGCCGGTACATCGCACTGACTTAACCTTGATTGGCTCCCTCAACTCTAGGGTAATAGGCATTGTTGTTCGACCCATTGTCGGGAGCCCTACGCGTTCCATTGTTTTGAACCGTACTTACTACAAATATGTTTGGTGTTATCATTTTTGTTCCCATGAGAAGCTAGGGAAAGAAGTTCGTACATCCTTGTAGAGCCCCACATGCGTGGATAAGGCTGCATATTCTGAGAGTTCGCCCGGTATCCCAGAGTCACCGTTAGAGACACCTCAAACAGGTGCCACTCAGCTTTCGGCACGGTTTCGAAGTCTCTGCATAGGGGTTAATTCCTTCGGGATCACCCCTGGACAATTGCCCGCGACTGCTTATTAATTATTGTAACAATATTTACCAGAAACCCTCGGTACAGGGACCCTTCATCCGCTAGGCACTTTTTGACATGAAATGCGGTCGCAGTATACTAAGGTGGAATTGACATCGTCCTGGCAATGTGAAAATGAAACCCTTTGTACCTGAATTGAGTCATGATGATCTGAGAAAAGAAAAATTTTGATCCTCCGACAAGGCATGAGTTTGTACATCTATGTGAAATTTTTCGTGCATTTTCTTGTGGAGTAGCTGTTGGTGGAATTTTCTAACCTTTGCTTTCTTCACTTCGGCGTTTAGCAGTGAAGCATCTAGATGGAGTAATGCACTTTGCTTACTTCTTATGTCAAAATGAAGACCAAGGGTTTCGGCCGCCTGCTCTGCGGCTTTGTAAAGGAACGCTCCTTCGCCAATCATCTCGTGTTTACTGACCATCTTAAGGAGAAGATATCTCCCATTTGCAATGATGTAAGCTTTCCTTAGAATAATTCGGTTATAAAGACATTGAAGATTCAGAAGTCTGCGTGACATGAATAAACGCGGAACGGACGAATTGATCAAGATGTCTAATAACACTCACATCCACAAGCTCAGGTTCATCGAGAACGCCAATAATCTTCCAATTCTTCAAATGAATTTTGGCACACTTGTCCAATCCGAAGTCCATACCAATCTCTCCAGTGTACTTCTTGACGATATTTAAAGCAAGTTACAGTTTGCTCACATGAGCGACTTTATGTTCGCGATGATTCATGTCGCCGCAGAGGTATCCAGGAGAATATTGTAGTGCGAGAGATAGAGGCAGAAGTGTGATGCAAAATAACGGAGGGCTCATGGTATCGCCCTGAAAGACGCCCCTCTGGAAGGTGAAGTTCTTCGTTGTCACATGATAATTTAGAGATGAGATAGTAAATCTAGTTTTCCAAAGGGGCATCAATCTCTCTATGCATCTCACTATGTATGGATGAACCTTCAAGCTTTCCAACAGACCTGTAATTGGGTTGGAAATTGTGTAGCAGTAGACTTCTTTCACCAGATGTTTCTTGATACTTTCACCAGATGTTCTTGATACTCAAGGAATTTGTTCCCTTCATGGAGTATAACACCTAAAAATACAACATCTTTTTCAAGTTCAATTTTTGATAATAATTATGAACCAATGTATTCAATTATAGTGTTATTTGTTCTCCAGGATTTCGAGATGTATACTGTCAGCTTTACATATTTTGAAAATATTATATAACAATTTTACAGCAAGGAGAATTCTAACAAAATTGCAACATTTGCAGATTTATCTCAAGCTTTGTTTAACTTTGAAGTAAAACTTTTACAGAGTATACTTTAAACCGATCTGAATAAATCTGAAAAACAGCAACTAAAATGGCCAAAGATTCACAATAAAAAAATGGTTTGAAAAATGGGGAAAAACTAATAATTTTACTTTAATTTCGCCCATACAGCACAGTAGGCTCGGCGACCCGGTTCCGTGGCCAAAAGTCGAATTTTCAAACTTTTGAATTTGTACAAAAGAATCAGGTCATTGTGATCAGTGAGGTTTGGGGTATCTCATACATAAATAATAGTTTAATTAATAATATTCTGCTACGTTGGCAGACATGCAAAGTTAATATTGTTTTAAAAATTCTTCATGTGTTCTTCGTTCAAACATTTAATATATTGATGGATTCGTTAATTTTTCTCTAATTATTTTTTTTTCTATATCACCCTTGGATATATACAAGTTCAAAAAAAGGTGTTGAGTGAATGAAAAAAAAAGGGAATATAATTTCTGCCACATTGATGTTAGAACCTAATTAGTACTTTGGTCGAATATTTCCTTCCATTCGCCAATAACACGAGATAACGCAACATATAAAAAAATTTCAAATACTAATGTGTTCACTATAATGTATACTTTACGGTAGGGGTGCCCACTTATGCTCGTTTTCAAAAATAATATAATAATCGCAAGTAATAGAGTCAGCGTCCGAGCGCCAAGAACTGATCTGTCTGGCTGAGTTGCGCGAGCCGCCACATACGCACGCACGCATACACATTTCTGATTTTTCGCTGTGCTTTTCACTTGTTTTCTAGTGTTCACTTTGCTTTGAAATATTATCCAAAGTTACAAGTTTTTACTTTTTTTTTAGTTGAATTTTCTTTTCTCTTGGATACGATCATATTGTATATAATGTCGAAATTTACCAAAAGAGGAATTATTGACTTTCCAATAAATAATGCTCTTGATTCGATTGTTCATTACATTATGTCAAAACTGAATTTGAGTATTGAAAACAGCCCAGAGTCAGACGTAAAATCTTTAATGAAGAATATACGATCTTTGAAATGTAGACTGATGAAAAATTTCAAGCTGCGAAAAGAATGTCAGCAAAATTTGAATTAAATAATGCTGAATTGTTAAATTAAAATTTGGCTGTTCCTTTGAATGCAGTACAAGATTCTGAATCTAGAAATAAAAATTATAAAAATGACAGATTGTCTCTCAGCAGAACTTTCAGCCTGAAAGCAAACATATAGAAGATATGTTTTACCGAGCTATGGATAGCTAGGATCCAATCATATGCTTCCTTAATATCCTATCCCGAAATAAGAAGAAAAATGTGTTGAACCTCACTCCGGAAGTAAGAGATTTACTAAAGATTTCGCAAGAGCACGAATTGTGTCATTCGGACGTAGAAAGTCAGAACGAAAACGATGATTTTCCAGGTATCCATCAAACATCTGATACTTTAGGCGATACATAATTTTCGGATGATGTGAAAAAAATTTAACGTGAGAGGCTAGGAGAACTCACACAGAAAGCACCCCAAACACCACAGTTTTTATAATTAAAAATTAAATTATTATAAGCTAACTGCGGAAAAAAGTATTTTATTTTACGTACATCATTTTTTAAATACTTTTTAATATTTTGGTTCTCGATATTGAATTCGGTAAATGTTTTTTC
This sequence comes from Andricus grossulariae, assembly GCA_011634705.1. Classification (NCBI taxonomy): domain Eukaryota; kingdom Metazoa; phylum Arthropoda; class Insecta; order Hymenoptera; family Cynipidae; genus Andricus; species Andricus grossulariae. The sequence goes on along the minus strand of JAABKJ010007545.1, from coordinate 214,441,329 downwards.
TTTTTTAAATTCTAACTCCAGATTCGTAATCAGCACCATTGAAAACCCGTAAATACAACGTTTCAAGTAGATCTAATGATTTTTTTAAATACAGGTTTACCATATTAGATCCGCCATTTTGTTTTTTGAAATTTTGACTTCAGTTTCGGAGTCAGCGCCCTCGAAAACCCATACACACTACTTTTCAAGTTGATCCAATAATTTTTTGAAATACTCGTCCGCCATATTGGATCCGCTATTTTGTTTTTTGAAATGTTGACTTCAGTTTCGCAGTCAGCACGCTCGAAAGCCCATAGATACCACGTTTGAAGTAGATCCAATATTTTTTTTAAATACTCGGCCGCCATATTGGATCCGCTATTTTGTTTTTTGAAATTATGACTTCAGATTTGGAATCAGCGCTCTGTACAACCCATAGATGTCCCGTTTCAAGTAGGTCCAATATTTTTTCAAATACTCGTCTACCATATTAGGTCCGCCATTTTGTTTTTTGAAATTCCGACATCAGATTTGGAATCAGCGCCCTCTACAACCCATATATACCCTGTTTCAAGTAGATCCAATAATTTTTTGAAATACTCATCCGCCATGTTGGATCCATCATTTTGTGTTTTGAAATTCTGATATAAGATTCAGAATCAGCACCCTAGAAAACCATATATAAGTGACCTTGCAATTCATCGTTGTACATTTTTATGTCTTTTCCGACTTTTGCCACAGAACTGGGTCGCCGGGCTCACTGTGTACAGCTTACATGTTAAGAGCCGCGAGGCAGTAGATACATATTTGCTTGATAACACCTTTGTTTCTGGTGCATTTATAGGCACAAAACGAGTTATTTCTCTTCAGAGAAGGACTCTTCTGCGCAGTTAGCTCGTATCAGGGTGAAATTTATGTAAAATGTTCATCCTAAGGTAGCAAAACACTACCAAGAATGTCAACCTTTAAATTTAATTTTTTGGAAGTTATGGAGGGAAGAGAAAAATCCAAGAAGTGTTTTTTTCGAAAACCGCTCGACCGATTTTCATCAACAAAATATATGTTGTGGAGACTGATAAGACAATTTACGAAAAAATTCCAGATAATTTTATGGCCAAAATAACAAGTTAAAAAATATGTTTGAGTGTTTCAAGAATTTTTTTTAACGTGATGTTTCTGACCTGCGCCAAACATCTTTTCGCAAAAAAATCTATACATCCCCTAAATTAACAAACTTTTTTCCTTGAACTGATTGGAGTGGTGCGCCAGAGTTGAAAAAATTAAACATAATTTTGGTATTACCATATGGAACCCTCACATAACAAATGCATTACGATATGCTGTAACAGATAGTAAAAAGTCATAAAACAGCACAGAAAGCGGTGGATACATTTAAAAAATGGCAGTCTGCCTGTTTTGGTATTGGGTCTAATTTTTGCCGAGAGTCGGGTTAAAAATGTGCGTGTGTACTAGTTTCAACACAATCCGAGAGGTGCAGTACGCGACTCGTTTTTCTTAATGACTACTGGCTTGTATTTTCTACAAAAAATGAAAATCTGAATTTCATTTAATCAGATAACAACATTCTAGAGCATGAAAAACATTACAAAACATTACAAAGCATTGCAATTTTATTGTAATGAATGCGGTACCAAAGACCAATCATTTCATTGAGAGGAAGAGGATTAAGATTTCTGCTCCATTTAAATAAAACTCAGATACAACTAATGCTTTTAATGCGTCAATTGCATCGGGTTGGGTCACCTGCGGTGAAGGCCACTTCAAGCAATGCCCGAAACCGTACGTAATTTACGTAGTTCCAGGTTCCAGTGTATACATTATTTCACGACAAATACATGCCAGTAGTTCAATCATGTTATTATCATCCATACAGTAATAAATCTTCGGGATATCAAAACATTGGAAACAAATGACAACTGCATTGTTGGAAAAGCGAAAGCGGCTCATAGTGCAACCGTGATCCCATTGTTGGCGAACTTTTCATTGCGCTTGCGTCGGTGCAGCGAACTCACAGGTTTGCAACTAACGCGCTGAAAGCGTTCTTTGTATTTGCGTTTCATTTAAATAGAGGAAAAGATTTAATCCTCTTCCTTTCAACGATATGATTGGTCTTTGGTACCACACACATTGAAATAATATTACAATTTTCTGTATGCTTTGTAATGTCTTACAATGTTGTTATCCGTTGAAATAAAACTCGTATCTTCAAAAATTAGACCACTTGCCAAAACAGGTAGACTGACATTTTTTTAATATATAATCGTCCTTTTTCTGTTAATTGTTTTCTGACTTTTCACTATCTACACTGGGATTCCGGGTTGATGGGGGCTTCGGGCACGGCCTGAACGGCCTTTACGGTGAATCGGGGTTCTCTGAAATGTTCTTCTTCTCCTACCCGCTTGTGGCTATGGCTTATAGCCACGTCTCATGACCGTGAGATGGGTGATCACGGGGCAAGATGAAATTACGACGACAGGCCCCCGAAACCCTTGTGTACCTTGAGGACACGAAGCTATACAAGGATCACAGCTTTCTGCATCCATCTCGCAAGTGCCTTACAATATTTTTGCGCTCACGGGTATGCCTTTAAGGTTACGAGCCTGTGATAGTTTTCCATCTCGGAGAGCCCCGATCACAAGGAAAGTTACTTTAACCGAATATTCTGGGTAAAGTCGTCGTAGCTCCCTTTTAAGGTCTTGATACCTCTCCAATATTTCCTCGCCTTTCCAGTGACGTTGTACTCGGCCGGAGCCGAGAATTCGATCACGAATAATTAACACTTCTCTTTTTGGACAATTGACTCTAAGAAGGTAATAAAGCACTCTCAGGGCCGCATCATGTCTGCAGATATACGTCGTGTATCTGAAAAGGCGCAGCAGCATATCAGCGCGTCCTGTCAATGGCTTGGATTTATTACGCCAGCATAAGGTCACTCATGTATTTTACATTGATGACTTAAAGGTCTATGCTTCTAGTAAAAGGAAACTTCAGAGTGCTTCAAATATCGTCAAGAAGTACACATGAGAGATTGGTATGGACTTTCGATTGGACGAGTGTGCCAAGATTCATCTGAAGAAAGGAAAGACTATTGGCGTTCCCCATGACCCTGAGCTTGTGGATATAAGTGTTATTAGACATCTTGACACTGGAGATACCTATACATACCCGAGCGTGCCTCAAAGCCACATTTAGGACATAAAATCAGTGAAAGAGTCTCTCCGAAGTAGACACAACCGTCTTTTTCGATAGATTTGATATTCAAATCTGTCGGCGTTGAACCATGTATCTGCGACTAAAATGCTTGCCGTCCCTGTTCCACTCTACTCGTGCCAGGTGGTTCAATGAACGAAGATCTGGCTTACGGCCCTTGACATTACCATAGTGAGATCATGCATATGCATAAGAGCTTGCACGTCAATTCGTCCGTTCTGCGATTACACATCTCACGCCGTCAAGGCGGACGCGGACTTCTGAATCTCCAATGTCCTCACAACCGAATTTTTCTAACTACAGCTTACATAGTTGCAATTCGCAGAGATCCTCTCCTAAAAATGGCTTGGAAACACGAGATAGTTGGGAAAGGAGCGTTCCTTTACAAAGCCGCGGACTAGGCGGCCGAGAACCGTGGCTTGAATTATAACATCGCAAGTGAGAAAAGTGCATTACTCCACCTAGATGCTTTACTTGGAAAAGCCGCAGTAAAGCAAGCAGAGGTGAAAAACATTCGCCAACAGCTACACGCCAAGAAAATGCACGGAAACTTTCACAGAAATGTAAAAAAACAGTCCTCGAATATTTTGGGTACAGTCGTTGCAGCTCTATTTTAAGATCTTGATACCTTTAATCTTTTTCTATCTCCTTGGCAGTGATGTTGTATTCGAAAGGAGCCGAGAATTCGATCACGAATATAGTTCGTTTCTCGAAGTCTTGGAAATATTTCAAAAAATTCTTCACTCGTTGTAAGCATTTTTAGAAATATTTGTCAACTATTTTCTTTTACACTTTATTCTTTTATAGTTTTTTTTATGATCTTGAAATTTTTTTTGTAGTTATTGTGCTGTTAGAATGTTACTTGATGTAAGAATTTTATTAAATATTTTTTTGTGGTTATACTGAATGTTCAAAAAAAGAACCAGAGATAATGGAAAAAAAAGTTAAAAAAGTTAGAAGTTATTTTTTTCTTTCTAAAAAGTTACAGAAAAACAAAAAAAATTTCTTGTTAATATTACACCGATCGAGTAAAGGAACATTCTATTAAATTATCGTTTTTAAATAAATAAAATGCGTTGCACATTAAGCAACTTTAAGAATGCATTCAATAATGTTATTCAAACAAATTTGCTAATTTAGGCTTATGATAAAATTGGGAATGTTTCAATTTTTATGAATAAATCATTTTTACAATAATTATAGTTGAAATTATAGTATTAACAATCATTATAATTGAAAACTAAGCTTCTTACTTACGTATTTATGCTATAAATAATGCATCTCACGAAGTTCGACGCATATGCGCCGCACAGTGTTGCCAGATTGTTCGAACACCATTACCTTACGAGGCTCTGTAAATTTGCCGTACAATTACCGTACGCGAATAAAGAAATTTACCGTACTGATCATCGTACTCAATCAACGAATATCGCACAGAATAATCGTACCCACTGATATATAGTCGACGAAATGCGCGCGTTTTTCAAATCAAATTTTGTATTTAATTATTTGCGTATTCGTGCTTGCAGGGTGTGCGATGTACTGTACAAGTCCCACCGCTAAATGTATCATAAAAAAATAAGATCGTACTCGATCGAAATTTCCGTACAATTATCGCATTTTGTTGTACGGTAGACGTAAGTCGTACATTACTCAAAATTACCGTACATGTACGATAATTACCGTACGTCTGGCAACACTGGCGCCGCATATCATGCCTATCACGAAGTGCGACTCATATGCCTCGCACGTGCGTGTCCCTTACACAGTGCGCCGCATATGCCTCGCATTCCGTGCGTGTAACGTGCCCCGTACGCTTGCTATCTGGGTTATTGTTAATTTGGAAGTCTGAAACTAACTCCCAATAGTATAATTTTATATTTCAATTGTCGCTCTTTTTTGAAAAGAAAAAGTAATAGAACTGTAGAAATTTTTTAATCCGTGGGCCCCTTAAACTCATGGGGCCTCTAGGCCATGACCTACGTTGGCCTATTGGATAATCCGGCACTGAATACCTAGCATTTAGACTATATCCAATTTTTAACGATTGTTTTGTTTAGAATTACTGACAATTGATTGAGCTTTTTACTTTCTTTTTAGCCCTTTTCTCACAAACTTACACAAGCAATGCATACTCTTTGTTTAACTTGGTTTAAAAAGAAATATTCTGAAAAGTAACTTGTAACAGTGGCATACGCCCACGCCTTTACATAAGATAGAAGATCTATATATTGTGGCGCTTTGGTCCAGCGTATCAGTTGTAAATAAACCTGATTACAGTACAGAATACGAAACGTCGCTCTGATTACGTGTCAGCGCGACTCCTTTTTAAAAACTTGAATCTTGTCTTGACCCCGTCACATTTTTGGCGATCCTGCCAGGATGGTGACAAACGATCAGAGTTGAACCGATAAAACTGCTCCACCTTGAAGCTAGAGACCTGGAGTGGGCCAAGAGAGTGAAAAATTCTACAAAATCAAGGAAGAACTCCGAGGAGATATTTATGAATTTTTCCTCGTAAAAAGCAGACAAGTAATGATATTGGTAAAACTAGAGGCTGAACTAAAGTAGCCCCTATTCTGCGTAAATCAATATTCAACAAAACCTGAAAAAGGAATATGGGTAAGCGGAATACTGCTGTAAACCCTCGGTAGAAATTCCCAGGTGATATAACCTCTATTTGTCCTAACTACCAGCTATCACAATTTCTATTATGCCGAATCCTCATGTGGCATAATTTTCATATTTTCGAATTTCTATCCCCCATAATATTTATTATTCCTAATTTTCCATTAATACAATTATTAAAAATAGAAATAATAAATATCATGGGGAATACAAATTCGAAAATATGAAAATTATGCTAAATGAGGATTCGGCATAAGAGAAATTGAGCTGCCGGATCGAATAAGGGCACATAAAATTGTTTCGACCGGAGTGGGAGGACCCCTGGAGGCTATCTGAAACATTTTCGAATTAAAATTTTTTAATCTGATATCTAGAATCGATTTTAATTAGTTTTTCACTTCAACTTGTGCTCAGCAAATCAGTTTTTGGAATTTTTAAATAAAATTTTCAGGAAATATATTTCGAAATGTCCTTCGAATGATAGAGCAAAAGTAATAAAAAATTTATTTAACAAATGGCGCTATTAATTTTTTTCTGACGCTCGGCGCACATCGGACTTCTCTAACTTCCAGCGTTTCGCTTATAAAGCCAATTTTGAGCAATAAAAAACTTACAGCGAGAAAGTTGTTAACAGCAGTACAAAGAAGTTTTCTGGAAAATTTTAGCCGAATCGAATTCATATTTAAGAAAGTATTAATGTTTTAAGTCGCTAGCGGCTAGTCGACTCGCGCGCGGAGCGTAGCGAGATTGCCAGATCCGATTCTTAATACAGTTCACCGGCTACAAAAATACAAGCTAATCAAGAAATCAGGTAATATCAAAGTATTATGAATAAATAAGTAAATAATGATATTGCATGATGTAAAATCATTTATTCATTTCATATTCTGTACATTATAATAGTTCTATTTTCGAGACAAACTTAACAAAAGCATATTATCTCTGACAATTCACAGAATAGGAAGTTGGAAAAAAATATATATTGATGTGAAATCTTTTTCCGTTCTTTAATTATCATTTATTTAAAAATATATAAATGTCTTTAATATAAATATGATGCTTTCTTTACTTATGATTACTACTGAGATCCTTGTTCATAACACTTCAGACGTTTACAGCAGAGTTTAACAGGCTCAAAAACTTTTGCATTCTGGACTTTATTTGAAAAAGATATATATTCTTCATCCTGAAAGAAATAAAGGAAATTTCGCTCATAAAATAGTGAGAAATCGTTCTCTTAGTGATTGTCACTGATTTTCAAGGAAATTTCTCTGATTCAAATTCAGAGTAAAATATCTCATATTTTTTAATTCACTTTATCGATCTTTCACTTTTTTCAATTCCACGAATTAGAAGCATTGAAAAATTCGCGGAATTAGGAATCCGATGACTCTCAACTATTAGATGTTTATGTTTGGTTTTACTTTCGTACAGTTTGTCTCAAAAATAGAACCATTCTATTGTACAGAATATGAAATACATTATTTTACATAGTGCAATATTATTTACTTTTATTATTCATTCATAATACTTTGATGTTACTTGATTAGTTTTTATTTTTGGCGCCGGTGAACTGTATCAAGAATCGGATCTGAGACTCTAGCTACAGTCTGCGCGCGAGTCGCCTAGCTGCTAGCGACTTGAGACATTAATAATTTCTTAAATATCAGTTCAATCGGGCTACAATTTTCCAGGAAACTTCTTTGTAGTTAGAAAATTCCGATGTGCGCCGAGCGCCAGAAAAAAATTAGTCACAACTTTTTTTTACAAATTTTTTTATTTCTTTTACTCTATCAGTCGAAGGACATTTCGAACTACATTTCCTAGAAATTTTATTAAAAAATTCCAAAAACTGACTGGCTGTCTTCCCACTCCTGGTGAAATAATTTTATGTGCCCTTATGCGATCCGGCAAATCAATTATGATAGCTGGTAGTTAGGACAAATAGAGGTTACGTTACCTGAAAAATCGAAAAAATAAAAATTAAGACAAATCGCTGTTCGGCAACTTGATTTTCGGTCAAATAAAACTTAGGTTAAATTGAATTTAGGGGATATTGAAGCGCTTCGTGCCTGTTCACCACCTTCCTACGAGTATGACAAGAAGAAGTTAGCAGCAGCAAGCGGTCGATTCGTCGTGCCGCCACGCCTGGTTCACCATCTCTACGCACGAGGAGGACAACCACGCAGACGCAAAAGCAAAAAGTAAGCATTAAATTGATGAAGCATTAAATTAATTGACAGTGAACTCGTAAAAGTGCGATCCCTCAAGTGTAACGTTTTAGAAAAATTAAAAGTGGAACGAAAATTGTGAAGCGTACGCGACACGGATATCCTTTTCTCGAAAGAAACAGATAAGATAGCAAACCTGGCTTCCAACGAGTACAGGAAGAACACATCCGTAGATTACGATACCCAAACGACCGACTCTGACTCGACGGACGTGATAGACGAAACTAATACACCCTTTGTTTGTAATCAACCCGATCTTTTATTAGACTTTGTGATAGCCGGAGAAATGCAAGGAAACGCGGAAAGAGCTGTAAGATTTACGGCCATCAACTTTTACGAAGAACTTTATGAAATTTATTCAATCTCAAACGCGAAATAGGACTAGAGGTAAAAGATAAAAAAATCAGTAATTCAGCAGAAGCGCAAAATCATGCAATAGAAGTGGAGATGTGGCTGCGCGAAGCACAACGCACAATAATACAGACAGGATTCAGAGCGCCAATGCGACATGCGCCTCAAAACCCTCAAAAAACATTTTTACCTTCACAAAAAGTGCAGCAGACAACACCGCAATACAGATCAACCCAATTTCGAATTACATAAGGCACCGGTACAGACAAATCAAAATTGAATTGTCACAGGTGCGGAAGACTAGGACACTTTGCTAGTCAGTGTCAATCACACCAGCAAACGAAAATTTTCAATGGGAACATCCCAAATCCGACCTCCGCAAGTCAGAAATATCTAGGAAGAGAATCAGGAAAATTGTTTAGACCACAAACAGACGAGTCAAGAGGAAATATAAGATCAGATTCACTACGAGGATATAGCCGAGTATCAGCCATATACGAAAAGCTCCAGTCAATCGTGGGACAAGGAACAAACGAATGTACTTATAGATTACTTGTAGACTCTGGGTCATCTATAAACCTTACCAGGGAAAACACAATACCGAGCTGTACCACCCCTTTTTAGATGAAAAAGAACTTCCTTATGGGCCACGATAAACACATATCCACGGAAGCAGTATACGTGAACTATTTAAATAAAAAACATCTTTTTCACGTAGTTCACAACGACTTCCCATTACCTGAAGAAGGTATAATAGGAATACCTTTTCTCACAAAATTCCAAAGTTATGTTCCTGGGAAAACCACAAAGGTGAACAACATCCAGTTAGAATCTGACCTAGATGCAGACGTTTGGGTCAAAGAAGGCGACAATGTACCGTCCGGGATTTACTGGATACAGAATGGGACATGATAGGCACCCTTTTTTAATTATTCTGATAGGCTGATAAGAGTGACTGCACCAAGCTACGAACCCATCGATAGAATAATCAAAATCTCGGAAGAGGAAATAAAGAAAGCTGAACGGACTAATAACCCAAGGATTCTGAATTTGTTAGAAAAAACCAGCACAGAGCACGTGGAGTCAGAACTGGCCAATCCCATTTGGCAGATCATTTCTCAATACATCGATGTACATACTTTAGACGGTGATACCATACCTTGCACTAATTTAACCGAACACGAGATTATTTTGAAATTCGATAAAATTGTCAACATAAAAGCCTAACGACCGCCAGAAAGCCAGCAAAATTTTGTGAAAGAAGAGGTTGCTTCTTTACTCCAGCAAGGTATAAGGTCTTTAAGCTCACCTTTTAATTCGCCAATATGGGTCGTACCCAAGAAGGGTGGCAAATTACGAATGGCTACAGATTACAGAGAAGTAAACCTGAGCCCTGAATTGGAATACCTGGGACACCTTATCACCACTGAAGGTGTGAAGCCTAATCGAAATGAAGTTAGCGCAGTAAGATGATTTAAAACACCCAACAACGTGAAACAAGTTCAATGCTTCCTAGGGTTAGCAGGTTACTACCGGAAGTTCATAAAAAATTTCTCGCACATAGCCAAACTCCTAACCGAACTCCCAAAATAGGACAAGCCGTTTAAGTGGGCTACAAAACCTCAACTAGCGTCTGATCAACTTAAGAAAATGTTTATGTACAAGACCAGTACTGTGATACCCTGACTATAGTAAAGAATTCGTGTTCACCACCGATGCCATACGTGACTGGCCGTGGTATGAGCCACGCTACACTTGAGACAGTAGCTCCTCGGAAAATATTTAGGAATATAAACTGACCACTAAGTCCTGAAGTATCTTCACAATGTAAAGAATCCTTCATCCAGTTTACTACGCTGGATATTATGTTTGGGAGAGTATTCGTACAAGCCGATTAAGCACATGAAAAGGAAAGAAAACAAGGTGGCTGACTGTCTTTCAGGAATGTTTCCAATAAGAAGGGACCCCTTACAGGAAGCTATGAAGAATGTCGAGATAAGTCCCGAGGAACTGGAATCCAGACTACCCGATATAGAGATATTTGACGCCTCCGGTGTTGAAAAAAGACTTGACAACTCCACCCCCACGTCAGATAAACTTGGAGAAGCCATCCGTGAAGGAAAAACAGAAACCAAGGATCATTAGCGAGGTGCTAACAGGAAATGATAGGGAAGCGTAGAGAGACGGAACGCCCCCAATACCGACGGGAGAAAACCTCCCCGAATAAGATAGGGAGTTGTACGAGCAGTTCCAAAATTGGCTCAAGGAAAAAGGCGATAACAATGCCTTGAAAAAGCCGAATGCAGGAGGAAAACTGTGGAGAAAAACTGAAAAACGACCGTCGAACGATAAGAATTGAGAAATCCTGCCAGTCTATGATGAAAGAACGTTGTTTAACTGAATTAACGAAATAGTAGCGGACTTTAGGAATCGGAAATTGTCTATAGCCAGGTTACACTTTATGGATCCCACCATAACACCTTCGGAAAAAATTAAAATTGAACAATTCATCCACTTCTTTAGCCGAAAACATCAAAATTACTTAAATATTCACTACTGATTTTCACCATTAAACGAACTGATTCAACAGGAGAAACTCGAAATACTAAAGGAAGCACATAGCTCTATTTCTAACCAACACTTTGGCGAAAATAAAGCTATAGATAAAGCCAAGCAGTTGGGAGAATGGAAAAATATGGAAAATGATATTTGCCTGTTAACCCTAATGATGAAGTGGCAATGGACATTTTCAGGCCTTTTTCTATCAAGGAAAACGGGAACGAATACATACTCAGTGTACAAGACCAACTGACTAAATATTTTATGCTGATACCACAGAAAGATGCTAAGGCCAAATCCATTATTGAAGGACTCTTCGATCATTTTATTTATATATTCGGAGCCCCGAAATCTATCTTGACAGACCAAGGAGCAAACTTTGTTTACGAGCTAGTTCAGAATTTCGAGAACCTGTTCAGAATAAAGCACGTGGAAACAACTACCTATCACCCTCAAAGTAACGGTAGCTTAGAAAGGGCTCATTCTGTGCTAAAAGATCTACTAAGAACCTGCATGTAGGACACGCGAACCGAGTGGGACCAAGTATTAAAAATAATTACTCTCGCTTACAACACAATCAAGCAAGATCGAATTGGAATAAATCCATTCCAAGCCACTTTTTGGCACATCGCTAAAACTCTGTTTGGGACTTTAAGTAATAACGACCTCGAACATATCAACGTAGAGTACGTTATTGGAATCTTGTTCGATTAATTACGGTGAGTTAAAAACACAATTAAAGAAAGAACTTAGTAACGCCGAGCAAATCAGAAGAAGCCTCAACAACAATGCGAGGAATTTATTCGTGACAACAAAAACTTAAACTGGTGAAATTTTGATAGACGAACTAACAGAGGACATTAATACATTATTAACAGCAATAAATAACGGGAAGCATGGAATTGTGCACCCTCAGATTTTAGCACCGCAAATGCAAACGGACACCATTCGGGGATTCGAGACAATACATAGAACTAGATATCACCTCGATGCCAACCCCGAGAGTTATCAGCACATTATCGACATCAGTGAGGTCAAAGTAGCGACTGTCAAAAAATCCCTCATATATGTCAACAAAATACCCATATTAGAAACAGAAGAGTACATTATCAATCATATAATCCCTATTCCACAAAAAGTACAAAACACCCACCTTGCACTCATCCCAGAACATGAATTTATATTCCAAACTAAAACTGGATACGTACGTACTGACAAAGACACACTAAATAAATGTAAAGACTTAGCTAAATACAAAATTTTCCATCGAAGCTAACCAGATTATAGGTTAATAGACACAGAACATTGATCTTGTATGCGAAAACTCATTAACCCCAGTAAAGTTAACCGAAAACACTCTAGTTCAAAGACCAGACTTTACAATTCTGACCGATAATGTACAATTGTATTTAGAAAGAAACATAGAGTATACAAAATCTTATATAAGCAATAAAACATATAATGTACCTTACGATCAAAACTCACTAGATACATTAGAGGACCATTTAATTACTCTACCTATACTCTGTTCCTTGAGAGAAGGTCCTGAAAAACGACCAATTTTGGTTTTCTTCGCGCAGCCTATTGTTAAATTTTTCAAGAAGACGGAATTTCTTGACATGCTTCAGCCAATCCTAAGTAAAGTCCTTCAACTTCATGAAAAACTCTTTTCTTGATTGATTTACGACCTCGGTCGACAGTCTGCTTTTTCACTGATATCTGTTTCGGCAACCTTACCGCAGCTGGGGTCTTTTCACCACAGACAGGTCAAAGGAAGAAAATTTAATAACTGTCAATTTTGCAATTATCGATTTGAAAATAATATAATCAGCATCTACGAATTTTTCCGATTCCAATAATATATTACTTGCTTCGGAAAGTTGAAGATTTGAAGAAGTTTAATTGAAGAAACTTTAGCTCAATATTTAATTTAATATCGATTAGTTCTCCAATTTTCAAACATTATGGACAAATTCCATGTCGTTGGAATCGGAATAATGTGTACATTTTGAATATATTACTTTCAAGTCGGTGATTGGAGAAATATAAATTTTTGCAACTCGAGACTTGCACGCGGTGAGGTCCTTTTCTTTTATGGCTAACATCTAGTAAAAATCCTTCGAAAAATTTGAGAAAGAATCCCAAGGAGAGTAATAAATATTTAACTAGGACCAATGGACCAATGAGAAGAGAAACGAAGAAACTACGTGTAAAAAATGGTAAGAGCACTCCTCCATGAAGAAATCACAACCCCCATGCGCGTCTGTAGGACCTTCTCTCGGAGAACAGAGTATAAAGAAGTAAACGTCGATGTACTAAAACAAATGAGACTGAGTTTGGACGATACTGAGAATTTGTTAAGTAAAATAGGGAGTCACCATCGGCTTTCAACATGGTCAGAGAAAGCTTTCGAATGGTTAAATTACCTAGGATATGCTAGTATAATATTAGTTCCGCTATATACAATCTATAAATGCGGATTCTGGGAATTGATATCAAAATGTATCCCAAAAAAGTTTTGTGTATTCTGCGTGAAGACCAATGTGCATAATGCTCCTGCGCCAACTGTTGATTACTCTAACGTACCGCCAGTAGAAGAAACATCTCTGCATATGAAAAATAAGAAGGTTACCTTTTATTAAAAGGGTTTAGGGACTGAGCTCTGTCTAACAAGGGGATTGTAAAAGTGGCATACGCCCACGCCTTTAGATAAGGTAGAAGGGCTATATATTTTAGCGCTTTGGCCCAGCGCATCAGTTCTAGATAAACCTAATTACTGTACAGAATAAAGAAACGTCGCTCTACCTATATAAGTCACAAACTTATATAGGTCAATCTTCAAAAAGCTTCAAGTCTGAATTTAAAATTGATCGGATTTTAATTCCTCTTTGCATATTATGTAGCCCTGCAGTCCCTGAACTGTCTTTCCTTTATATTTATTTTTCTAATGCCTCCCTTTCTCTTCCTAATTTGCCGAGACTATGCGCCTCCTATTTCAGATACTACAGATACAGAGTTCGTAGTGGAAAGATGTTGTCTTCGTGAGAAAGACTGTACTGTCAGCACTCAACGCGGCCGGAACAATAGGCTCCCCAACGGCAGTGTCAATGGGATGGATGCGAAGCTGTGGTAGCTTTTATCCGAGCCTTATAATAAAAATGGTTATAAAACAATTAATAAATATTAACTTTGTACTAAAACGAGATATCCTACGGGTTCTACGTAAAAAATTACTGAAGGAACTGGATTTTAGGCTCATGCAGGACTCTGAGGCATACACAAAGACTGTGGCAAAAAACCAACCTTATTGGCCCTCACTTAAAACAAATTAGTCAATGACAAAAACAATTGGACTTCCAGTAATATATGAGATTCGAAACTTCACTTTTTTGACATAACCTAATTAAGATACACATATCAAAATCAGATTTTACAACTATTAAATAGATCCTTCCGAAATTTTACATAAATCATAGTTTATTTCGATCATTTGGAAAGGAAAAAAACAACAAATTAACTTTGTCCACTTTGCTCCGTTAACCTGTTAGCATTTTCAATTTCCTCTCCACTAACAGTTGGCTCTAATCCGCAAGCTATTTCTTCTTCTCTGATGAAGGCAAGTTTTTTGGCTTTTTGCTTAAAGAACTCTTTCTGTTGCGCCTTCAGTTCAGTTTTGTAAGCATCCAATTTTTCTTGCTTGACCTTTTTACAGTGCATTGCTGCTAATTTCCTCACGGAGTCTTTTCTACTCACAAAATAAAACTTCCTAAAAGGAAAACAGAAATATTATGAATTACTCTAATAAATATTCATTTTTTCATAAAAAGAGATCTCGTCACTGATCCCATTTGAAATCTGACAGGCCAATCAATCTTGTTATGTAAGCATTTATTTGACGAGCATTCACAAAATTTGACCTGCTCCATATATCACGTTACCCTTAAAAATTACGGACGACACATTCAATACATTCAATATTTTTCAAGTTGACATTTCTGTCTTACCGGAAATACTTATAAGTACTATCAGTATACCCTCTTTTTCTGTTTATAATTTGTGGTAACTGTTTCAAAACTTTGTAAAGATACTTTAAAAATGAATTAATTCGTGGACTGAGGATGAGAGATAGAACTTGAAGCAATTTTGGTTATAAAATACATCATAAAAGTTTATATAAGGATGAGATTGGTCCCAAAACACTTTTTTTTTTTGGTAGAGGACAAGTACCCCCTACCCTTCCAATTTGTGAGGTTCCCGCAGAGATTTTATTTTTTTCTTTCAAATCGGTCAGTATTAGCACGTGTTCCCGGACCTTCGAAATTAAAATGGTATTGTAAAAGGGAAAAGCTGAGTTTTCGGAAAATTGTGAAAATAACTAGTTGTTATTACCTTTTCTTAAATTGAATTGCAGTCATTCCTTGAAATGTTCAAGAAATACTTCCTTTTTTGTGATTTTTAATTTTGAAGCCCATCCCCAATCTCTTTGTATTGCGCCCTAAAAATGTCTCAAAAAACTGAGAATAGCAGTTTTATATAAAATTCATGCTAAAGCGATTTTTTTAAACTTTTACAACATGAAATACTTTTATTCGATAAGTGACTTAAGTGATTGTGAATCATGAAAAATTAATATTTTCTGGTATTACTGAGAACACGAAGAAATAATAAGGAAACCGAACTGCCATGGAAAACCTTTTTTGCAACACCCACCTCAAAAGCTGACGTTTTCATGCTTCTAAATGGTGCCTAAAGGACCTTATTTGAGCAGCCTGTGTGCGAAACAATTTCCGCGCATGCGCAGTTTGGAGATGGCTTACTTCAGGCACTGGTGAAAAAGCTGCGCATACGCACTTTCGAAATGAGGTACTTTAGACACTGGCATAGGTAACTTTAAACACTGGTTTTGATATCTTCTTGAAATAAATTTAGATTTAACTTGAACAAATCTTTTAATGATTGCCATCTGACAAGAGCAACAGCACGGTAAGTGCCAGACCTGTGAGTAGTAATCACTGTTCGCTGAGTGCGCAAGCGCAACGTGTCCTCTCACGCAAGGGAAATTGCGAGTGAGACAGCTTCGGATAATAAGGTATGATTTTCAGTTTATGCGAGTTTGTTTTCTTTTGCAACCGACATAAGCTTTTCGAACTGTCAAGTAAAATCAGAAAATCGAAAAACTTTTGTCGGTTGCAAAAGAAAACGAACTTGCATAACCTGATGGACATACCGTTTGCTCCTAACAAATCGCATACACAGAGATCTTTCTCCCTATTATTCCTTTGCGAGACACACCTAATTAATGTGGAGTATAACATTTTTGGTGTATTACATTTTCCAATTGTTTAAACAATGTCCATTTGTTTATATAAATTTGAATTGGTAATCACATAAATATTTTCAATTAACGCTAATAAACTCTTACACATCGCGTTTACTGAATGTTTAGATTGATTTACAATTGAAAGAAAAAAACATTCCTCACAAACGAAAAAGGATCTAACTAATTTTTCTACTAAAATCCATTTTCCACGATGTATATTCTATATGCGTTTTCGGGAAATTAAGTATAGTTCTCCTCAATTTTTATTATTAGATAATTTCCCTCTATTACTTTTTGACCTAAGGTAGTTCACGTCCGCGAAATTCTTCCAAAAGTTTCAACTGAATCAGATTCAATATACGTGTCTAATAACCATACATCGAAACTTTTGATTAGTTTTGTATATTCTCAACTTCTACAAAAATAAATTCCTCGTATATATTACAGGCAAAGTATATAATCTTGATTTTATATATAATGATGCAGTTAAAGAAGGAAAACAATGGAATTTGCAAGTTCCCTATCGTTGTCGTTCTGTAACACTGAAGATGTTCCAAGTCCTTAATATAAAATCTCTAAACGTTATTGTCGTTTTCGATTATGACGATTTTCGAGAGTAACGTTTTTCGTAACGCTTGCCTACTGTGGGCCGCTCATATCCTCTCCGCTCAACAGTAGTGTGTGTGCCTGTACGTGGTACTGCATTTCAAATCAGTGATGGTTATTGAGTCAACTTTATCTGCGCATGTCAGCACTGTTATGAATAATAAACGAATAGAATCGAATTGTAGTTCGATGGGATCGGGCCTTAGATAGAGCATAATATAACCTCACTTTATTTAAGTATGCTTATGTGTACCTTAAAACTTGAAATCTGTAGCACTGTTCCTGATCATTAAATTTTTTTCTAAAATGATGCTGAAGAAAAGTAAATCATGAATAGCCAATATCCCATGTAAAGATATAAATTTGAAGCGTATAAAAGTAAAAGTGAATATTTATCTCAATAAAGAATAAATATTATATTATTCTCTTTAATAATTTATACATTCTTCATTTTTGTAATTTTCTTTTTGTATAAAGAGTATGTAATCTAATTTTTGTGAATTAAACTCCAGAGCTCGAGACTCGGAAAAGTCCACTATTTATAAATTAATGTTTATTGAATGTTTATGTAACTTTTGTCTCGGAGGTATTATATTTATACATAGAAATGTAATATTTATTCATACAAAAGGTATTTAGAATTATAAAAATATTTTGAATTCTTAACCTATAAATTCAAACTGATATTATTATTATATTGCTATAATTGATGTCACTCATGGTTTACTAACTTCTGTTTATAATCACTATTTCTACAGGAATGTGTGCAAAGGATATAACACTCGATATGGCAATTCGAAAAATATATAACAATAGTTAACAAGCGCGCGAACGATTACTTATAGGTTAGGATACCATGTTGTCGTACTTATACAACATCATCGACTCTTCTTACTTAAGTACCCAGAACTAGCCACAAGAATAAAAGAGCAGAATCTAGCAGATCAAAAATGCTCAATATCTGCAAACAGATTGCTACGAAGACCTGATTGATACTGGAGGTATGGGTGCAAGGGATAATGAACATCAAGTACCGGATCCACTAGAACCACATTCGGACATTGATAACGATGATCTGAACAGCGAAATCCTACAAAAACTACAGCACCTTGAAAGGAATTTTGGTCATGCTTCACGAGAGTTCAGACATGTAGAACCAACACAAAGGCATTCTCTGCCCAAGATGAACATCAAAAATGATCTGCGTGCACTAATAGAACACCTGAACAGTAAGGTTTCACCTATTTATTTGAACGCAACACGAACTGCGTTAGAGGTGCAAACTCTGGTATACTGTACAGCTGTGGCAACCGTTAAAACAGTGGGCCGCAGAACTAGGCCTACAAATGCAGTCTTTGCTACAGGAAGGGAGCGAGAGCCACCATGAAAGATTAGGTAGGATATGGATGTCAGCAAAGTAAGGTGCAAAATGGGTCGACTGACTCAATATAAAAAAGGAAATAGAACCAGAAAGCTGATACACCATGTTCCTAAAACCATCCACCCTCGGTACATCGTGACATTAACACCAGCAATATTGGATGAGATTATAGACGCCCAACGGCAAAGGCTTGATATTTTTACTGCTAGACTGCGTCGTTACAAAAAAAAAGTAGTGCAAGAAGGCAACAAAATCGAACCTTGCAGGCAGATCGAAGAAGGTTCTATCGTGAACTGAGTGTAAAGCAAAAAAACCAGCAAGACACCAAAACGCCACAACTTGAAGACATGACTACCTATTGGTCGGGACATGGTGCACAACTTCTGGTACAAGTACCTAAGTACTGTGCATCCTGCGATGGCACGATGTTTTCTGAAGATCATCGAACAACCAGATCTGATGCCAGGCTTTATGCTCCAGGGTACTGCGTGTATGTTGCCTAAAATACCAGATGCTCAAAATCCATCTGATTTTCTACCGATAGCCTGTCTCACAACAATATATAAATGTCTTACAGCTATCATAGCAGATAAGGTATATTCTCATTGCGACGAGAATGACATTCTTACAGAAGAACAAAATGGATGTTTTAAGAACTCGCAAGGCAGTAAAGATCTAGTCACGATAGACGCTGTTGCCATGACTCAAGCTCGTAAACATCAAAGAAACTTGTACATGGCATACATTGACTACAAGCAAGCGTTTCCTTCCGTACCACATGACTATTTGCTTGAAATCTTAAAAATATACAAAATTCGTCCACGCATCATTGACTTCCGAAGTCGTGCGATGATGCTGTGAGGTATAAGAATCAAGTATTTTGATCATGGACAATCAAGGATAAGTAGATCAATACGCATTACAACGGGTATATTCCAAGGAGACTCCTTCAGTGCATTATGGTTCTGTTTAGCGTTGGACCAACTGAGCAAAACACTAAATAGCATGTATCATGAGTTCCGAATACACGATAACGAGGATGATCATCAAGTGACCCATCTTCTGTACATGGATGACCTGAAGCTATATGCTAGTTTGGACCAGAAACTGCAGAGATAGAGAACGATTTCGAGAATGACATCGAGGCAATGGCTGCGGTGGAGTCAAATCAATACCTGGGTATTCTCGAATCTAAGGGTATTTAGCATACGATAGTTAAGAAAAACCTAACGACTGCCTTCACTACAAGACTCAGATTGGTTCTAAAGAGTCCTCTTAACTCGGCAAACAAGATCAGGGCAATCAACACCTATGCTATCCCTCTCCTCACGTACTTCTTTGGGCTCATCAAATGGTCGAACACAGACCTCGAACGATTGAACAGAATCATCCGCGTAGAAATGATGAAGCACCGAATGCACCACAGTAATTCGGCGATTGAAAGGGTAGTTCTACCACGACATAAAGGAGGTAGAGGCATTGTAGATGTTAGGAAACTGTGTGAGTCACAAGTTATACAATTGCGAGACTATTTTAACAGCAAGCCATATGTTTCGCTTTACAACACCATCTGTAAAGCTGATCTTGGCTACACGCCCTTGAATTTGTCCTCAAAGGAGGCCTTGAGTACCAGGACAGAAACCATAGAGAAATTAGAAACGCAATGGAGACAGAAAGCCAACCATGGCGAGCACCCCAAAATGTTAGATCAACATGAAGTGGATAGTGAGGCATCCAATATTTGGCTGAGAAAGGGCGTCCTGTATCCAGAAACGGAAGGATTCGTTATTGCGATACAGGACAGGGTTGTCAGCACCAGAAATTATCGCAAACACGTGCTACATCAAGACGTGGTTGACCGGTGCCGGTTATGTGGAGATACCAACGAATCCATTGAGCACATTATTGATGGTTGTCGCGTAATGGCTCAAAGAGAATATACGCACAGGCATAATGATATGGCGGGAATCATACATCAACAGCTTGCCCTAAACCTAGGACTCTTAACAGAATGGATGCCTTTCTATAGATACATTCTAATGCCCGTTTTAGGAAACGAAGATTACATCTTATATGGGGATATTACTATCCAGACGGATCATTACATCCAAGCCAATCGACCGGACATCATAATGCGAGAAAAAAAGGTGTAAGAGTCTATTTCATCGACATTGCTTGTCCACTTAACCGAAATTTGCTGGCAACCTATACAACCAAGATCCACAAGTATATCGAGTTAAGGCATGAAGTAAAGACAATATGGAGGAATGTGAAACATGCATCTATTCATCCTATCGTGATTTCGGCTACAGGCAATGTGCACGCAGGATTCACTGAACATCTTGAACATTCAGGAGTCAGTAGTGTACTGACAGCAGCTCAGAAGGCAGTTTTATTAAACACCTGTCGCATTGTAAGAAACTTTCTGTACCATCAGGAAGCAAGCGACTGAAAACCTATAGAGTGATGCATGGTAGCTCTAAGAAAGCATCCAGAGGCGACTGTTGTCACCACCAACACTCACGGCCGCTGTGTAAGAATAACATCGGTAAAAGCCGACCTGCAAACTGCATCACGCTTATAATTTTGTACCTAAAACATGATCGCAAATGATGTTCTACATCGTTATAATTTAACTAATTATATCCTTATCTCAACAGTCACTTGACTTAATCTGTGGCTATGATGGTCAACCGGGCTCATTTTAACCCGAGAACACTTATGCAAAAATATAATATCAATCATAATAATATTATACTAATATTATGTAGCGACCCAATCGCCCGAGAGCAACTTAACCCAACGAATTATGCGGATGCTGATACTTATCAGCTAGATGAAGACGCTACAGATATTTCACTCTTTCGTAACTTTTGCCAAACGCAAAAATTGCCTGCTCCAGAGGAAGCGTGTGCACTAATTACTGCTGAAGAAGTAAAGAAAGTTATCGCTAGAACTAAGAACTATTCAGCGCCACGGCCAGATAAAATCAACAACTTTTAGTGGCAGAAGTTCACTTCTACGCATCGACATCTAGGTCCTATATTTACTACTTTCTTAAACGGAGAACAACCCATTCCGTAGTGGCTAGTGGAAGGATGCACGGTATTAATCCATAAGACCGGAGATTTGTCAAGTTCACAGAAGTACAGGCCCATAGCTTGTTAAAACACTAGCTGCAAGCTATTTACTGGCATCCTCAAAGAGATGATATTAACATCTATCGAACCGGTATTGAGTGCAATAGTTGAACAACGTGGATGCAAAAAAGGGCTGGCAGGGTGCAGGGAGTACCTGCTAATCGACGCAATCTGTCCATTGCTTGGATAGACTACCGTTAGGCATTCGATAACACGATCCATGAGCTAATTATCAAGCTCCTGGAGTGCCTGAAGGTGCATCCAAAAATAGTGAGAAACATAAAAGAGCTCATGCTCTAGTGGCGGACAAAATTTGTCACAACATCTGACAAAAGGCAAGTGACTACCAGCTATATCACATATAAGAGAGGGTTCTTTCAAGGAGACTGGCTAAGTCCGATACCTTTCTGCATCTTCCTCTTGCCTTTATCTATTGTGCTTCGATGCAAAAGCTCTGAATACTTCTGTGAACCGCCGATCAGAAGAGAATATAAGTTCAACCACCTTTTATACATGGACGACCTTAAACTCTTTGCTTTCTCGAAAGACGATCTTAAAATCCTTGTGGAGGCGGTGAATAGGTATTCTGAAGCGATTGGCATGAGCTTCGGACTGGACAAGTGTGCTTGCGTCCACCTACATCAAGGTAGAGTAGAGTCGAGATGAAGGGGGTAGGGGCTTGCTAAGCTTGTAATGTCTTTATCCAAGAGCAGTTCTGGCTACAGCCTGCTCAGTTCTAAATAGAACAGATTCTCTTATGCGACTCGTAAATCAACATGAAGTTGCCAATGCTGCGGCGTTTCTATACCTTTGGTGCTCAAAAGTCGTGTATAGGAAGCAGAACATACGCTTCTACTAAGAGAACATTCTGACAAACACCTTCATCGTTAATTCTACGGCATCATATGTAGTGAAGAGCTCTCGATGAGTCTGTCCGACATGTTACTCACGTTTGCAGGATTGGGATCGGAGACTGACGGATTTCTTCTTGCCTGTCAAGATGGTGTTATAGACACTCTAGCTTACCGCGAGCGCGTAATGCATGTACCTGTAGGCGATACGAATTGCCGAGCATGCAAGCAAGAGACAGAAACACGTGAACATGTTTTCAATGGATGCTGAAAGTATGCATTCTGCGGGTACATAAAGAGACAAAATGCGGCTTTAAAAGTGTTATGATATCATCTTCGGCACTTCTATGGTGTTAATCTAATGCCTGTCCTGTCATACGACCAAGGAAAACTCAAGTCCTCTGTGGAGAATGATCAGTGTAAGATCTATTGTAATTTCTCATTCCCAAGCACTCAACGTGTCAGAGCTACGAAGCCTGATATTGTCCTCCAAGATCTGAGGACGATGATAATTTACGTGATTGAACTCTCGGCACCATCTGGTGGTAATATCACGGCAAAGAAAGAAGAAAGACGGGCGAAATATGAAGCACTTCTTTTCGAGCTGAGTAGGCTGTACCAAGGCTACAAAGTCCATCATGAGCCGGATGCAAAAAGCTGTTCTTCTGGGATCATTTCACCTGGTCCGTCAACACTATTCCTCATAACGTTTACAAAGTATGATAGCTCTGAAGGAGTATCCAGAGATTAAACTTTCATCTCCAACTATGCCGTCTGCTACGTTAAGTCATTTGCGTCTAGATACCGCACTCCAAGGAACAGTGTTGTACGAAGTCTCTTGCGAAAATTTCCTGTTCTTGCCTACCTTCTAGGACAGAAGAAGCAGAAGTGGATGACGTACACGTTCTCGTTGCATCGGGATTGGTTGCTTTAAGGAACCAGAACCTTACCTTCTTGAGACTAGAACTTCTCAATACAGATCTGCAAAAAATGGATTGCGATTGTTGTTGGCCAACTAAGGGACATTTCCGATGTAATTTTCCACGTAGAATCCGAATCCGAGGTCAGAATTTTTCCAGCACGTCAGATTTTTGAGATATCCTAACCTAAAATTGCGAAAACTGCGGTTTTTTGGTATATTTGAACTTATGTTACTTCGCAAAAAAATTTTATTTCTAAAATCGGGTGATGCCAAATAAAAGTTCAACTCTCGAACTTTGGAAAGCTTTTTTAAAATTAAAGATAGCATTTTTCTAATATACAGAAGGTTTCAGTAGGTAGACTTATCGGTAAGATGATGCACATCAGAAATAATCTTCTTATCTCAGAATACCAAGCAATGGATATTAAACAGCAGGTTGATTTGGCGTGGAGGAACGTCGATAATGAACATCAGTTAGAGGAAGTCGCATCAGACGATCAAGCAGCGGAAATTGATGTTTTACCTCAAACTAATGATGATCCATATTTATCAAATCTTCCAGAGAGAAATGGCCTTATTCAACCAGAGGCAGAAGCAAAGGTTCAGCACCCAAGAAGGCGATTAAAATGGGCATACCGTATGAACAGAGACGTTATGCGCCTTTATTTTTTGGTACTGGATTCACTAGAACCACATCCGGACTACTACATATATGTTGCCTAAAAAACCAGACGCTTAAAATGCATTTAAATTTCGAACGATAGCCTGTCTTCCAACAATTTATAAATGTTTTACAGCTATTATTGCGGATAAGATATATTCTCACTGCGACGAGAATGGCATTCTTACAGAAACACGTAAGGGATGTTTTAAAAACTCGCGAGGCAGTAAAGATTATGTCACCATAGATGCTGTGGCCATGACTCAAGCTCGTAAACATCAAAGGAACTTGCACATGGCATACATTGGCTACAAGCAGGCCCCGATGTCCCAATGCAGTTTTCCAATGATATCGACATGGAATTTAGAGTAGATAAATGCAGAACAGTGCATTTAACCGGATGGGAATTATATACCGCAGAGCTAGAGAACGAGCTCGAGAATGACCTCAAGGCGAAGACCGTGGCGAACACACCAGCCTTTTCGGCAAGACCACCTTTGCAGATAGTCGTTAACACCAATATGAGAACTAGGAAATCAAAAATCTTCCAAAAAGTCTTTCGCAGGATGAACAAATTAGCTTAGACTAATACTGCTCTCCCCGATTTGCTCAGCAAAGATGTTAATGTCTGCACTGAACTGTGT
The DNA here is from genome assembly GCA_011634705.1 of Andricus grossulariae. Classification (NCBI taxonomy): domain Eukaryota; kingdom Metazoa; phylum Arthropoda; class Insecta; order Hymenoptera; family Cynipidae; genus Andricus; species Andricus grossulariae. The sequence goes on along the minus strand of JAABKJ010007545.1, from coordinate 214,416,825 downwards.
AGTTTATGAGAAGGCGGTCTCCCTGCTTAGCGGCAATAGAAGTAATTATACTACAGTTCACCTGAGTAAGACTCGCAAGCGTATTGAAGAGTTTCAGTTTAAAATTAAAACGGCGAGATAACATTTATCAAATGTTTAGTTTCTGATTAGCTACATAGCATCAAATGCAAAATTCACTCCAAAAGTTTGGACACTTGTTCGAAGATCAAGAAAAGCAAATTACACGCTGAACAAGTGTAAACTGTTGACCAACACGCAGTGCTAGACGCTACAAATAAAAACTTTTTCATTCCACCTTTTCTACTTATCCTTTCTGTCTGTTCAATAAACGTCATCCAACTTTTGCCAAAGGCAACGCTTACAACTTCCTTAGGAACTGTTCCCACGAATTACTGCCAAAAAAATTTATCACGAGAACTAAGAACTTTTCAGCGCCAGGGCCAGATAAAGCAACCACTTTTGGTGGGAAAAGTTCACGTCTGGACACCAACATCTGGCTTGTATATTTACTACTTTCTTAAACACAGAACAACCCGTCCTGCAGCTGTTCATGGAAGGATACACGGTGCTGATTCCTAAGACCAGATATTTGTCAAGTCTCAGAAAGTCTTGCCCATAGCTTGTTTAAATACGAGTTACAAGCTATTCACTGGCATCCTCCAAGAGAGGATATTAACACCTATCAAGCCGGTATGGAGTGCAATAGTTGAACAACGTAGATGCAAGATAGGGCTGGAAGATTGCAGGAGAACGTGTTAATAGAATGTATTACCTAGGACTCGGTCAGGTTTCGACACAATCTGTCCATGCCTTGGATTTACTACCGTAAATCATTCGATAATATGAACCATGGGCCGTTTGAAACAGCTTATGTTCTTTTGGCGGACAAGATTTTTCGTAACATCTGACAAAAGACAGGTGACCACCAGCTATGTCATCTGTAAAAGGGAGGTCTTCCAAAGAGACTCCCTCAGTTCGATATTTTTCTGCCTCTTCCGCTTTCCTCTATCTATTATGCTCCAAGGGAATAGATTTGGCTACTTATGTGGCCCGCCAAATAGAAGAGAAAATAAGTTAAACCACCTTTTATATATGGACGTCCTTGAACTCTTTGTCTTTTCGAAAGAGGACCTTGCCAACCAGGTGGCGGCGGTTGGTAGGTACTTTAAGGCAATTGACACAAGCTTTGGATTGAACAAGTGTGCCTGCGTCGACCTACACAAAAGAAGATTAGGAACTATATTTTTGCGTGAAGATCAGGATGTTCAACTCATAAGTTGAAATACCATTTAACATCTTGGTAATGGAGAGACATTTGCATATCTTGGAATACCGCATGCGGTAACCCAAGATATGCGTGTGATAGAAACAACTCTTCAAAAAAGGTATCACCAAATTCTCAGACAAATTTAGACTTCCGTATCTCTTACGCGACTCGTACATCAACATGAAGTATTCAATTTTGCGTCGTTTCTATACCGTGCCCCAGAGGAGCTTGGCCTCCCATTTAATTCCAGCGACACCACACATGGCCTAGCAGCACTAATACCTTTGGTGCTAAAAAGTCGTGTACAGGAAGCAGAACATACGCGTCTACTAAGAGAACATGCTAACAAGCACCTTCATGGTCAATTCTACGGCATACGTTGACAAGAGCTATTGACAGGTCTGTCTAACATATTTAGCAAGTCTGCTAGATTTAGATCGGAGACTAATGTATTTCTTTCTGTCTGTCAAGACGGCGTTATAAATTGAAATATACTAGATACAGTGACCAGTCGATGGATGTAAAGCGGATAATTCAGTTCAAAATAATCCGAGTACAGTTACGACGCTACGATTCATTTCGACATAACTCGTCATGAATCAAGATAAATTTAATGAGAAATGAAGTCACCGATTCCTGCGAAATTCTTGCGACCAAGTTAGCAATTAACTCGCAAACTTGTCAGGGCATCAATCGACGACTTCCATGCGAGAAAATTGATGAGCGAGTTACAATTGATCGAAATTTGGCATGGCGGCGTTGTACTGTGCCCACATTGTTATTTTTCTGGTGTCCGATTATATTCTTCAAATATAGTGACAAAAACACTGATCAAGTGTTCTACATAAATCAATTATACCATGAATTGTCGTTAACCTAATTAACCCTCTGTTGATGCCCTGGGTGAGCAGCCACCCCGAGGTAGTACAAAATTGATTTTTTTAATTTCACCTAATTATGAGGAAATGCCCATACTAATGCGGTTTTTTCTATTTTAGATAATTTTTGATCATTTTTAGACATTTATTTTGTTTAATCTTTTACCCCTGCATGGTTAAAAAGTATGTATTTTAAACAGTTTTTATCTCTGAAATAAGTTATGGGTGGCTACACACCCAATGCGCCAAGAACAAGTCGCCAGAAGATGTGCGTCATCAGAAGGTTAAAACTTCAACTAATGTGCAGAACGAATACCAACCACTCCGAAATTCATTAAAGAACTATACGAGAGTTTAAAATGACCTGGTGGCGATAGGTTATGGACACGCTTCACCATGCTGAATGAATTCGATCGTCTCCTTAAATTTTGGACCAAATAAACTGATCACAAACTCGATGATTAGTTATTAACAGCGCAAATTAATGCGAGGGATTTAACACTACAGCGACCACGAGTACCACCATTACCGCTGATGGTGATGATACCTGAATTTGGAACGATTCGTCAAGCTTAAATACCGAATCCATTTGACACTTTTACGGTGAAATTCGGTATAAAGCACTTGAGATGAATGTGGAACTGTACCTGTGATTCGGCGTTTGACTCCGTGGGTATCTCGCCAGGTCATTTTGATTTGATTGAAATCGATTGAGAAAATTCAGTGGTGCTCGTAGCAGACACAAGATACAGACGTGATAAATTTTAGGTATTTACTTTCACCTTCTTGGCTGAAAACGGGAAAGGCACTAGTGCGCATGACAGGATTTGTCGGCGGGACATTATTACGTGTCTTAACCTAAAGATAGTACTAGCTGTATGATTTCCAATCCTTCGAAATTGCTGACGGAACGTTGAGCGCAGGGCCAATCGTTTCACCTACCTAGCAGATGAATTTGCGAACTCGATTCGCTTGCGTCCGTTTGTTCACTACCGGACGGCTGGAATCTGGACGTCTTCCTTCTGGCTCATACGTGTCCGGGAATCTACTCCAGATACAATCCAGATATCATCTTGCCTCGTGGTGCGCGTGTCGGTTTTTCTCTAGCTCCTCCTGCGCATTCTGTAGTGTCATGTGTGTCGGCCGAGTGTCAGGGTCATGTAGTGAAGTATGTATACGTGTTTTGGATCGTTTTCTCGAGCATCGTGGTGTAGGTTGTATGGGAAAAAAATAAACAAAAGCCAGTGTGATCAGTGTTGGGATTCTATAATTAACAAGCCCAGAGTCTGATGATTTCTAATATTTTATGGCCATCTTATAACTTGATCAACAAAATAAGGTGACAGTTTATTTTACTATTTTGACTCGATTAGCATTGATCAGCTGTACGAGCCTAATCCGCTACAGCTAAACAATCATCACTGTTCGCAGAGAGCTAATTAAAAGTTGATTATGTGTCTGCGTTTATTGAGTTAATAAAATTTGAGAAGAATTCGTTTATTTTGTGCGTGGTATAAATACCACGACACGACTCATTGCATTGCTCATGTGTTGAGCGACATCGTCTTCAACTGAGTTTTGTATCTTTTCAACGTATTGAAGAGATCATCATAGAAACTATATCTGAAGGTGTTTGGTGTGATTTGTATCAGTGGATGTGACAAGCTTAGAATCATAGATCTTAGAATATTTTGAAGAAACTAAATTTTAGAATAAAAACGAAGAATTTTCATGTTTTGGATAGTCACACTCACTTGAGAAAATGAAACTAGAGAAAAACTGCGTGATGAATTGACAGATGAGCCTCCCGAGGGTCAATTTGCATCTTTCCGTGTAAGAATGAATTTGAATCTTTCACTACGAAAACTAAAATATAAAAAAGTGGAATAATTAGGACAGCTTCTTCAGAGACAAGTATTTTGACTAAATTACTACTATTTTTGAGGTAAATAAAAGAATAGGCGCTGAAATTTTAAAGAGAATGAATTACATATTCAAAAGGACTTTTTTTAAATTTAAATTATTTTTTGGTTGATGCTTCCTTATTGGGCGTTCAGGATTCAGCGGCCTAATTAACATTTCAACAGTCGTGTTGAGATTTCAATTGTTTTCTTTAAAATTCTCGAGTGTCCCATTTACTCAGTATATTTTATAAATTTAAATGATTTCCATAAGAAAGCATTAGCCGCGAAACTAAAAGATCCACTTTTAAATTGAGAAATTTTTTCAATTTACGTCCGTTGTCCAACAAAGTGGTGTGATTGGGACAGCTTTTTCATTGATAATTAATTTGATTATATTACAATTAATTTTGAAATAACTGACTTTGGTGGTGTAGGTAGAGGCAGGGGACGGGCAAATGGGAACATATGCAACTTGGGAATTTTTTTCTTCTTTATTGCTGATCTGCTGAAAGCTGACGCTTTTTCTAGTATATAAAAAAATCAACCATGACATTTTCGGTTCTTGTTCCGTTCCTAGGCTCCGCCTCTATTGGGCGAAGTTTCATGGGACTGACGTTATAACTACACTCTCCACCCTATGACGACTAGCTACTTAATTTGGACATGATTTCGATATTTGTGATACAAGTGCGCAAACTAGGTGATTCTGTGCGAGTGTGAATTTTGCAGCATAAGCCGGAGGCTCGAAGCATGAGTCGGCGGTTAGCGCACGAGCGAAGCGAGTGTGAAAACATAGACGAGTGCTTCGACCCGCAGGCGAATGATGCAATCACACGAGTTAGCAATCTCCTATCCGCACGTGCATCACACGCTATTTTTTGCAACGCCCGTCCGAAAAAATTGTATTAGGAGGTGTTAACGAAGAATACTAATCATAAAAGAAAATATTTTCAAATTTCGTAATCAATTTCTTTGAAAATCATATTATAAATACAATTCATTTCCATGAGAAAGGATTAGCCGCGAAATTGAAAGTGCCACTTATAAATTGAGAAATTTTTGTTTAATTACGTCCATTATAGTGGCGTACCTAGAGGCAGGGGATGGGTAGATGGGAACATATATAACTTGGGAAATGTTGTTCTTTTTTATTGCTGATGTGCTGAAGGCTGGTGCTTTTTTCAGTATACAACACAAACAAATGACGGCTCTTTCAGTTCTAGTTATATTTCTACGCACCGCCTCCACTGACCGAAGTTTAGTGAAACTGACGTTATAACTAGGCTCTCCACCCTACGACGACTAGTCACTTAATTCGGACATGATTTTGACTCGGAAAATACATTTCTCGCCTCAAGTTGGTGTTCGGGCGTATACTTCAAACAATGAATAATACAAACAATAGAGTAGCCTCGGAATGGATTGAAACTTTGGTTCACGAAAGGCATGCTTCCGCGTAATGGTAAGGGCAAAGTTTCAGGCAACGAATGGAGTTTGGGTGTTTAAAATGCTAGAGAGGTGAATGATATTAAGGAATCACAATGACGAGAAACAATGCACGTAAGGAAGATATATATTTTATGTGTACCTAATACAAAGAAAAAGGCATGCGATATCCAAATGATAGGAAGGGTGGAGTTAAAGCACGGACTCTAACTATGGTCAGGAGTAGATAGTGAATTGCATGGTAGTTAAAGAGTCGGTCTGATTATGAATGAGAGAGTAAGACAGCATGTCAAGAGTGATGAATTTGTATCACAGACATTGCTGTGGGTTAGATTTAGAGTGGGAATCAGACGATTATTTGTCATTGCGTACTACGCCCCAGTTCATGGTGAAAGAAGTGAAGTAAAAGATGCATTCTTAAAATGATACTATAGGTACTTGCGATCACGGGAAAAGAATCACTTTACCGGAAGTTTCAATAGATTTTCATAACAGGATACACGAAGGCAAATATGAGGCCACTTGGAAGGCGCTAATACGCAATAAACGTATAGAAAGCGAATGGACTACGCTCCGGGACATCATTTTTAGGAGTTACACTGAAGTTTGTGGTACTGCGGTTTCAGGAAGAATGTTGAGCTTTTCAGGCCTTAACGATAACGAAAGAAAAAGACTTGAAAATTATTATAGAAACAAAAACAGAAAAGTAAAAATAATAGCTAAAGAAAGTAAGGGTAAAATCAAAGCGGTAGAAGAGAAGAAAACACAAATCGATTTTGAACGAAGCAAAAAACTTGTTGGAAATTGGCGGTGATCATTATGAAAGGAAGTAGTAGCACAGAGTTAGGCGGCATTAGAAATAGTAAGGCTGTAATGGTATATGATACAGATGGGATACTAGACGCCTCGAGAGTATTTTCCAAGGCACTATTAGGATTTGAAGCTATAATAATGCAAATAACAGAAGGAAATACTATTTATACATTTACTAAGGCAGGTAGCAAAGTGAGTGTGAGGGTGAATAGCCGATTGAGTGACTGGTTCGATGTTATGCCAGGTGCCAGGCTGTGGAACGAAGGGGTTGTTTAAATGAGCAACACGGGAATTCTGGATTAATCTAATATTATAACCCCCCTCCCCTTAACTCATTTCATATACTACACTTCTTGATTGCCGACATTATAGCGAAGCAAGAACTGAGTGAGTCACGCTTAGCCCGAAGGTAGTACATACTAACCTAACAGTTGTGTTCGTTGTGTTCTCTTCTTTAATTCGGGCCACTCGCAACCACAAACTAGTAAAAACCGAGACGCTCACCTGAGTGAACGTGCCGGTTTTCAATCAGCCGTAGAAATCCTTGAGCTAGGCCCTATATATCAAAGAGAAAATAAGAATAGAAAAAGTCGAATGCGACTAAGATCGGCGAAAATAAAAATTATTCCAAAAATGGCAAACCCGGTAGAAAATGTAGGAGATAATACGGAAAATTATGTAATTCCAGAAATCATACCCGAAGAAAATAACGCACAAGCAAGTGCGAATAATTGACGATCGGACATCTTGAAAGAATGAAAGATGAACGACTGACCAAACAGGTGTATAAAGGTAAAGTAAATGGCAGAATGCCCCCTTGAGTTGATTCGTCCACTCAATGTGGGCGTTTCGCCGGTTTGTCGTCGTGTTTCCATCTAAATTATTTTCAGCATCCCGAACTCTAGGATGGTCGGCATTGTTCGCCGACCCATTGTCGGGTGCTCTGCGCGTTCGATCGTTTTGAACCGCATCTACAACATTTTGGTGTTTCGATGTTGTCATTATTGTATCCACGAGCTTTCGGCACGGTTGTTACGCCTCCGCTTAGGGGTCATTCCTTCGGGAACATCCCTGGACAATTATCCGCGACTGCTTATTGATTATTGTAACCATATTCAGCAGAAACCCTTGGTCCAGAGACCCTCTACCCGCAACCCGAGGACGCGTTCGGTGGTTTGGTCATAGGCCCTTCAGTTATATTCCAAAGGAATCAAAACCGAAACCGAAGGTTTAGGTAAGCTTGCCGCAAACTCTTGTGCTATCTGGGTATATATAATTAAAAAATAAGGTTAAGAAATCACCGCATGGTCCCACTGGGAGCAACTGCCTTAATAAAATGCAAACATAATAACTGCCGATAATAAAAACACGAAAATAACACATCATATTTCACGAGCCTGCAAACAGATACGGACCGCTCAACTGCGTTAGCGCGAGAGCCCCTTTGCTACCTGCTCGTCTTCATTTCATTTTGATCCGCTTTTTCTCATGAACTAATTTTCAACCCTAAGGCCGGTTTCTTCGTTCCACCTTACATATTTTTTGATGTTATCGTTTTTCACCAGGCAAATGTTGTAGATAATTTTTAATGTTAATTCTTTTTTTCTGCATGGTCTAAAATCAATATTTCTTTAATATAGATTTTTTATGTTTTTCTCTAAGTTGTGACAAAATGATTTAACCTGTTGAATTTTCCCATTGCAACATCGGAATTTCCTCCAACTTTAAATTTCTTAATTCAATATTTATTGTATGAATCCGCTTTAGCGACTTACATATTGACCACCAGTAATTTAGGAATCAGCATTACCGACATTTATCATTGAACAAAAAACTACGTCTAACTTGTTATTAGCTGTGTACAGTACCTTGTTCCAATTTTTGATGCAAATTTGGACACGCTTGGTACATTGGATTTTTCGAAATAAAGAAATGTTCTCTTTATTAAATCGGCTTGATATCTTTAAATTAATACAATTTGAAAAATCAAAATTAGGGTATCGAGACCCACCTGCACAGATAATGATCCTACAGTAGATAATCATTAGCTATTAGCTCAAATATACAGGGATCATTTTCTAAATGTACCCACTCAAAAAAACGAAGGATGGTAGTTCGTGGAAAAAAATTTGCCGATAGGACAAATATTTTCTGAGGGAGAGGGGTTGAAATTTGTAGGTTGTGTGCGGATATTATCTATTTCGGAGATTTGTGACATTTTCTATGGCAATAGAGAAATTTTTTCCTACTACAGTTGCGATTGGGCATATGCATTTTTCCAAAAAATAAATTTGAAACTTTTTTGAAATAAGAAACGTTTTTTGTTTTTCTTTGAAGGAAAGCTCAGGTATTTTCCTATGAGAACATATAGATCAAAAAGTAATAACTATACAAGAATAACTATATGCTCGTGTGAATGAGCTTTCGTTTGATACAATTTGTCGATAAATAAAAAATATTTCAATCGGACGCCTATTTCAAAAATCGCCAGATATGTATTTTCAGAAGTCATTGGTTCAGTTATAGAAAACAAGTAAGAAGCCAGTGACTTCTGGAAGAATAATTCCCGCGTTATTGCATCCAACCGGTTAATTTTTTATTAGTAATAATGAAAGTCAGTTCAAATACTAGCTGATAAAGAATTTTGTAAGAAAATTTTGAAGAAAATGGAAAAGGCTTGTACAATAGTTATATGGAGTCTAAAAAGGAAAGCATAGTTTTGAATTCCGCGGTCATCGGACGGCGGAACCCCCGAAAAACATGCATTCATAATCCTCATATTTTATTATGAAATTAGATTTTAAAACAATGTCACTTTATATGGTTTGTATATAAGAAACCTATAGAGTGACATCGTTTTGAAATCCATTTTCATAATAAGATATGAGGATTATCTGTGCATGTTTTTCAGGGCTTCCCCCGCCTGATGATCATCTGATGATTATATCTACCATACCCACCCTTTGCCCTTTCTCCTCTAAGTTTTATGGTGGTGATTGCCCCTAAAAAGGTGATAATTATCAAAGGAAATGGGTTGACAAACTCTTTAACCGTTTAAAAAAGAAGAATCAGAACCAGACGCTAAATTCACGTCACATTTATGAAAGTTTGCTATCGCAATTTCCTACACTATCTCAAGAGTTGAACTTTTTTGCTTTATGTAGGATAGAGCTCAGTAAACTGAAAGAAAATCAAGCGCAAATTTAGACGACACCGATCAGGCTCAACTTTTCACACTTGCTCCAAAATCTTGGAATCGCAGATAGCTAATAATCGAATTCAAAACATCCAAACGACAAGCTAAAAATGCGAAAAAGTTAGTTGCTGGCCATGATATTTTAGGCCTAGAAGAGGGAGACCTTTAAGTCTTGAAACTGAAGTTCTTGTAGCCAAATTTTATCGCGTGACGATATGAGTCGCTTAATGCCTGGAAAGAAGGACTGTGTAAAAACGAATGAAAAGAAATTTTCGTTTAGAAAAGATTGATTTTGTTCAGTTCGAATGAATTGTACGCTGAATTCCAGTCAGAATATGAAGAGATTAAAATTTGCTTCACCGTCGTTATTTACTATGTGAAAGATGGATAACTCAAACGCAAAAGCACATCAGTCATACCAGATAATTTTTTGCCATTTCTGAATACCAGAAGATAATTCAAAATTATCTTGAGGCGAATTTTTCAGTCAAAAAGGTCTACTACGGCATAAACGAAGCAGATCGACATTTTTAAAACAAGAGTAATTTCGCTAATCTCATAGCTTACGAGGCTGATTTCGAAATTCCAGCAAAGTGGCATTTCCATCTCGGAGCTTTAATTTAAGTTAATCAAATATCCATGAATTTACTTATTCGACCCCACCACTTATTCAAAATAACTTAATTTTCCAAAATGTTTTCAAAAATGCAAATGCAAAAAAAAGGGCGTAAAAAAATCTATCGAATCTGTAGCGGGAAAACATTTTTTATTGCTATTTCAAGAGTCATACGTGTCCGAAATAGAAGGTAACTGTACAAAGCCTAAAAATTTAACCCACTCTCCCTCAGTAAATTGGCAAAATTTTTTTTCTGAAAACTGTCATCCAATAGGACTACACTTTGCCCAAATATGAGTTCAGTAGGAGAACTATGTTTTTCCGGGTGGGTACACTAATTAATTCTAATTTTAATACATTAACATATATCATGTGTTGATTATTTCACTTGAAATTAACTTTTTTACATAGATGAGGATTTCAAATTAATGATCATCTACTGTAGGGTAGTCTCCCCCACTCCCTTTTCCAGAAAGATGGATGCAAAAGTCAAATCGAATCTTCGAAATTTTACTCATTCGAACGTTCGACTACATGCTTCTATTTTTTATGCTACAGGTTGCTTGTTATTACTATACTACTTGAAGTTGTTCATTTTAAAAGTAGTAAATCTGAAACTATTTGCAAGTGTAGGGTTCTTGACTCATAAACGTTACCATCAGGCTACGAGGGGCCTTGACAGATTTTTTCGTAGATTCCATATGAATTGCTTCATAATTTTAATACAATTTTTCTCGAAATCGACTAAAAAACGCATCTTACCTCTTGTACAAAGAAGTTTCTCAGTAAATAAACATTCGTTAAAAAAAATGAATGGAAAAAACACGCATTTGGTCCTCTCCTCCTTAGTTTTGCTAGAGACTTTTAAACTTAATACCTAATTTACGTAAATGTAGATTTTTAGATTTAAATGTCTAAAGTTTAGTTGTGAGATGAAAATTGTACCTTGAGCTAATTTTAAATCGTATTTAGAAATAAATCAATTTTTCTAAAATGAAGCTACTGAATCTGGTAGGATTTATTTTCGGCTTTCAAAGGCTCTGACTTTCAAAGGATCATAAATATGTCATCAAGAAGGATTGTGTTCAGCAATAAACTAGTCTTTTTAGTACATACTATGAATTTTATTGTATTCCACTCAATCGTTACAAACAGTAAACAGCGAATACCAACAATAAAATGGTCTTCAATTTCTTCTCTCCCTCTCTCTTTTCTCACTCCCTTTTCAACCTCTTATTGAGTTATTCACTGTCCTTATAGTATAGTGATGCTTAATTAGTACCAATGGCTAACTCTTAGTATTTTTATTGAAATATTAGTTTCTGCTCGCTATGAATGAAACATCATCGTATGTATGAAGAAAGAAATGTACAAAACCTTTTGAAAGATTCGATGAAAATGACTTAGTGTAGAGTTTCAGAAAATCGTAGCACTTCAGATTGTTGTTCATCGCTACTTGTTAACACTGATGATAGTGCTCTATAATTACATGCGGAAAAGTTCTTTGAAATTACACGCTAATTTCAAATTGACGAAAATGATATAAAAGAGAAAAAAACTCTATTGAAAATTTTCACGTTGTTGTCAACGTTAGAATTTGGAACATGGTTTTAACGTGGATTCCGATTCGGTTTTAAAATTTTCAATAATCAGCGTCGTTTTCCACATTTATTTTTATGTTGACTTCGACATCGAATAAAAAATTGATTACATTCACGCTGTTTTCCACGTTGTTTTTAACATGGATTTAATCAACACTGGAATCCATTTTGAAATCAACGTGGAAATCAACTTGAAAAACATGTCCCAAATTCTCATGCTGATGTCCATGTGGAAACTTTTAGCACAGAAAATATACACATCAGTGTTTATCGTGTAATTTATCAGGACTTTTTCACATCGATGTCAGTACTCATTTTATATTTTTTAACTTGCCTAAACTGGAAGTTATCTTTTTACAAATATCTCTGCAGATAAGGATATTCTAGCCAATTAGTCTACGTAAATAAAATATCTCTTAATCTCTTTCTCTCTTAATCCCACACATTTGACCCATGTACGCACTGCGCACCCATATATACGCATACATTTTTGTTATTCCATTCATAGAACGGCAACGAAGCAGAGATTTACGTGGCCTAAGTATTCCGAACAATATGGCGTAATGTATTTTTGTCTTGTAATATATAAGATAATTAATTTTTATAAAATTTTTCCACATTTTCTCAGAATACTGTAATTTACAATTTTTACGCTCTTGAGCTTGGTCACGTAGTATATAAATATTGAGCTTCGTAGGATAAAAACCTTGCTCGTACTTTGTACAGCTGGAGAAAATTGAGAAAAAAAACTCAGCCCAAGAGTTTTAGGCAAGCGACTGACATTATTTTTAAGTTAAAATATAGTTAAATTAAAAATTAAATGAGTTTTTTACAAAAAAGAAAATTTAGCGAAATTTTATATTGTTTAGAATTTTTACTTTTTAGAAATAATAAGTGTTATTTCTTAAATCTTTACATAACAAAATTATTAATTTGAAAAATTAAGACTCGATGTTGCTTCGTCACATTCAATATATTAAATTTAATTTTAACTTATACGTAATTGCAAATATTTAATCATTTTTATTTTATTAATTGTATTAGTTAACGTACTGAGAGTAATTCGAATGTTCATTTTAATTAAACCAAAGCACTTGAGTTTGATATGCTGCAAAATTAATGGCAAATTCTGGTGAAATAAAGTGCAATAACTTTCATGAGTGTTCTCGCAAGCGAAATTCGTAAGTTGGACACGTAAAATTAATTCACAAATGGGGCCGCTTGAGTGTGAATATGTGTGCATGGGTATTCTGGAGGCATCGGGGAAGGGGAAACTGATAATTAAATTTATCGAGAACGCTGCAAGTTATGCAGATGAGGTTTCACCAGGCGGTGGCAGTGTGACTACTCGTGAAATATTTTCTATGTGCACGCAATAATGCTTTCATTAATTTATCACATTATACGCTGCATTGATTTACCGCTTGTGAATAGCATTTATCTAATTTTATAACCAAAATAATTCTTTTTTTTCTAGTAGATCAACAGAAAATGGTTACAAACTTAAGTAATTTTCATATTTTTGTGCAGCCAATGTTTCATTAATTAATATTAATGCTATAACTTGTAGAAAAATGATACATAATTATTAATTTTATTATTGAAATTTAAACAATATTCAAACAAGTGAAAAAATTTCTACTGCATTAATTTTGAAGCTGGATTTCAGTGACGATATATAAGTCAATTGTTTACACAACCGAGAAAATCTTATTTTTGTGCATATAACTAAAAAATGTCACGCCTAAATGATCTCGTAATTGAATTGTTAAATTTGTGGTTTTGATTCAAAGTGAAAATAAATTTGCATAAAGCGCTCGATGGTCCTGGATGTGATTCGTTCACTGCCTTTAAATGACCCAAATCATTGTACGGTCAACTTTTAATTTGATGAAAGCTCACCTATGATTTACTTTAATTCGTACATCATACAATAGATTTCCATTTCACGATTTAGTGGAAAATATACTTAAACCCAAATTTTCTTGCGTTTTTACTGTGAAATTACAAATGTGAAATTATTACTTTGCTGGAATAAACCCATTATTTTTTAAACATCAAGATTTCATAAATCAGCCATTTTATTTGGACAACTAAATATTTGCGACATTGCATGTTGTTTTACATATGTACAGAGTTTGTTGAGCTCAGATTTCATATTTACAGAGAGTATACATTAGTTAAAAGATAATATTCCGTCAGTCGCTTGCCCTTTGAAAGACACAGATTCAAACATGGCATAGTCTCCATTCACACCCTGCAAATAATAATTAGTCATCTTGTATACTGTTCAATTTCAGATACTAGTCCCTTAACAATCTTACAAAAGTTCTTGAAAAACAAGCTAATTTGTTCGAAAAAGTGTTTTATTTGTGTTAAAATATCGTAGTTGTCGATCCACAACCATGAAAATGAATGCAGAAAAGGCAAATTGTAATAAGCTACTTCTTTTTACATGAACATTACAAGATTGTTCAAAGATGATATTATAACTTAAAAAAATATACTCACAACGAGTAATATCAATTGATATTATAAAAAATGTATAAGTATGTTATAAGAGTCTTAAATAATTTGTTTACTGAAACCAATACTTATAAAGCTAAAACAAGTCCTGAAACATCCAAACGTTTCTCCTGGTATATTTTGTATTTAGATTTAATGATCCCAATACAAGATTAGCACCAACCATATTCTGATAAAAGAAATCATCCAATTCAAAGACCACATGGTCACCTCAGAACTGAAGTGATTGTTAGTATCGCTATCAGTACGGATGCAGCCCTGGAGCCAGCGCCTCCTCCATGTTGCATTGCAGCTGGATTCTCTCCTGAAACAGAAAAAAAAAATTTTCTTTTAGGTATATGCTAAGAGAGAAATTTTATGAAGTGAAAGTCACCGCCATAAATTTTGAGAGTCATTCTTTTTCCAGCTGCCCTAGTAACTATCGATTTTCCAACCACCTGACCACCTTTGTAATAACTACCACGTTCCTGTGTCGCAGATACGATCAGGACGAAACTTAATTTTAAATGACGATTTTCTACGAAGCGCTTTCTTTAGGAATTGGTCTTCAAGGTAATGTCCACCACGAAGATGAGTACTATGTTTTTATGCTTAGAAGGGCGACTAATATACAATTATACTCACAATTAGATAATTCTGTGTAAGCAACTTAACTACATAATCGACATAAAAGTTTAAATTTTGAGGGAAGGTTAATAATTCACATGGCATAGTGATTTTGCGGATCAATAAACGGTTTGCTCGGCTAACTGCAATTGTTTCCTGCATCGCCAAAGATTTTTAGCAGAGATGGCAAATGAAGTGAGTTCGAAATGTATGGCTATGGATCCACTTCGTGCGTGCGCATAATAAAAATAATACGCCTGCAGTTTAAGTGCCTTGTGAAGCATAGTAAAATACTTGTTGTTAGATTTAGACCAAATGGATCAATGTTTTTTTCTAATTTTTTGCTACGTGATCTGAAGAGTACAAACATTTTTGGTAAGAGGCATATTTTTGAAGATAAAAGTATTTCATGCATGAAATAATCGACATGAATAAGGCGCCTTAATAGACAGCAACATGCTAGCACGTTATAGCGCATTGGAGGTAGGAAGTAAATCAATCAAGAAGAAACGCCTAGTAACGAAAATTGTGATGATCTTAGGAGCACGGGCAATGAAAAATTGTTTGAGTATTGTCTTATTTGTTCCATTAAATGTGCGGTACCATGCTGGTACGTATTTGCGTCAATTAGGACGCATTTATCTTTCCTATTATTACCTAAAAAGCACAATTTTTTAAATAAAAAAAACTATTGTTCTGAAAATCTTCACACTCTTTAGATTATGTATACAAACAAGTAGACACAAAATTTATTTATTAGGCCTTTGTCTTACTATTAGTATTTCCTTGAGTTTTTGTACTAGAAGTTATTTGCACTGCCACCTCCCTATGTCGATTATTATCGTGAATTTTCTTATTCCGAAAATCCAGCATAGTATGTCTCATTATAGTAATTTTCCGAATATTTATTCCTCACCACCCCCCACCAATTTGTGACCGTCCGCGAAGAAAGGTACCTAACGCGCGGTAGCTTCATTTTACAGGAGGAGTGATTGAACATTAAACGATTTTTCGGACTTATAGTTTATCACCATTGTCGAAAAGCTAGACTATCCACACCGTTCCCTATAAGCAATATGTGAAATATGGACATGTGCATCCTAGATAGAATTGGGTGTAATTAAGATCAATTTGAGACGATTACCATTTCATGGACCATTACATTTCATGCTCGAGAAGTTTCGAATTATGTTCGACTTTCACGGGGTGTTCATGCTATATAGTAAAAATAATTTCTATTGTTATGAACAAATAAGATGCGCTTTCCGGAATATCGATCTGAAAGGTTTTTACTACATGAAATCTATTTCGATTTTTTATTGAAATTTGGTTGAAAAGCCCAGCAGAAGTAAACCCTCCAAATTTTAGTTAGGTCGGATAATAGTCTTCTTTAATATTTCTTTAGTTGTAGCGAAAATTAATTACCTTGACTTGAGTATCATATTGACTTATCTTAAGTCTACAATTCTCTGTTAGTCTTCAATGAAGACTTCTTTCTGTCAAATATTTGTTAATTAAATTGAAAACACACAGACACATATATATATATATATATATACAATTTTCTAAATCAATGAAATTTAATGAAATTATTACTTCATGTTGATTAAATCTAAATCAGAAAATCTGTATTTTTCAGTGATTACTAGTGATATAAAAAGTAATAGTTGTTACACTAAAGAAAAAAGACAAGAACCACCCATGAAAGACAAAGCTAGTAAGTTAGTTAAATCCGCTACAGTTGTAAATAATAAGAAAAGGAAATTAGTTGCAACTTCGAGTTGGACGGTGACTAGTTTGGATAATTCAGAAGTCAGCTCAAAAAATAAATCAAACAAAATAGATATCGATGATGTCTTTGATTCAATGCATGATACGATAACAAACAAAGTTGAAGAAAAAATAAAGGATATAAGACGCAAACATAAACTCAACGTACGAGGCACGCAAAATGAAGTTGATGATAATGAGAGTGAGGTCGAAGACGACTACTTCGATAAACTCCAATGGAAGAAATCCAATCAAAAAATAATGGACCAACCGTTGGACGAAGTTATTCACAAGAGAGATATATCGAATAAAGATGCATCGATTCAAAAGACATTAAATGGTAACAGTCAAGAAATAAAAATACAGTTACAGGGAGGTCTTAAAGAAGTAAGAATAGATCCTAACGCGTTTAAAACAGTCAAGACAAAGCAATTGCAAACGCAAATGCCAGATGTAAACAGGGCGGAATGTGAAGCTTTGGATGATGTCGATGAAGAACCAGATGGCTACGAATTAATGAATGAAGCATTTTCTGATGAGGATGTTGTCGAAGATTTTAGAAAAGAAAAAGAAGACGAGGTAATGTATTAATTTTATCAGTGCTCGTAATATACCATTTTATATTGCATGCTATATCTAATCTGTGTAATCTATATAAAATGATATTTTGAAGGTTAAAAAGTCATTACCAGAAGATGTTAATCTTAAACTACCAGGATGGGGTACTTGGGGTGGTAAAAATATTAAGCATTCTTCGAGAAAGAAACGGCAATTTATTCTAAAATTTCCCAAAGACGCTGCACGTAGGGATGAAAATAAAGGAAATGTCATAATCATTGAAGAAAATAATCCTGCGGTCAAGAAGCATCAAGTTACTGAACTACCATTCCCATTCAGCAGTGTCAAGGACTACGAGGCCAGTATGCGTGCACCAATTGGAAGAAATTTTGTACCAGAAAAGACACATAGAAGACTGATAAAGCCTGCAGTTATGACAAAGATGGGTAAAGTTATTGAACCGATGGATGAAGATTCATTAGTTAGCACTAAGAATCTCAAGAAAAAACGAGATCCCGGAAGTAAAGAAGCATTTTTTAAGAAGCGCAAAGTCAAACTTCAATCCTAAACATTTCATGTTACAAATTTACTTTCAGAAAATTAATTAGGTAATTCTGTATATATATTGAATACAGTGAACTCTTGCCGATTTCAAGGGCTGCTAAACGTAAAAATTTGCGCATTTCAAGGCTGGAGGGGCTCCCACATCTACCGCGAGTCGTCGGGTGATTTTTGTCAAGTGACGTTCATTGGCTACCCCGGCCTTGTATCGATGCGCGCGCTATAAGCATGTGTACGCATTTGCGCATCATGCATGTCAGTGTTTTTCAAGTGTTTTTGTTGACGTACGACGTGACAAATATATCATTTCCTTTAAATAGTACAATTTGGCAACTAAAAATCAATGTAGAAGAATCAAAAAACGACTCAAATCTTTCGCGGACTATTGAGTATTGTAGCATGACGTCACGATCATGCTAGGATAGGTGGAAATTTCAGGAAGGTTAGCGTAGTTGGCACATCTTGATTTAGAATATTCTAAACGTAAAAGTCAGTTATAAATATCTGAATAGTAATATTTTTTAAGTGTAGAATGCATTTGCGCAATTCTGTTTCATCTTTTTATCGGTTGAAGACTTTTCAGTCTCACGAAATACAATCAACTATCCGAAATTTGAGGTTAGAGTACCCGATTCTGATCAAATGGATCTGATAAACTAACCTCAAATTATGTATATTTTATTTCGTGAAACTAAAGGGTCGTCAGTCGGCAAAAGAATGGAACATTACTGAGAAAATACATTCACACTTGACAAATATTACTATTCGTACATTTATGACTTACTTTTACGTTTACAATATTTTCTCCAAAAAGTTGTATGCATTCCCATGACGTCATGCTAAAACACTTAATTCAAATCAACGAGGGCTTCCCGCTGTTCGGGCCTCTTTTTAATTGGTCAGCCATTGACGCGGGCGAGACCGTACGGGGGCCGTGGTGGGAGGTGACGGAACTGCGCAATTTGAAATAGCCCAGCATGGGGGACTTGAAATAGGTAAGCCTTGGAATAGGTGCGCCTTGAAATAGGCAAGAGTTCAGTCTAGTTTGAAATAATCTCCAGTATTTTGGCTTGTCCAGTATGCTTATATCAGAAACAAATAAAAGTGACCAATAGTTTTTATGTCATATTTCAATTTATTTACAAGCAGAGGTCTTCAGTTATAGAGAGCCAATTGCAATAGTACTTGAAGAGGGTGAAGTTGCATAGCAATCCATTAGGTATTAGGTAGATACAACAATACATATTTTCTCTTACAAACGGTCCTTACCCAGCTGAAAATCATATACCAACAAAGGAAACGTTACAGGATCCTTTAAAACTGAAGCTGCTATATAATTGATGTCTAATGCAGTAGTGGATTGTGAAAATCAATAAAAAATAAAAAATTATTGTTGTAAACAATTATGTTAACAAAGTTAATAAATTCACTATTTGCTGCAAACCTGTATACATGTAATACATACAAAATTTAAAAATCTTTTTTTTTAAGATCAGTATTTTTCGTTAACTCCTCCTAACACAACTTTTTTGGACGCGCGTTGCAAAAAATAGCGTGTGATACACGTGCGCATAGGAGATTTCTAACTCGTGTGATTGCATCATTCGCCGCGGTTCGAAGCACTCGCCTACGTTTTCACACGATTATGCAGCTTACACAGGTTATGCTGCAAAATTCACACTCGCACACAATCACCTATTTTGCGCACTTGTATCACAAATAAATATGTTTATATGATAAATTTCTTCATGATAATATAGTTCATTTTTTTTTAATCGTGCAACTTTGATGTCAGGTTCTTTATATTATATATGTTACGGCTAATGTCTGAGAATGGCCCGAGAATGTCGACATTGCCCACTGACGCCGGGCAATATCTATTACAGACTATAGGTTTACGCTACTTCGGACTTTGGCTTGTCATTTTGGACATTGCCCAGCCATCTTCGGGCATTATTATCTAATAGGCCAGTAAGCAGGGGAAAAAAATCTTATATTAAATCTAAAATTTTTGAAACTTTGCAGTTACGTACAAAATACTTCCCTGATGATTTAAGTCGATTTGCAACCCTGTGATACGAAGGCCTCTCAAGCTGAAATGTATTTCACCATGGCAAAGTTTCGGGAAGATAGATCAAAGCCCTGTTGCTGAGGCGCTATATTCGCCACACACACAAACAAACGTTGTGTCACCGATGTGCCCAGCTAGGCCACACACAACCTTATTATTTTAAAAAAGTGCCACATGGGTTATAAACCACTAAAAATAAATAATAAATCTATTTTTTGGTGGTGTGGAGAGCAGAAGGTGCGTTTTTTTGACCCACAATATTAATTTTGTGAAAAAGTAAATATTGACTTAACCAAATATTGTGGGAAAATTAAAAAAGTTCATTTCTTTAAATAGCACAGACGTTGTTATCATAACCCTTCATCCCTCTCATAAATTATAAAAAAGGTGCTGTCGATTTCACCCACAAATCCATTAATTTTAATTTCATCGCGATTATTATTAACAAGAGCGTCAATAATATTAATAAATATATTTGTTAACGGTTTGATAAGAAGTAAGTAATGTTCTTTTATTGATCGTCAAGAAATAAAATTAATGGATTTACTGGAGAAATCGTCAGCCGTTTTGTAAAATTTATGAGAGAAAAGATCTATGTAGGGTTACGATAATGTCAGTACTATTTTTGATCATTTTCATTTTTTTATATATTTATTAATTATTTTTAGTGGTTTAGCACCTTTGTGACTAGCTTGAGACATCGATTACATAAAGTTTGTTTGTGTAGGTGGCGAATATCGTCCCCCAGCGACAGGGATTTCAACTATCTGCCCTAAAATGTCTGAATAAGTGCTCGAAAAATGTAATATTTCTACAAAGTAAAAAGATGTTTTATTTTTAGGAATTCTGTTTTTTTTCTTGCATTGAGAAAAATACAATATTTCTGGAAAAAGTTAGCCATTAAATTTGACTTTTATTTATAAATACAAAATTGCAACTCTCTTATAAATTCGAAAGAATAAAGAACTGGTTTGTTAGTGGCTTTTAACGAGAAAAGGTTGTGAAGTACTCAGTGGCAGATTTAGGTATTGGCCACCCCTAGGCTAACAGAAATTTGCCGCCCTTAGGCTAACAGAAATTAACTATTCGATTTTGAATCCACAGTAAGACATCGCATATCGCAAGAAAATTCTGCCGCCCCCCCCCCCAAAATTTTACCCTTAAATCTTTATTTCGAGCTTCAGCTGCTTCTTCGGAATACTGTCCAATTGGTAAAAGAAAATGTCTCATTACATCTGGACCATGCAATAGGATCTTGTGGACAGTAACAGGCTTTTCTAAATATATGAAAATTTCGTGATATTTGAAATTTGATCATAACAATAAATAATAATAACTGTTTATTGTTAATTTTACATAGAAATATTGAATGAAAATCTCTCTCACAATAATGTAAAGCAGTTCTAGTGCAAAAAAAAATAATTTCCAGGACAAAGTGACGAAGCTTTATATTTATTTATTTCATTTGTTTACAAGATTAACAATTGTTGCATTTTAACAAATATAATTGAGCCTATGTTATTTTCAAGAATAACTGCATCAATACATATGATAAAAGAAAAACCGCAATGGAAAAAACCACAAATTACAAATTTGTGCAAAAAATTGCCTATAACAATTCTCATTGTTAATAATTCATAAATATTCTGACTAACAATCACTTTCAACATAATTTAAAGCATTTTTAGCTCAGAACAAATGTTTTTCAACCACAATTATGATATTTTTTCAATATATGAAAATGTCGTGATATTTGAAATTAAATAATAACAATAAATGATAACAATCGTTTATTGTTAATTTTACATTGAAATAGTGACTGCAAATCCCTTTCACAAAAATTTTAAGCAGTTTTGGTGCAAAACATTATTTTCCAGGCCAAAATACCAAAAATTTTATGTTTATTTATTTCATTTGTTTAAAAAATAAAAAGTTGTTATATTTTCAAAAATATAATTGAAAAGATATTATTTTTAAGAATATCTGCATCAATTCAGATGATAAAAGGAAAACCGCAATTGAAAAAACCACTAATTCCAAATTTGTGCAAAAAATTGTTCATAACAATTATAATTGGTAATAATTTATAAATATTCTTACAAACAATCACTCTCACAATAATTTGAAGCATTTTTAGCTAAGAACAAATGTTTTTCAACCACAATCACGATATTTGGCTATTTGTTAATTTAATTTGTTTATAATAAGTAAAACATACAATAGTCGAATTGTTTGTATTCTTAGAGTACTTTTGCTTTGACTCAAGATGATTTTCATTATATTCAAACCGCTGTTGAGAGTAAATAATAATTATGCGGAAAATGTCGATTTTCTCATACTTTGAGTAAACATACAGTAAATAAACAATTGAAAGTTTGAAAACCTATGACCAAGATGCTCTTTGAAATCCATTACACCTTAATTCCAAAAAAAATCGCAAATCGGGGCAAAATTGAAGTCTGTAGACTTTTTTGAACGAAAAATATGCATTTGGTCCCACTGTGGGGTGTTCAGTCAAGCGTGCCAAACAGCACGAGGGCAGTTCTCTCAACGCGTTAGTTGCGTCAGCAGATAGCATAGTCCAATTCCAACATAAATGGTTTATGCGGCCCTGACTGGTTACGTTTGGATTTGTTTGGATTGAAATTTTGAGTAATCTAAAAATTCCAACAAAAGAAACTTTTATAAGGATAGAATGAATTTTTCTGAAATGCATTACTTCAATTGATGTAGCCGGTTAAAAATATGAGCATTTAACTAGCACTGATCGACCTCGGACGAGCTGTAAACCCTAGCGCCTCGGCTGATTCCAGACGATCGTTGAGTCGGGTCGGTGCGACATCAGAAACCAAATTTAAATAAATTCTCGAGCACGTGAGCGATTAAAAATTGTGTGGCTTTTTTAGGATGCCCTTTTGTGCGTCCAGCGCTGATCCCAGTTCCAACTATTTGAATTAAGAAAAAACAATTATTGGGTAATTAATAAATGGATATGACAGAAGAAAGATGTGATGAAGGAATAGCTGTTGACGAGATAGCTATTGATCAGAAGTATTTTAATTACTTTGATGAGTTTCGCGGAAAAGTCAAATACGTTTTTTTTCGAGCGAACAATATTGAAGGGTGTCGCCCACCCCCTCTATTTTCTTATAAGAATAACATGGATGTAAGCCCATTCTTTACAAGTATGGGACTATAGACAAAATTTTTGTATAAAACAAATGCAAATTACAGGGATATCTTAAAATCAGTTCCACGAATGTGACCTATGCAATGACTTTTTATTTTGACGCCCCACCCACCTCAATTTTAGCATGCTTAAATATTACCCTTACTGAACGAGGATTAAGTTCTTTGTCTAGTATTTTCATCACATATTCATAATTTTGAAAACATTTTACATTTGTTTAAACAAGTCTTCTTTAACAAATCATAGAAAATATACACTCTCTCTGAGTGAAATGAACTAATTAGTTCAAATCGAAAATGAACACTATCGGTTTACATTGTTCTTAATTTTCGAAACTATTTTTTGTAATTAAAATATGACTTCTGACCAGATTAGGGCAGAAAAGTGTAGTTTTTTGCGAAATTTGAAACTAATATTATTGAGTCCTCTCCTTTCAATACCATTCATTGCTTTCACATAATCATCAAATATCTCTCATTTGTTCAAATAGATTTTTCGACAAAACATAAACAATTTTTAATTTTTCTAAATGATATGAACTAATTGAATAAAATTGAAAAACAATATGTTCAGGGGTACATTTCTTATATTTAATTGGAAAAACTTGTTTTTGAGCAATTGAGAATTGTTTGGAAAATTATTCAAGTGGTAAAAATATAAATTAGACCTGGCCTCCCCTATCAGAATTTGATGAACTTTGTTGGCAAATTTTTTGAAAAGCATCATTTTTCTGCCTTATATCAGTCAAAAATTACAATATAATAATAAGTAGTTGTTTAAAGAATTAAAAACAAATTGAATCAACCATATTGATTTTTTACAATGCTTAATTAGCTTATGTTGTTGTGAGAATAAGGATAATTTGTGATACAATTTTGAAAGTGATTGTTTAAACAATTAATATTTAATACAAAAATGCAAAAAACATTTTAATTTGACAATTGAAAATGGTCTGTATAGGAAAGTTACAAAAATGTAATAATTACGACCAACATACCGCAAAATACTTGTTCCTCGTTTAGAGGGTGGTATCTGGGACATGCTAGAAAGACGTGGGGGGAGGTTAAAATAAAAAACTAATGCATACGTTACACTCTCTTGAGGAGTACCTGCAATTTGCACCATTGTTTCGTGGACAATTACGCCTTATAATCTCATATTTGTAAAAAAAAAAGGTTTTTCCGTTTGTTCTTCTTACACGAAAATAGAGGAGGTTAGCGGCACCATAATTTGGTCTAATCGAAAATATTCATATATTTTTTTTTTTCAGGAACCTCACAAAATTGACCATTGCCACGAAAAAAGTTCGAAGTTTGCTTTTTTGACGTTTAGTAGAAAATACTTTACTCAAAGAATTACTAAAATATTCTAAAAATTCCAATAGAATATTTCAGTAAAAAGATACGATGCCAATTCCAAATAAACGTCAGGATCGTGTGTGTTATTTCGAAATGATTGCCAGACAATATTGAAATAATTCTTATTTTGCCTCAGATACTCGTTTTTTTCGCAAAATTAAGAGTGTCACACTAAATTCTCACATATTATTTTTGATTCAAAAATATCTGGCTCAGGATTCGCCCAGGCTTCCTGCGTATAAAAGCATGATTTTTCCTCACTAACTTTCCATAAATAAAACGAGTACAGTCTACAGAGAGGTCGAGATGTTTGCTATTTGCGCAATCGGAAGACAAAGGTAAATTCAAACTTTATACGATGTGACCTCGAAGGCACGAAACTTGTTCAGTCAAAATTACTCATTCAATGTGGAAATTGCGAAGCTTAGCCTTTTTTAATTAGTGACCCTCTAGAGTCCCCGCAAGGGCCCTATTTGCAGGTCTCAAAAAATTTCCAAGCCGGATTCCTAGATGGAAAAAATGCTCTACAAAATTATTACAAGAGGGAAGGCTCGATTGTCAAAAATGGTTGCAAAAAAAGGTTCTCAACATGAATTTGTCAAAACTTTTTTGGATGTTCGTTGTTTTATTATTATTAGCGTTCTGGAGGCCCTACGAAGGCCCTTGTAAGTACCTACAATATGTGCTCCTTTGTTTTTCACAGAGAAATGCTCAGTCTAATTACTGGTTGAAAATTGTATCATTACATTTTCAAAGGATCTGTAAGGACCAGTTTTAAAATTTTTCAATTGTTCAAAATTGTTCAAAAGTAAGTAAAATGCAAATACCGAAAAAAATGTGAATTTATACAATTTTATTTTTTCATTCTTGTAAAAATCTTACTGCTCGCGCTTAGTATCACTTGAATTTAATTCATAAGGGTGTATGCAAAAAAACATTTGGACTTATAACGTTAATTGCTGTAAAAAACTATATAAACAAATGCACAGTTAGTAAATTTATAGAAAGAATGAGATCGTTTTTCCTCCAAATCATTCAAAATTATATTCATAGCAATAATCACTAATGAATTTTTGTAATCCAATTTTATTGGTTGATATAATAAACAAGCTGCACGAATAAATACACAGTGAGCATGTTTATAGGCAGAAAGAGATCATTTTTTTTCTTCCAACTACATATTTCATTATCATATTGATAGTTATGTTTACGGATAATCATTTGTCATCCATTTATTAATTCTATTAAAAGAATTATCTGCATTGTGGATTTGTTTGTAGTTCATTAAATTAACAAATAATATTGGAAGAGAAAAATTTAACAGGAAATATCAGTCAATATATATAATTTGAAGACAACTGAATTAAAAAATGTGATGACAGTGCATTTGTTCATATAATTCGTTTATATAGTGAACAAATAATATTCGATGAAAAAAACTATCAGCATATATCACTGTCAATATAAATTGAAGGTTCATTAAAAAGAAACAAATATCTCTTTCTGTCTGTAAATGTACATTTGTTAATATAATTTGTTTATAACTCGAATGAATAAAATAACATTCCTATATGTAATAATTCATATAAGGATTGTATTATGTTCATACCAGTATATGTTAATAAGTGTAATATCATAAAGTACCAAGTAAGACTTAGCAACATACTTGAAAAAAGAGCAAAGAAAAGTTTCTATACCTTCTTCCTGTCAGCCATTGCACTTAAACAATACATATACAACAAAAATAAAATAATTCACTCTTTAAATTCATAAATTAGGCCAAAATATTCAGAAAATACTAATAATTCGAGCTATTATGAACTAATAAATTATTCTAACAAATGAAAATTGTTTGAACAATATGAATTTACTTCATGAATCATGAATTTCAAAAAATGAATTAATTTATTCTCAAAATGATGTAATATCAGTACAAAGTTATGAGTATTTGAATTTTGAAAATTGCAGACGTTCATTATCAAAAAATTGTCAAAATTATTGTTAAAAGTGTGATATTTTTCAATCTAAAGAAAGTTAATCAAGAAAAAAATCGTACCACGCATTTTTGAGAAAACCCATTTTTTATTTTTAACGGTTTCAAATATCATTTTTCTCAGAAACGACGCAAAATATGAATAGCAGTTTATGGCTAAAAATTGATCCCTTTTCTGAAATCTACAAAATGATACTTTAATCCATTTTTCCATGAAATGGAATAAATTGATAAGAATGGACTAAAATAGTACAGATTTCAACAAAGTCCAGCATTTTATTTTTTTGAATGTTTGTTTTTAGTTTAATAACAATGTCAAAGGGGTTAGACTACATCATTTTTTTGAAAAATTATTATTTTTTATAAATATTTTCTCTTAAAAAGTTGCTAGAAAGTAGCGCTTTTCTGGAATGTTTTACTTTGTTTTGGCTTTTTAGTTAGGGACAAATAATAAATAAACAATGCAGAGAATAATTTCTTGAACAATCTTTTTGTTGTCAATATATTTTTCTAAAATAAAACAGATATTTGAAAAAGTGGAGAAAATGTTAAAAATTTCTACCAAAAACGCAACTTTCTAACATTCTTCAAAGAGAATATTATGAAAAATAATAATAAATTTTTTAAACAATTACTTTTTTAACTTGACTTCATTATTACTTCACTAGAATTTGAAAGTAGACCAAATGTGGAAAATATTAGAAAAAACTGCAACTTTCATCTGGTAGAAAATTTAGGTATTGGGTTTAAGAATTGATGTATTTTGGTAAGAAATCATCTTTTTAGTTGAAAGTGTAGCTATTTGGTTGAAAATTCAACTATTCGATAGAAAGCGTATCTTTTGGGTAAAAATGCAAATAACTGTTTGCTTAAAAATGCATCTGCTTTGATTGAAGATTCGACTGGTTCATTGTAAATTTGTCCTTTTCGACTCAATTAATCAGTTTTTAATTTAAAATAAAAGTCTTTTCTTGCTTAAAAGATCAACTATTATATTTTTTCTTAAGAACTCATCTTTTTTCGTAAAAAAATTCAACTACTTCTTTGAAAGTTGAACAACTTTGTTAATTCATAAGAAAAAGTAAGATTTTACCCCCCCCCCCCCTCACCATCGTCTAACGTTATTTTTGAATGAGATGAGGTGGGGGTGCAAATTATACGGACCCTAAAAAGATGGATATATAGTCCAGAAAATAGATTTTCATTTAAAAACCAAACGAATTTTCAAGTAAAGAAGACAGATTTTCAACTTGAAATAGGATAGATAAATTTTCCGTCAACGAATTTAATTTTCAATAAAAAAACGAATTTCCGACAAAATGGTTCAATTTTTAATCAAAGAAATTAATTTTAAACCAAAAAGAGTCATTTTCCACACAAGCAATCAATTTTTAACAAAATACGTGCATTTTCAATCAAATAGTTGAATTGTCGAACAAAAAGATGATTTTGCAACCAAAATTAATTTGCTAACAAAAAGACAACTTTTTAGTCAAATATCTGAATTGCTGCAAATATTCCTGAACAGAATACGTGTTTAACAATATTTGGTAAAATATAACAATTTATATTTTTATAAACAAGTTGGATAAACAAATTCTAAATTTTGGGAGTTCAAGTACAATGAATTCATTATTATCATTCAAATAGCTTGGGAATAATTTTAACTCAGTCACAAATATTAATGAAAATGTATTGATAAATATTTTTATATACAATTTATCACAGTTATTGAGCATAAAATATTGCGGGAATTTTCACTGAGCGAATCTGAGCATGCAGTGTTATTAGTCATTCTCAAGCTATTTTGATTTGAAACCCGATTTTTTTGTACGTGAAACTGCTCAAAATTTTTAATTTGCGTATCTTTTTTTTATAACTATATTTTTTTCATATAAATATTTTGTTTATAGATATTTACATATTTATATATTATCAAATATTATCAAATATATATTATTTTTAGTGAGATAGATTATAATATTTGTAGATACTACAGTAGTATACCTGAAAATATTAAATTATATCAAAAACTTTGTGATATAAAATGTTTTTTCTGCTTGCTCTAGGAAATCCATATACATAAAGGAATATAAATTATTTGAATAAATTTAAAATTATTTAACCATTTACTTTGTGGCTTATAAAACTACAAAAATCAAATTTCTCAACAAATTAAAATTATCTAAACAATTTTGAATTATTTTAACATTTAGATATTTGTAAATTACCGATTAATGATGATTAATGAAAAATAATTTAAAGTTTCAAGTTCCTCCTTCATTGGGCTCAGACATTTGTTGCGACCATTTCGAAAATAATGGTAGGTGTTGCCATTCTGTAAAGTTTGTTTTTGAAAAGAAGCTTACTGTAACATTCAGAAAAAGCACATTGTGAATCACTGCTTTCGAGCAGTATTGGGGGCTTAGATCGTATTGGTGTGTCAACATTTAGATGGTCAGTTTGATTTCCTAGATAATACCAAGTGCCATTCACAAGTCTTTCTTCATAGTCCGGTAGACCATAATTTTATAATCTGTTGGAATATCCATTGGTGATTCAGACTCACAATCAGGATAGTCGAGTCGACTCTGCAGAATGTCAACCAGAAGCGGACGGGTCACGACCTCTACCGAACGCCAAGCGAACACACCCGCGGACATAGAAAAAACTCTGGGATGAATTTTGTTGCACCTAATTTAAAGATAGTTTTCCATCTCGCTTGGAGTTCGGTGACGAAACTATTGGCTATTGTTTTTGCCGCAAAACTGTAAAAACAATTAGCAGCAGGTGACGTTTCGTCCACAAAGTCAGAGGGAAACCAGATACTTTGTGTAATGGTACCATTCATACTACCAAGATTAATTTTTGTTGCAGGGAAATGGTTCTCTGAAATTAGCGTTAGATTCACACTATGTTTTTTCTGTGGACCTTTCATGATCTATCAATAGCAATTTATAAAATTCCAAAAAATTTTATTTTGCTTATATAAGGAAAACTTGTTTAATATTTGAAATATAACACAACTGTATCTTAAAAAGCTGTGCGTTACAACAAGACGTATTGATTGGCGTATCTATGGTCTCTCTGATTTTCTGAAAATCAGATTTTTGGTATAAGGTGGAAATATCAACTTGATGATATAAGTATCAGTCTTTTTAAGTCGAAACGAACCGCCCTCTATGAGGAAATATATTCATTTGATGCTTGTGAGCAAGTGAAGTCCTCGTAAGGTTTGGTAAGACAAATACATAATATATAGCGAAATCACAATATTTTGAAAGGATTTATTGATAGCATATGGAATCAATTTTCATATTTTTTCATGGAGAATAGCTACAGTGCATAATATATTAAAACTCTTGATTCTGAGAAAAAAAGTAAATTATGTTTAAAAAAGCCTGATCATTTTTTTTCCAGAAAATGAAGAATTTTTTCAAAAAAGAACAAGAGTCATTAGGGCCGCATTGAATTTATCAAAATTTCCTTGTACGCATACAAGAGAATTGAAAAATTTAATATTCATTTCCAAAAAATGAAATTCTTCTGGATTTGAAAACTGTATTTAGATTAGCAATATTCATTCATTTAATTTGAAAATTCATAGAAATTCACTGAAATTAAACATAATTTTTTTTGCATTATTTTAATCCTAGTAGCACCGTGGAATATTATTTAAAACGCAAAATGTATCGAAATATATATTTAAAATAACTTTTTTCTAACTTCTCTTTTCACGACTCAGTAGAGCTTAGTAAGGAATGAAAAAATATTTCTTTACATTTTAAAAGAAACGAGAAAGCGCTACACGGTTTTTTATCTCTCCTGTAAATTTTTTTTCGTCTTTGGGAGGTATTGTGTCTGCACCCTTCATTTGTGCTCCATATAGATTGAAAAATGAAGGTAGTCGTATTCAAGAACTGTGAACAAACGGGGATGATGTATTTATTTCTTCAACTTACGTACTCGTCGAAGCGAATGAAGGGAAAAAATTGATTTGCGTACTTCAATGGTCTGGAAATCTGATAGCGTTGCTGAGGAAATTTGATCAGTGGTTAACCATTCCTACTATGCAGTTGTACAATCAATCGTGAAAGGTTAAAAAATTTCTACTTCGAGTTAACCTGTGGTTGTACCTCTAACTGTCTACGCATCCTGAATTTTCAGTACCATTTAACGGTATGAATAGCGGCGTTTAAATTCTTCTTCCAAATTTCGGAACAACTAGTGGGAATTAGAAAAGGTGTTTGTGCATCATCCTGGTTCAATTTGAATTACACGGAGAAACTTTAGGTTGTAAAATTTGATATTATAATATTCATTATAACAATAAGACAATAGCAATCCGGGATATAGCGTCACTATTTCAATGATAACTTTTATGAATATTGATCCATGAAATTACTAATTTTATTGGAATATAATAACAAAAGAAAGTTTCTATAGTCCCTAGAAGAGACTGAAAAATTTACAAAACACAGTAAACTGTGAAAAATTTCATTTGGAAACTTCCAATAAATCTATTGGAAGCTTATTACCGAAACGTAAGGTAAGGCTGCAATACATAATGTATTGAAATTTCACAATATCTCGTAGAGTTCGCGCTACGGTGACTTCACCACTTACAACACTTACAATACATGTATTGCAGTTTCGCCATTCCAATATTTTGTTAGGAATTTTACCTTACGCTTGTATTGTAGAAGTGTAGGAGAATTTCAAACATTTTTAACAGTGTAGGAAAGACATTCTTCCTGTGTTCATTCAGCGTATTTATAATTTTTCCTATTGAAACTAGGAAAAAATTCCATGGTCGGAAGATCAAAATAAAAATAAAATTGCATTCACTGTTATATATATATATATATATTATTGTTATTGCAAACATTTTCATTTCACCACTGCCGGCTTAGAATCACTGTATGAGTTTAATCACAACGAGTGATAACACGCAGCTGCATCCAACTTCATAGTAAGTATTCGGATTTGCCAGGAAGTTTAGCCAGGGGAGGTAAAAACTGCAGAAAACCACCTCCCCAGTTCAGCCGCTTTTTCGACAGTCGAGTTTGAGGGCAGAAGCAAAAGCTTACAGTCATTAGGGAAACCGTCATAAAAAGATATAACATATAATAGTTGGACAAAATCCCAAAACTATACCTGTTTAATATTTTTCACTCGATACAAATTGTATGTTTTCCATGTTCACAGCTTTTCTGGGCAATGTTTGAAAATTCTAAACAAAATTATGTTAGTTCAGTGAAGCATAAGCTACTGAAACTTCATAGATTTGACATTATGTTTTGACTTCCAGCTCAGCAGGAAAATGTCGAAGTCGTGTCACCGCTCTTATGTTTCAAATGTCCACTCCAACGTCTGTAGGTGTGGAAACGGTGCGTAACTACCAGAGTCAAAAATCTTACGATTTTTTATCAGACTTAGATGTCCAGCAGACACCGTATGAAGGAAAAATATGTGCTTCTAAAATTGTAGAAGTATCACACATTCAAACATCAAAAATTTGAAATTTGTCGAAAAAATGTCACCTCCTTCATCGTACTTTCCAGTGTGGAAAAATGTCCTGGCAGTCTGATTACAGGTCTGACCCAGGTCTGACCTCATATATACCGTCTAGTCTGGAAGATCTGGTCTGTCCCAGAACTGGCGCCGATCAGCGAGCTAAAAACAAAAAAATTCTAAGTTCGATCAGCCAATTTTCTTGACATATTTGAAGAAGGTTATAGGGTGTTTAAAGTAATAGAAAATGAAAAATTCACACTATCAGAACAAGAATTTTTATTCTTATCACCTTGACAGATTGTTCTGGTCCAGGTTCGGCGCTGGTCAGTTAGCCAAGAACAAAAAAAAAGTGAGATCGATCAGTACATTTTTTTGACATATTTCGAAAAAGTTACAGAGCTTCTAGAAAGACAGACAATAATAAATTCACAGTATCAAAACATCAGTTTTTTTCTTATCACCTTGACAGTCTGGTCAGGTCCAGGTTTGGCGCTGATCAGCTAGCCAAGATCAACAATTGTAAGTTCGGTCTGCAAAGTCTGGCCTGGCCTAGATCTGGTGCTGATTAGCGAGCCAAGACCAGAAAAAGTCTAAAGTTCGATCAGAAATTTTTTTTTACATATTTCAAAAAAGTTACAGGGTGTCTAAAATTATAGGAAATAAGAAATTCACACTATCAAAACAGGACTTTTTTCTTAGCCCATAAGTAGCGGCTGAACAGACGGTCTGGCCTGGGGCTAGCCAGAAAAGACGTTACACTGTTGGCCAGATCGTCTAGCCAGCATCAAGACTGGAAACCAGACGGTCTGCTCTGGGCCAGACCAGCGCCAGGGCATTTTTCCACACGGGCTACTCCAAGAATACTTGAAACACACTTCTCTATGATCACGAAAATTGAACAGTTGGGCCGAAAAATTTTACCGCGGATACGGTTAACATCGCAGTGTGCACAAAAGTTATGTCCAATTTAAGGCTAGAATTTCCACTTCAAGGTTTCAGCGGAAATGTCCATTTCAGCACCTGCACCTGTGAAAATCGCACGCATCAAGATAGAACTAAATTTTTCATTGATTTTTCTGTATTTTAGTAGTTAAAAAACGTCCACGCAAGGAAAATTATGTGCCTCAAAAATCATGTGCATATCGTAAAAACGAAAGTCAAAATGTGCACATAAATGGATTTTCTTCAAAAGTTACATGTCAACCAAAAAATTTTCCTCGACAAAAAAGTTCCATTTTAATGAAAGGAATAACTTTTTTTCGTACCTTCTGTCCAAAATTTTAGGATATTTTGAAATTTCACAAAAAATAGGAATATAATGGAAAACATATTACTTGTTTGATCAAATTACACGTCTGAAGATATTTAAAAAAAAATAGGTTTTTATATTTGAAAGGGCTACATTTTTCACAAACTAACAATATTTTAGTTGAAATACAAAATAAAAAATCATTTTTATTTTAAATATTCAACAAATAAATCTATAATTATTCGCATAGGTTAACGTTTTTCTAAAAAATTGAATTAGGGAAGAGTTTAAGGAAATATCTCTGATGTTTCTTGAAAGTATTATTTTTAAAATAATAGTTCAATGATAGAAAAATAGATTTGAAACAATTTTCGACCTAATATAATTTCCATTCAATTTTATGTGAGTAATGTCAGAGGGAGACAGTAATATTATTATAAAATATATTATACTGTATCTATAATATAATTATAATATCTAGTCTCTACATAATAATACAATATATTACAATTTTTATATTATTATGTAATATAATTTTGTATATTTAATAATACTTAGAGTATTTCATTTAGAGCATTCCTTCGGGTTTAAAACTACCCGCCCTGAGTTTTATTTTTCTTCTTACCGCAGGGCAGACACTGCCCTTACGAACTTGATGAAACTAGTTTGTGTACAAGAAAGAAAGGAGACGTAGCAAACTATTGAACTAAAGATTACAGTGTTTAATGAAATTATTCATAGACTCTGCGTTTATATAAGAAAATATATACTTGTATGTATTTCTTGAAGTGACTGGTACTTTTTGTTACTTGTATGACAAGAAATATTTTAATTCGCTTATTATTATTGTTTGTTCTATTTATACAGCTTTTCAATGAAGAATGATATATTTTTCATAATTTATTTAATGTGTTCGGATAAATGTTAAAATAATGTATTTTGAATATTATCAGATACTAAACTAATTATATCAATGAATATTGATTTGTATTATCGTAAGACAAAAATTATATAAATACAGCGTTTTTACTACGAAAAAGGCAAAAGCAGGCAACAAAACGTCAAGCAGAAGCTTAAAAGAAAGCTGAGCGCAATAGAAAAAGAACCATTTGCAATTTAGATTAGCTTTTACTTTTCCTGTGATATTTCGCAATACTTCTTTGTAAAAATAATAAATAAGGATATATATTTTCTTTTAACTGTTTGATTTCCGAAATGTTATATTCTAATTGAACAGAATATACATTTCAGTATTGGAAAAAACAACCGCACTTGATTAATAATAGAAGATAATTAGAATTTAGTAATAAAGTTTAGAATTTTAAGAAATTCCGCAATAATGCTTTTATATTTTGCACTTTGCTTTTATTTTATATATCGCTATTCGAGAAGATAGTGATCTAAATACTATTCAAAGGTATCCTGAGCATTCAAAATGAAGAAACAATCTTCCTTGATCTTCCTTTCATAGAATATCATTCATTCAATTAAATTTATGGACTTATTTATTTCAATATTTTGTGCAAACTTCGCGCATGCTCAAAAGTATTGCAAAGCTGAAAAATGCGGTTCTACATGTATTTAGAATATAGGGAAAAAGTTTTAAATGTGTGCCTTAAGGTTTGTTTTGGAATTTCGTTGTTGTTAAGAAAATGACACTTTCCGTGGAAGTGCCCATATATATATATATATATATATATATGATTAAAACCATTCTATCCTAATTATTTGCAGTGTTTCTGGCCGTATGGATGTTTAAAAGCACCTTAAAGGTCAGTTGAATATTATCATTCCGATTTTGTGACAGACCCATATTTGAGAAATTTTAGTAACAAAAGTAACAATAATTTTAAACTTTTTCCTAGTCAAATCGCTTCATTCAGTGTTCAATTGAAGATTTCAATAGTGTCTTGCCGGAAAAAAAATTTCCAGCCAAAATAGAGGTGAGGCCTCTATTCTGCAATCTGACCCAAAAATTAAACTTCCTTTGAAAAAAAGAATTCAAATGAAAAAAAATACGTACATGCTCGAAGTAAATGCAACAACATTCAAGAAACTGTTCAAAAATTGAAGGTGAGTTCCGAGCACTTTAAACAATTGAAAAGAATTATCAATATTTTGACATTAGTTCCGAAAAATGCCAAGCATTCATTATGAATTCCAATCAATTTATGATGAATTCTAAAGAGATAATTATGAATTTCAAAAATCTGTAGTGATTTCGGAAAAATTCTAATGAATCAAAGGATAAATTCCGAACCTTCAAGGGAAATTTAATAAAATTGAAGGGTGATTCGCAAAATGTTAATACCCATTTTCACGCATTGTCATGTGAATATTACACATTACTACGCATTATTACACGAGAATTACGAATTATCACTATTGCGCATTGTTACGTGGCATAGCGCGACTATTGTGCATTATTGCACCTTATTTTGCATTTTTTATGCATTAAAACGCGTTATTACACCACCTTTGAGCTTTATTATGCGTTATCACGAGACTATTACTTGTTTACGTAATGAAATATTTGATAACGTAAAAATAAATTACGTGTTAGCGCGCATGATTACGCCTTTTTATGCGATTATTACGTCTTTTCTACACGTTATATCGTTACTACTACCCATTATTCCGCATTATTGCGTGATCATTATGCAACTATCACGCACTATTACGCTTTTGTACACAGTCAAAAGTCCAAGTTGAAGGCAAAATATCAATTCAATAATTTACTATATTTTAATAAAATTCAGTTTGAATTTTTTAAGTTATGTAATGATTGCAATCATTATTTCGAATTTGAAGAATACATTTTTTTAACAATTGGGGAAAATACTATGCAGACCTGCCATGAAAATGAGACCAAGAATTGTGAAA
This sequence comes from Andricus grossulariae, assembly GCA_011634705.1. Taxonomy (NCBI): domain Eukaryota; kingdom Metazoa; phylum Arthropoda; class Insecta; order Hymenoptera; family Cynipidae; genus Andricus; species Andricus grossulariae. Next base: position 214,380,822 of record JAABKJ010007545.1, on the reverse strand, counting down.
AATGTGACATATTTGAATTTTTCTCAGACATAGAAATTTTATTTTTTTGTAATGTTTTTTTTTTCAATGGCAGTTTGCGTTCAACCTGACCTTATTAGACGCAGAATTTGATTACCTTTCGTGTTGACATGGAGAAAAAATTTCATGGTAATGTTATAAAAATCAAGGTGCTTTAGTGGCACGTCTCAAGTTTAAGGCGAGGGTAGTTTTGACAAATGAGCATGGGAGTGACCAGCAGTGATAGTAAAGGATCACCAGTTTTTTAAGTGCGCATATAATTAAAAGCGCAGGTTTATTTGAAATGGTAAAATAAGCACTTTAAATATTACATTATTAATAAATCGTTTGACGAAATTAGCTACTTCTTACAAGCAACTTGAATAATTTTTCAAATTAAAAAACTTTTTCAAATATTTATATGTATCATCATTGCTATTATTTATTGATTTTAAATAGACGCACGCATTTCGGTACTTGCACATTTGAAAGATTGGCGGTCCATAAGCATCAATGGAGATCATTTTTGCTGATAATGTCAGTTTGGTAAGACCTGACTTATCATTTGTTTCGGATGCCTTGTCACTGGCAAACCTATGGGGATTGGATCAGTATAATGTTTGAAATAAATGGTGTGTGGATCACATTGATGATTGTGTAATGCAAGGTAAAGAATAGTTGAGGAGTTAAATTGATACATTGAAAACTTATAGTTACCTTCCTATTCCAGAAAGGGCAAGAGAAAGAAGCAAGGGTTGTCGCTTGCGTCTCTATGCTCAGAGAATAATGGAAAGATTCTCTCTCAAAGTTAGTTTTGCTATAGTACTGATGGGATGCATAATCACAACTCACTAGTATAGCGATACAAGAGAAGTACCATGATCGAATCCATTTTTCAGTCCTTTTTCACGAACGTTTAACGAGCCGAATTTATCCTGAAGATCACTTGTATGATGACAGAATGTCTCAGTCGAAGGGATTTGTTTATATAGGACAAGGAGGTACAAAATGACACGTCCCAGCTAGTTTTGTAATATTGCCTTTCATGCATTGCAATTTTATTTCAAATGCATTGTAATTTTACAATACCGCATAGAGTCGTCGTATTGTAATGTTTGTAATTTTACAGTACCCGTATTGCAACTTTACTTACAATACCGTGTTTGAAATTTTACATTACGCTTGTATCGCTTACTACAAAAAGCACAGGCTCATGTGAATGGTATAATGAATATGAAACGTAAAGTACATTAGATTTGAGAAAAAAACAGGTTAAACAACCACCGCAGGGTCCTACTGAGAGAAAATGTCATCCATGAAGATTACACCAGCTGCCAGTAGAACCGCGGTGAATCATCATGTGTGCGTCTTCATTATCCACGTAATAGATTCAGTTTCAGAAGTATTATTATCCAATATATTAGCTTATAGTTATATGTGACTGTCCGCAAAGAAAGGGACCTAACGCGGAAAAAATTAATTTTTAGCTTTTTACAAGAATCAATAGTTTTTTATTTGCTCTTTCATAATAACAAATATAATTCCTATATGTGGAAGATATAACTTGTTATTAAACTGCACAGTAAGGCTTATAAAGTTCCCCTGTTAGACTGCTTCTTCAACCGTTACTTCTGTAAAATGTAGCTACCGCGCATTAGGTCTCTTTCTTCGCTTACGGTCACATACCCACAAGGTTTCTCTATATTTGGACTTTATTAATTATGTCGGTATCTAATGAGTCGTTATCATCATTAATGCAATTATCACTTCCAGACATAATATCAACTTAATCCGGCAAATGCACCTCATAATATATGAACAATTAATACTTGGTTTCCCAAAGCAAGCTGAATTGCGTCTAGTAAGGTGTTACGTCAAAATTTAAAAAATTGCGAATGTAACATCAGCAACAGCTCAACAAATATTCGTGCAATTTCCGCCAGTCACAGTAGGACAAAAAAAGTTTTTGTGGGCAAATAAATTTTAAGCCGGCACTATTTATTCGATTTGGAAGTTTAAAAAAAAATTAAAGCTCTTAAAATTTCGAACTGATTTGTGTGTTTAGATTTTCATAAAAATGTTGGATAATTTTTCGTTTAGCTCCAAAGCTGACTTTTTTACCAAGTATCTCGTCGTCCCGTAATTTAAAATGACTAATCCACTATTTTTCATAAGCTTGGCTAGTCATTCCGAATTTGTCCCAATTTATCGGGATGACTAGACACAGCCTTTTTCTAAGATTTTCAGATTTATCAAACAAGGTCTGATAGCTGTGCTCATGCTATCTAAAAATAATTTTCAGAAAGTAAGAATAATTTAAAAAAATACTTTGTTACGTTATAAACAAATTAATGAAGAAAAGTCATTTTTCGGGGTTGGAACTGTTTAGCTCATTGAGATTTAGAGTTTTGATATACAATACGAGAGAAAGTATAGTTTCATGATGAATTTGAAAAAATGCTGTTCAAAAAATATATTCAAACAATTTTTATTCAAAAATGTACAGTTTCGATATTTTTCATGGATTAGATCAATTTTTTACGGAATCAACAAAAAATATCCTTCCTTGCTATGATGCTTCGCGAATTCACAAGCTATGCTTTAAGTTGTTGATTAAAATAGCTCAAATAATTAATATTTCATATAAATTTTGAAATTATCATAGCCAAGAGTCATCGAAAAGATATTGTTATGTGATTTCCTAAAAACAATTCAGGTTATTCGATAAGAAATATAAAAATTTTAAATCTGTTTATGAAAATTTATAATTTTTGTGCAAATTGTTATAGCAAGGAGTCATTAAAAAGATATTATTAGTTGATTTCGTGAAAAAAATTAGTCAAAGTAGGCGACATGCGTCTAGAAAAAAGGATTTCGTAGCCTGTTAAGTCATTCTAATCTCCCCCTCCTAACCCCTTTCCACTCTTCACCCCTCCACCCTAATTTACCCTGCATGACATCTCATCTTGAAACTATTCTCGTCTTGAATCTCGTTTTGACTCTCGTCTTAATCTCGTCTCAATTCTCGTGATAAAGTAGGACGAACGGACGGACAGTTGACCAAAAATATGAGGGTTTTTGTCGGGGGTAAAGAAACCCTGGAAATGGAGCATATTTGTAGAAAAGTAGCCAAAGTCTGAAAGTTTTTATGAAAAATGTTTAAATAGTTAGTAACTCTTGTGAATTTGCAAATTATCATAGGAAATGTCATCAGTAGGACATTAATTGCTATCAAATTTTATATAAACATTAATCTCACGCACTGAAAATCATTTTTAGACAGCTTTAGCCCAAATATAAGACCTTTTTTGATAAATCAGAAAATCTTGAAAAAGGGGTACTTGTGAAAATAAAAAAAGATATCAGCAGTGTAATTTAGTGCCAATGGATGAAATATTGTTAATTTTCTTTATCATAAAATATATGCTGGAAAGCTTGACGCGACTTTCTCAGGTTTTTTATTCAAGTTGGCATTAGTATGATCTTACTAAGCATAACCGGATACGTGGTTATTAAATTTTGTTGATAATAAAAATCATGACGATAAATTTAAATCTAGAGAATATAAACTTTCAGAATAAAAAACAGAATATCCTATTATTAGCAGGTAATAAACAACAATAAAAATTCAGAAATAAAAACATATGTGTCGGGAACATATTAAATTTTGTTTGAAAATGTGCGAAAAACATTTTGTTTATTTCAGTTACTTTCATTTTGATTTGTAATTTTAGTTACATTAGATCGTTTGCAAAAAATGATAAAATCTTGATTTTGAAACGCTTCATAAGGTACAAAATTGTTATTGTTGTGAAAAAATAATAAATGAAAATACATCTTAGTTATTTGCAATTTTTTATTGATCTTTAAAATTAAATGTTGCACCTACAAAAGGGTTACCGAAACTATTTAGCACACAGGAAAAATTGTATGAATTTTCAAAATATTGAATTTACAAATTAAAATGTTTCTCTCTTGGATTTAAATCTGAAAATAAATACAAATATGTGGGTAAATGTTGAAATTTCGACTTTTATATACGCAACAAATATTTTGTTGAATTCAGTAAATAGCACTTTTTTCTAAACTGTAGATATGTCGACCTTGAAATCTCGTGATAGTTTGAGCCGAGAAAAACATCAAAATCATTTACAAAAAATTATAAAATTCACGATTTTGAACAGCTTCATAAAGTGAAGAATTTGTATTGTTATAAAAAGATAATTATTAAAAATAATTTTTTTCATTTTCAATTTTTTATTGCTGTTTGATATTAAAACTTGCACCTATGAAAAATTCACCCTAAATTTTCGGCCCATAGGAAAAATGTTATAATTTCCAAAATATTGAATTTACAAATTAAATTTTTCTTTCCTTCTTGAGGATGACCAAGTGCCTATTCTTTGAATAATTACGCTACTTTTTTTTTGTAAACTGTTTTAAAATTGGGCTAGCTAGATGAATTTCTGCAATTCTTTTCGTAACTGGTATGCCAAGTAGTTTTCATCTTCTACATCTGCTTGCCAGGCAAAAAAATAATAGACGCCAGTGAAAATATTATCAACTCGCTGTAAGAATCTTTAAAAATCCAAGAACAATTTATATGGCTAACGGTTAGAAGTTCTCGTCCATGTTTTTGTCAAGCCGGCGGTGTTTTTATACTCTCATTACAAACATTCAGCGTTGTGAGAAAATTATCAAAATTTCTACTTATCTCACTTTTTGATTTAGATTTCAATATTTAATTTAAGTTAAATAATAAAAAAATGATAATATCCATTTGTTAATTAAAATAAATTAATCATTTTTCAGTGCATCTAGAGAGCGTTCTCCTTCTTTACAGTTTTAAAAATCAAGGAATAAAGAGCAATGAACGCAATGAATAACAGGAACAGAGAAGATAACAATAATAATGCCCCTAAAAAGCAAGAAACATCAATTAATAAAATAATTAAAAATGTACGTGTTCAGTTTAATGGAAAGGGCGTTATTGACTGAATAAGATATTTAAACTGAATTTATTCGAATACAATATTTTTTATAACAAATGCATGGTTTCAGAAGTTCTTTTGTAACAGTAACACGAATCCTGCTCTTACGGAACCATTTTGAAAACTTTATTTTTATTTTAATATTAATTCAGGAAATTTGTGACAGTTTGGAAAATTTCTGAAATTTTGGATGCTCATTGTAAATTTATAAATTAACTAAAATTGTAAGAAATGTTGATAATTTTTTTAATCTAGACAATTTTTTAAATTTACAAAAATTCAGTGCCCAAAAATTTTTCAAAATTTTCGGTAATTTCAATGAATGTGTGGTGAATTCTCAAGAATTTATTGTGAAATTCTGAAATTTAGTTGTGAATTCCATGAACATTCAGCAAAAATTCTAAAGAATTGCAAAGAATTTAAGGTAAATAAGGAAAAATCCAAAGAAATTACAAAATTTAATGTATATTCCAAGTAAATCAATGATATAAATAATTTAAAGTGAATTCTAAGGTTAATTAATTAATTATTTAAATATTAATCATAATAAATAAATTATATATATATAATATAGTAAATAATAAAACATAATGATAATTAAAATAAAAAGAAATTAATTAATCAATCATTTAAAAATTAATTGAAAGCAATTATAAATATTTCGAGATTATTCTGAGAAGTTTCAAAGAATTTATGATGAATTTCAAAGAATTTCAATAAATTTGTTGTAAATTATTAGGATTTTAGTGTGAATAATTTAGATGTGAATTTCTAAGAACTTATAGTGAATTTGATAGAATTTATAGTTCATTCTCGAAAATTCCAAAGAATTTAAGGCGAATTCCAAAAATTTGGAAGAAATTAACAAAAATTGAAGGTGAATTTCAAATAGAACGAAGAAATTTGAATAATTCAAATCGAATTCCAAGTGCTCTAAAGAAATAGAATGAAATATAAATATTTTTCGATCAATTTTAAAGAATGCCAAAGAATTTTATTGTGGAATCTAAAGAATTCCAAAGAATTCAAGGCAATTCCTAAAATTGAATTGCGAATTCTAAAGAATTAATGTTGAATAACTCAATATGATTTCGAACAACTGTAAAGAATTGAAAAGAATTCTAAATATTTTGATATTTGTTTCAAAGAATGCCAATGAATTTATGATGAAATGCAAAGATTTCTTAAAGCATTCAAATGAATTTGTGGTCCATTGCGAAGAGTTTACTGCAAAATATCATGAAGATCATGGCAAATTCTAATTTTTCATTTTCAATGTGAAAAAATATAATTTTAAATATCAAAGAATTTATGGTGAATCACGAATAATTTCTAGTGGATTCTGAACAATTCCAAAGAATTCAAGTTTAATTTATAATACTTAAAGGGTATTATGAAAATGGATTGTACTTATGCAAAAGAAACTGGCCACAGGAGAACAGTCATGTTTCTTCGTTCAGAGTGAGAAATCAAATGAAATTAATCAATAAAAACCCATGGGATATACTTTGTGTGCATGTATATCAATCCTAACCCTAAGCCAGCTTTACTCTTTCATGGAAACGCTAGTCGCCTAGAAGTTCAATCCCCTATAATTGTCGTTCAAATGTGCACCACGTCACCTTATGTAGACGAAGCAAATATGTGAATAAAGATTCTGCAGCTAGAGTTAAGCTAGTTAGGTAGTTAAGCTAGCTATTAGTTGAAATATTGAATCTAGACATGATAAATAGAATGATGGCCTCTGGAAGGAAATCCTCTGTGAAACTTTAAAAAAATAAATGTTGCGCCTAGCTTTCCCGAAATTTGGTGTATGTAGCACAAATATTTTTGGTGAGTATAAACACCTAGAAAATTAAACCTCCTTTTAAACAAGAAAGTTCAAATAAAAAGAAATGCTCACATACTCAAGCTGAATTCGAGAAACTTCAAGGGACTCAAGAAAAACTGAAGGTGAATTCCAAACAGATCAATGAATTCAAATAGGATAATTTGAAATGCGAGGACTTTAAAGAATTGAAACAACTTCTAATTATGTTTATAGATTAGTTTAGATAAATGCCAAACAATATATGATGAGTTCTAAAGAATTCCTAAAGGATATACATCAATTTTTAGTGAATTCCAAAGAGTTCATTATAAATTCCACAGAATTCATAGTGAATTATACATTTTCATTTGTGAAAACCAAATAATTCAAGATGAATTCCCAGGATTAACTTGTGAATTCCAAAAAATGCATAGTAAATTATAGAGTTTTATTCATGCATACTAAATAAACAAAGAAGTATTCTCAAGATTAATTCATGAATTCCAATGAATTCATAGTGAATTCCCAGGATTAATTTGAAAATTGCAACAAATTCATAGTGAATTCGGAAGTTTTATTTCTGAATGCCAAATAACTCAAGGTGAGTTCCAAAGCATTCATAGTTAATTTCAAAGAATTCCAATGAATTCAAGGTGAATAAAAAAGATTGAAGGAAATTAAAAAAAATTACAGGTGAATCCCAAATAAATCAATAACGTCAAAGGATATAAAGTGAATTCACAGGAATTAAAAGAAGTAAAAGAAATTATAAATATTTTCAGTTTAAATCCGAAAAATACTAATGATTTTGTTTTAAATTCCAAAGAATTTCAATAAATTTGTGGTGAAGTCTGAAGTGAATCACAATTAATTGATGGTTATATGTAAAGTTTAATTTGTGATTTTGAAGAATTCATAAAAAATACGTTAGAATTCTTAGTGAATTCTTAAGAAGAAAAAAATAATTTAAAACTAACTGAAACTAGTTCTAAAAAATATAGGCGAATTGAAAGAAATTATAAATATTTTGAGATTAATTTCAAATAATTCCAAAGAATTCTCGATGAATTCAAAAGAATTTTAATTATGTTGACTTCCAAAGTCTTATTTGTAATTTCCAAGAATTCATAGTAAATTGTTTAGAATTCTTAATAATTCTAAAGAATCTCCAACAGTTCAAGGTGAATTCCTAAAATTTGACTGTAAAGTCTGTACAATTTCTGATAAATGTGAAAAAATTATAAAGAATTGAAGTTGAATTCCACGAGTTTCAAGGCAATTTACAACAATTTTTAATGAGTTCCAAAAAAGGCAATGTATTTCAATCATTTAAAGTGAACTTCGAGGGCTTTAAAGAATTGAGAAAAAAAAAATATTTGGAGAATAATTCCGTGGAATGGCAAAGAACCAATAATGAATTCTACATTTTAATTTGTGAATTCCAAGAGTTCATAGTAAATCCTAAAGAATACAAAATAATTCATGATGAATTCCGAAGAGTTAATTGTGAATTTCTAAATAATTCATGGTTAATTCTACAATTTTGCTAGCCATTTCCAAGAATGTATTTTAGATTCAATAAGCTCCCTTGTGAATTCGAAATAAATATAAAGAATTCAAGGTAAGTTCCTCAAATTCCATGATGAATTCCAAAAAATTAATGTTGAATTCCATAGTATTTTTAGTGAATTCTACAGAATTCCAAAGAATTCGATTGCACACGTGAAAGCACAACCCTTATCAAGATATATTTGTATGTAATTTATTTCTCTGCAAATAAATACTGTCGATAAAATTTTGCCCTGTAAATTCGAAACCCGATGTAAAAAACGATATATTTGAGATCCGCTCTCCGGACTAGGCTCAAAAAGTTATAATGCATGGCTGAACGCAAGTGGATCTAATGTCCATGTGTAAAGTCTACCTGTATATTAAACCAAATAAGGAACAAAATAAAATTAAAATAAATGAAGTCTGATCATCTTTCTGATGATTTGATTTCGTTCTTTGAGCTTATTATAATTACAAGACAAAAAGGGTAACCATTAGGCTGACAAGCTGAGGGGTTAAGAAATCAGATATTTTTCAAGGAGACTTTGAAAATAAAAACTTTTCTTCCGTGGAAAATTTTGTGTTATTCTTTTTTCGAGTGGCATTCTGAACTTGTAAAACCTTGCTGGATGTCGATGCACTAAGCTGATCATGCAGAAGGCATTGCACCTTGACTGTTTCAACCAATAAACTGATAACTATAAAAAGTTGAACGAAGAAAATTATTGATCACGTGGCTCGGTTATGGAACAATATAAAAATTCATTCATTTTGAAATTAGTTCTGGAAAGAATGTGTAATTTTATCTGTAAATGGTTATGTATTCTCAAAGCTGATTATGGTATTGAGGTAGAACGTCAACCTGCAAGCAGAAAATGCTGATAGGTTGAATCATATAATCATTCAGAGAAGTCGAGGTCATAATAAGCAGAAATTAATTCAAAATAAAATCAAAGACTGAAAGACCATGTAATTATAGTCAGAATTATATCTCATGTACCAAATCTAATAAAGAAAGTCTGATCGAGGTCAGAAAAAAAATTTACAGAATCTAGTTGACAGTTCAATACTCATTCATACTCAATACTTTGTTAACTATTTCACGGTGATGTCAAAGTAACGCGACTTATTCAAAGCGGTTTTTTCTAAAGGAACAGTTCACAATCACGTCAAAGTATCGCGACTTAGTGAAAGGGTTTCGTACTTCGAAGATCAAGTTGACAGCATGACTGCTTGGAACGTAAAGACGCTTAACAGGGGTGACTCTGGGGTTTATATAGTTCTGGATCTCCATGCTAAGGATAGGGATGCAACTTTTGGATTTGGCACAACGAAATCTTTTAAATTTAACACGTATGATCTTCTGGATTTCGCCCGTACGATAACATTATTTCTAAACTGTGAGCGAGACAATCGAGTGACTAATAGACCTCCTTCAATAAGACTCACGGTGATCGCGATTACTATTCCCTTGCTTTTTCAGGGGTATACATCCTATATACTAAGCTGAACTGTGTTATGTCTTATGCTCTTATCTATAATATGCCTGACTATAGGCACAATTAAGCACTTGTTCACTGTACAGTGTACAGTGTTATGTAATTGGTAAAATAAACAAGTGTCTACAGGACACGGAGCGACCCGATGATGACAGCTTTCTGCATCCATCCCGCAAGTGTCTTGGCATATTTTTGGCACGAGGGTATGGCTTCAAGGTTATGAACCAGTGATATTATCGCACCTCCGAGAGCACCTATCCCAAGGACAAATACTTGTACCGAATGTTTTGGGTACAGTCGTTTCAGCTTCCTTTTAAGGTGTTGATACCTCTCCTTCTTTTCTTTCTCATTGGCAACAATGTCAGGCCACGAGTGTGCAACGGAGACTGATGTCCGAAAATAGTAGTTCCAGGTAATTTGTCAGTTCTCGTTTTGGACAATTGACTCGATCTCCCTTAGAGCGTTCGGCAGGGCAGTGTCGCGGCCAACGCCGTGAGAACCACAAACATGGTAATAAAGCACTCTTAGGGCCGCATTATGTCTGTAGATATACGTCGTTCCTGCGTGTGTGGGACATCCCGATGGTATGTGTTCTAGGTACTCAGCGTGTGCATGACACGCTCTGCACCTATCGCTGGGAACTTCTTGACATAAAAAGCGGTCACGGTATGCTAAGTCGGAAATGACACCGTCCTGGCATGCAAAAATGAAACCCTCTGTACCTGAATTAAGCCCTGATGATCTGAGGGAAGCACAATTTTGCTTCTTTGACAAGGAATGTTTTTGTACATTTCTGTTAATGTTTCTGTGTATTTTCTTGTCGAGTGGCTGTTGATGAAATTTTTCAACCTCTGCTTTTTTAAATTTGGCTTTTAGAAGTGTAGCCTCTAGATAAAGTAATTCTCTTTCCTTACTTCTGATGTTAAAATTCAGGCCAATGTTCTCGGCAACTTGCTCCGCGGCTTCGTAAAGGAATGCTCCTCCACCAATCATCTTGTGGTTCCTAACCATTTATCGGAGAGGATCTATACCATTGGCGGCAATGTAAGCTGTACTTAGAACAGTTCGTTAATGAAGACATTAGAGATTCAGAAGTCCGCGTCCGCCTTGAAGGCGTGAAATATATAATCGCGGAACTGACGAATTGATATGCAAGCTTTTATACATATGTATGATCTCACTTCTTGACGATATTTATGGCAGTTTGAAGTTGGCTTTTACCAGAGGCAGAGAGATAGAGGCAGAACTGTAATATGGCTGCCGTTATGTGAGCATGCACGCTTTCGTCGCTCATACAGTTTTCGCCGGAGCCTTTGTTTGTGTGTGACTTTTCGCATACAAGGTACTGTGGTGTTGCCTTTTTTCCTCTTCAGAATTTGAACTATGTTTTTTATGGGAGGTTTAAGTTGTGCGGAGTTTTTATGATTTGTTTGTTCTGTCTTCACTTGCCTCGTGGTTTTTGTTACTCTGGGTGTGCTCAAATTGAAACATTCCTAGTGATTCACCTAGTGAACTATAGAATCCTTCATAACGTCTAAGAAAACAGTTGGTCACATTGGTTTATCGATTTTTAAGACCAGATGACTTCACCAGCTCTGTTTACGTCTTTCTAAAGTGGCAAATGTAAGCAGCAACCAAAGTGAGCAGTTTCTGGATGCTAATAGTGTTTGTGCATATGGTAAATGCAAACTACAAATTACGTCTGACACAGAGTGTGTTAAATATAAGGGGTTTCCTTCTTATCATCATACAGAATATGCAGCCAAAATCAAATGTAACTTTGACGGCCGCGTACAACGCTGTCGGGGATCCAGATCTAACTCTCCTGCTAATGAAGAAAGGACCAATGGAATCGTAGTTAGCACTAACGCACTCAAATCCATGTTTAATGACATGAAAAAAGAGTTCATGTCGAAATATAAGAAGTGCCACAATGAACTTAAAATCGACCTTGCTAAAACTCGTGTCTCGGTTGACAATTTATCCACCAAAACTGACAATGTTTTATCCAACGTATGACATATGGATATTCGATTGACGGAACTTGAGGAGAAAGTCATGGCGCATGAGATATCTGTGGATAAAATGATACATGATACTGCTGATAAGGTAAACACCAACCCCAACCCAACCCCGGAATGCTCATCCCAACGTTCAAATTATGTGTAATCTTTTATCAAGGAGATTAACCAGCGTAACTCACATAAGAAAAACATCCTAATTTTTAACATGCGGGAATCCGAGGTTGAAGGAGATGTTTCTCCAGAAAGCAAGGATGTTATTCAAGTCATTGACATTCGTAAGTCAATTGTACCAACACTTTCGATATCTACTAACACTATACGTGTCTTCCGTATTGGATATATGTCTCATGCGCTATTGCGACCGCTCAAGGTCAGATTTCGCACCGATGCAATTTCCCAATCATGATTTTGTGGGACTTCAATGTCCCCAACTTTAAAAATCATGTCACAAATATCAAATTTGACAGTAAATCAGCATTGTTTACAGCATTTCGTGAATTTTTTTGAATAAAGCAATTTAATTTTATTCAAAACTGTAATCATCGTTATTTAGATCTGATATTTTCAAACACCGAACTCTTTGTTAGTAAAGCTAATGATACGATTCTGCCTGAGTATATGTACCACCCCTCCCTAAAAGTAGATTTTTAGATGCATAATGATCGAGCCACTAGAAATTTCAGTAACAATACAAAATCTTCAAGGTATAACTTCAAACGTGCCGATTATGTTTAACTCTACCATGGTCTAATTGATACTGAGTGGTCACCTATAATATCTTGTGGACCGCCCAAACATTCAAGGGTGCACACGTGTGTAGTCACGATGGCAAAAATCCATGAATTGGGCTACGAACTGCTACCTCATCCAGCATCTTCTGCAGATTTAGCTCCCTGCGACTATTTCATATTTACAAACATGAAGAAATGGCCGGGCGGTAAAAGATTTGGGTAATGATTATTAATTGTTCAAAAAATGTCAAATATCTTGAGCAAGAAATTATTATTTTTTAAATTCGTTAATTGTGCCATTAATTGATGAGAACCATAAATTTTCACCATTTACGGGGAAAACAATAGTTAAAAAAATGAAAATTGTTCAAACAAATTGAAATTATTAAAAAAATTGCTTAATATCCTATAGAAAAAAATAATGCCCTTAAATCACTTCAATTGTGTCATTAATTCCAAAAAGTGATAATTTGTCACGCTCTACAAGGGGAACAATTATTTAAAAAAATCAAAATTGTTCCAATAATTAGCATACATCCTTCAAAAATATACTGCTTTCAACATTCTTTAATTGTACATTATTTCCAAAAAATAACAATTTGTTACGAAATTTGGGGAGAAAAAATTGTTTAAACTGTAACGCTACTTTTTCCCAATCAATTATTGAAATATATGGTTCTCTTCAAAGAGCGCACTATGGACCTCATCAGAAAAATAAATTTTTAATCGAACAATCTAAGCGATAAAAATAACATAGATTTTTAGGCGCCGGTCCTTACTTGGGACAAAGGTGAACCAGTTTAACTAAAATGAGTGAGAAAAGATAGAGATACAAAGAATCTACACTGCAAACGGTAATGGAAAACTCACTGAACGTTAGACGTTTCAGGACAAACGATAAAAGAGAACCTCACAAACTTTAGTCGAAAGGGCACACCTTCATTTGAAGCAAGCGATAATCCAAAATACAAAGATAAAAGACGAAAAAACGCAAAAGACAATAAGATGTCCAACGATAAAATAATCAAAAATATAGAAAGTCCCGAGGGCAAATGAAGTAATAAAAATATAATAAAAGGTAACATAAGTTAAAAGATATCAAAACAGGTAAAAAGGTGAACCAAAATTTAAGGAGAAAAATTATAGTCGACAATAGCTACTAGCTCAGTCTAAACCTAGACAATGGTAGGAAGGGGAGAGGGATAAGCAAACAAAAAGCTCACATTCTAGACAACACAATTGATAATAATTTTATTCAGAATTTAATAAATTTTGAAAAAAAGGCATAACACGAGAGAAAAAGAAAATAATAAACAAATTCCTAATTACTTCAAATATAGGCAGAGGTGTCTCGATAACGAATAAGTAATAGGGTTTCGTTCGACAAACAATAAAAGGGGTTCACAATCTAGAATTAAAAAATCTATACAGGTAATAGAATAAAAAAGAAGAATACAAAACCAACACAAACGCAAATGTATAAAAGGGGTTCTAAAAGATAAACGCAAATGGGGTTCTAAAATAAATGCCAAAGGGTTTCTCAGAAATAGATACAAATAGGTTTCAAAATATGTATGAAAATAGGGATTCTAAAAGATAAACGCAAAAGGGGTTCTAGAATAAATGCCAAATGGTTTCTCAGAAATAGATACAAATGGGTTTTAAAATCTGTATGAAAATAGGGGTTCTAAAAGGGGAACGCAAATGAGGTTCTGATATAAATGCTAAAGGGGTTTTAAAAAATAGATACAAATGTGTTTCTCAAGATAAATTTTGGTAGGAGAAAGTAAGGACTAAAATTAGGCAATGAAATTGACTGAAAAGGGGAAACAACATTATCAAATATTTAACGATATAAGACCAAAAGTGTTGAGATAAATAACTTAAGTGGATCGGTAAGGGGGCCAACATTGGATAACACATTATAATTTATGGTGTAATGTGGAACGATAGGGGCTAACATTGTAAAACATATCACGATTTAAGGTAAGAAGGGCTGAAATAAACAATTTATATGGATGATAAGAGGCTAACATTATAAAACATATTATAATTTTACGGCAAAAAGGGCCGAGATAAATAAATTGGATGGGGAAATAAGGGTTTAACATTATACTATAAAAGGGGTCGGCAGGTCGAAAACACTGCCAAAGGGGTGGCAAAATTAAGACGGCATGACACAATCATCACAAAGGGATTAACTTTAGGCACTTTGACACTAGAAAATTGAGGGGGGAGGATCGATAACATCGGTGACAATTACTAATTTTGGCATTTTAGCACGTGAAAAATGAGGGGCAAGGATCGAAATCAACAATAAAATTATACATTATTTTTAGGCATTTTCGATACACTGCTAATTAGTCTTAGGCATTTCGCACACACAAAAAACAATAAGGGGGGAGGGATCGAGAACATCGGTAAAAGTAGTAATTATCAACATTTCAATACACAACAAAATAAGGGGGGGGAGGGAAAGAGAACTTCGGTAAAATTATAAATTATCGGCATTCCGGTATAAAAAAATAAGGAAGATGGGATCGAGAACATCGGTAAAACTATTAATTATTTTTATGCCTTTTCAGCACACTGCTGATTAGTCTTAGGCATTCCGGCACACACACACCAAATAAGGGGGGGAGGGATCGAGAAAATCGGTAAAATTAGTAAGTAGCGGCATTTCGGTACACAGAAAAAATAAGGGGGAAGGGATCGAGAACTTCAGAAAAATTAGTAATTATCGGCATTTCGGTACACAAAAATAGAGGGAGGGGATCGGAAACATCAGTGAAACTATTAATTATGTTTAGGCACTTTCGATACACTGCTAATCAGTCTTAGGCATTTCGGCACACACAACAAAATTAGGGGGAGGGGTCGAGAACATCGGTGAAATTAGTAATTATAGGCATTTCGGTACACAAAAAAAAAGGGGGGAAGGGATCGAGAACTTCAGTAAAATTATTAATTATCGGCATTTCGGTACACAAAAAAAATAAGGGGGAGGGGATCGAGAACATCGGTAAAACTGTTAATAATTTTTAGGCATTTTCAGGAAACTGGTAATTAGTCTTAGGCATTTCGGCACTCCAGATCGCGCAAATGTTCGCACACACATAATAATACTCAATTATTCTTTCAATAGTAATTACAGTGATTACGTCAAGGAAGAATGGGCGGTCAATTGAAAAGCAAAAATAAAGTGGCTGGGCTAAACCATTCAAACAAAACACGGTCCTACCTTTGCTAACATTTGGAAGACGGGATCGCTGCTGATATTCGCAGTCAGAGTTCAAACGTAAAAGAGAGCGACTCTCGTGCGTATCGTCGTATAAATAGAAGCGGACGATCACATGATTAAAGGGAGAGTGCTGGCGCGCGCAAACTTACTTCCTATGATTCGCAACGGTCGAAAGGGAGACAGCCGATGAGGTCCGCTTTTGATTCGTCCACCCTATCGTCCTTTCTTCTTTTCTCCAGTCCTTATGAGCCGCCGTTGTAGAAGAGGCGAGAATCCTTCATTCTTTCTTTCAGGGCCGGCTGTATCCTGGTGTGGATGTGGATAACGAGGAGCCCCTTTCTTCATACTGCACATTAATAAAGATAATAACTCCGAGAGGAGATTACCTAGTCCTTTGAAAAATTGACGTGGTAACTGCCTCGGCCCATACTCGCTAGGGACGTGCCTTGAATTTCGAAAGACCAGCGATAATTTTTGGTTACCCTTCTATCCTTTATTGGCAGATCTGTATATCCTGCCAGGGATGTCAAAAGCGGTTTGCCGATACCAAAGGTAATCCTTTCCATCTCTCATAGTAGTCGGATGGATTGGTGATAAAAGAAAGATATATCCAGAGAATTATGTAGGGATCCGGAACATAGTGCCTACTGCTCATGCAGTAGCATGGACGATTCTCTTTCAGTAGAATATATGAAGCGGGAACTCAACTCATTGTCCCTACTTTATTTGTCTTCCTTCTTTACTTTACTGAGCAGTAATAAAAACTCACTCTTAATCTAATATAATCTCTACTGAACTTAAACGAAAGTCACGTAAATTCTTTATCACATTAAATCATAAAACAAACTCTTACATACTCAAGCTGATTCTTTACCCACCACTTTTCCTAAACCAACATTGAGCAATTATCACTCTTTCTGATCTGTCACACAATTTATTGTCTCTAACCTTCTAATCTGTGAACCTGTCAAATATACCCACTGTATAACCACTCTATTTCAACTTAAACCTCCTTATAATCCTTCCAATATACTTAGCTCTGCTTTTCACTTTTTTATCTTTCAATTGTCTGTTTCTTCCATCCCTCCTTTGCCTCCTAGTTTTCCTCTTCTTTCTCCTCTAGCCGAATCACCTACATTTGTTCCTCCCTCTCGTTTCATTTTCAGAAGGTCTCGCCGACTTTCACTTTCATGTATTTCAACTTCACTTCTATACATGTACCTTCCATTCTTTCTTTTCTTCTTCTGAGCCAATCTGCAATCAATTCCTCTATCTCAGTCCAATCTTCATCTATCCACAACCGTACTTTCCGCTAGGTTCCTCACTACATTCACCACCTCACAGTCCTCTCCATGAACCCCTGGCACTCTCAAGTTCCTCCTTCTCGATGCTCTGGGCTCCTACACTACCTACTCTTCTTTCGTCAATGCTTTTGGCGGGTTCTTCCACGTACTCTCATTCTCCTCCTCCGTCTGACGGCTCACAGCTTTCAACTTAGTTTCCCTTCTCGTCGTTGACTTCTCTCTCTCTCCTTCTTCTACTGCGTTTCCTTTGCCTTCCGCATCTATCCTTCAACCTTGAGGTTGAGCTCCTGGATGCTCTGCTGCATTTTTGCCATTTCTTACATTAACTTCACCCTTTCCCTCTTACTCTTCAGGTTCGCTCGCTTATTCTTCTCTCACTCCACTTTAAGCATCTCCCGCCAAGCCTCCATTTTCTTCTTCTTCTTGCTTCCGTCACCACTCATCACGCTGTTGCTAAGACGCTGTTGCTAACAATACTCTAATCAAGTTACCGCCTCGTCCCGGTTGATGCTCTGGCCAAGGACGTCTCAAGCTCCTCGTCTCTTTGCCACTTCTGATTTGTCCACTTACCGCAAAATCCCATGTGTCCGTTTAAACTTTTGCGTTTTTCGTCGTCTCCACTGAATCCACCTCCACAATTCCACTTCCACTATTTTATAACCACCTCCTCTCCTTTTTTTCATCCATCCAGATATCTCCTCTCAATACCTTCTTTATCACGCTAAAATGCCGCACCAAGCTCACACACATCTACCTTCCTCCATACGTGGACCGAAAGTCCTCCACTGTTAGTTTTCATCAAAATCGGTTCGGTAGAAAAAAAGTTACAACTGATGCTTGGATTACTCCAGATTTTATATAATTTCTATGTATTACATAAAATCATGGTGCAACTGAAGAGATTAATCTTCAACTAAAACTATGAATCTTCAGCCACAAAAATTACTTTTTAACGAAATTGTTCAATTTCTTACAAAGTAGATTCATTTTCAACCAGAGAGATGAATATCCAACTAGAATGATGTATCTCCAACCAAAAGGTAAATAAAAAAAAAAATGTCATTTTTCAGTCCGGAAGATTAATTTTCCACCAAATATTTGATTTTTCTACTAAGAAAGATAAGTTTACAATCAAAAATGGAATAGTTAAATTGTCAGTTAAAAAATTAATTTCCAGTGAAAAAAATCTGCCCGCTTCGTGGGCACATTCTCATCTAGCGCTTTGCGCGCGGCTCGCTTCGCTCGCAAGTTTGAGCGCGCCTAGGGCGCGCACCTGTTGGATCTTGCGCTTCGCACTCGATTTGCTATTCAGCTCGCGCTTCGCGCTCGATAATGTACTTACCTCAGGTTACGTGCTCGGACACATTTGCCTGACGCTTTAAGCTCGGTTCCTCTAGGCTTTCGCACTTCGTGTACTCGCTATTACGCGCTTCGCTGGCAAATACTCTTTCAGTAAGCTTCATTGTCATAACCTGCTTTTGTTTTAATTATGTCAATTTTACATAAGAAGAAGAACTAATTTACTTTAGGTTCTATCGACCTTAAGGAGCACATTCTCAACAAAACACTCGCGCTTCACGCTCGATATTTGGTTTCAACATCATGTCAACCTCGCGCTCCACGCTCGTTTATGTTCATCGTATAAAAGAAACCCAAAAGTTTGAGCGCGCTTACGCAACGAACATATGTTATGTTCTATGTACTTCAGATAAAAATGGCTGAATTTGCATTTGATGTAAAACGAAGAAGGAAATTACTTTACTTTAGCGTATATTTCCGTATCTTTCTAATAAATCGTACAATCAGAAAGATTTTTTCCAACTATCTGAAAAGGGGAGAGATATATTATCTTAGTCGTTTCTGGATCATATATATGATAAATTTTTTAAATATCTAAAAATGGATGTTAAATTTTCAGTCAAAAACATAATTGTCCCACGGGGAAAAAATGAATTTTCAACAATATACTTGAATTTTTGACTGAAGAAAAGAATTTTCTGATAAAATAGTTGAATTTTCTACCTAGATCTAAAAAAAATCACCTTTGAATGAAAAATAAAATGTTTATATTTTCAGGTAAGAAAAGTATTTCTAAAAATAAATGATCAAACAAAATAGTTGAAAGTTATTTGGAATAACCATTAAAATTACTTCAAATTCCCTGAATTACTCTAGATTAGAAGTTAAATACTTGGATTACCTAAATTACTTCGAAATTACTGAATTACAAGTGGATTACTCTGGATTATTCTGTATTGCAAGTGGATTTATTAGTATTAGAACTTGATTATCCCAATTCATTGAATTACCTGGATTAAAAGTGGATTATGACGCATTACACTGGATTAAGCGAATAGTATTGGATTATCAGTTTAGATAATTGAACGGTCCAGCAGATTACGGGAGTTGTTTCTCCCTTGCCTAACAGTGATATTGGAATAACTGATAAATCAGTCATTTTGATGTAACTGATTGAATTGAGCGAAGATTTTTTCCAGATTCTTTACTAACTTTTTCTGTTTTCAGTGAAAAATAAAAACGTCACTATTTTATCAGTGAAAATATGAATTACAGATTAAATCAGTAAAAATTTCACTAAATAAAATTTAGAGTGTTGAGATGATTACCGCGAATAACTTTGAAAATCGAGGTGGTTATCAGGGCAGAAATTGCACTGCGACGCACTGCAGTGATGAGTGACTTCCATTTATTGTGTGGTTGGCGAACCAAGCTGCCCATTTATCCAAAACTTAATTCACAATGTTCTCCCCTGCACCCACAATTAATCACCTAATCTTTACATACAGGGATTTAACAACTTAACAAATTCGTTCATTCTTCACTTCCAATGTGAGGAATTGATACAGTGTTGTTGATGATGTTGAAAATCGACAAATCAATTTTTAGAAATTCATATCATTCAATCATTAAGTCGTTCAAATCTCCCCTCACTTCACCCTTCGCGCTGCCCTCCTCAACTTTTTCCTCCTCTACTTCCCCCGCTCCTCGCTTCCTCAGATCACATCCCTTTTCCCTACTTCCCCTATCCAACCCTCAGTTCCCCTCCCCAACTCACCATAATTTCTTATCACTTTTCCTACTTATCCTACCTTCATTTCCCCCACATACCGTCCACTTATTTCCTCTCACTTACCATACTTCCCCACCCCTCATTTATGCGCATTACTAATACTTTTCCTCATCACGGCTCCCTGCAGTTCCTATTCTTCTTCTCGCTTAATTAACTCTCCTTTCCGCTACTTTCCCTTTCATAATTTCTCCTTATTTTTCCCTACTAACCAACCCTTATTTCTCCCACTTTACCTCCACTCGGTTCCTCTACTTTACCTCTTCTAATTTCCCTTACTTTCCCACCCGCACTCTCTGTACTTTTCCTTACTCCCCCCCCCTTATTGTCCCTCATTTCCTACACTCCACCTTCACTCGCTTCCTCTCCTCTTGATTTTCTTATTTCCCTTTATTTTCCCTACTTTCCCTCCCTCCCCTCATGTCCTTCCGTTTTTCATACTTTCTCTCAACTCACTACCTCTACTTCCAGTCTACTCACTTCCTTCATTCTCCCCTCTTTATTGCTCATCTACTTCCCCCTTTTTATTTCCTCTCACTCCCCCTTCCATAATTTTTCCCAACTTCCCCTAACTTCCCCTCTTCGGAAAAAAACGACGGATGGAAATACGTTAATACCTAATTCCATCAATTTTTGAATTAATCGATTTGAGAATTCCCAAAAATCTTCCTTGAATAGTGAGAAACAAATATCTCAGTTGAAGATTTTTCAACTTCGAGCTTCCCTCATAAATTTTGTCAGCGAAATTATAAAAGTATGATTACTGACCGATAATAGACCGGTAATAAACAATAGTCCGTCCAATATTTTTGGATATATTTGCAGGAATCAGTAGAGTATGCTGCGTGTTTATACAAAATTCCAAACAACTACAATAATATTTGGCTAAGTTATCGCGATTTATGTTTAAAGGAATAATTGAATTTGGGGAACATTTTCTCCTTTTTTTCAATTTTATTATTGGAAGTAGTCATCGGAAAAAGAATTTCAAATATAAAAAAGTTCCATCTTGATATTCTCCATAAGCCCATATTTATAAAATTTTGATTTTTTTGTCCTTAAAATCTGGATATCACGAGACTTGGTTATGTGTTTGTTTTTTTGTTGGTAATGTAGGCGGAGAATCCTGTATGGTCTGCCCCTGGTGCTTAAGCTGTAAAGTCTATTTTGCCACAGCCGTTTTTATTACTCGACATCGACTACCTTTTAAGGGACCTACAGTTGAAGGTGGGTTCCGAACCACCAACGCCCCGGTAAAATCACAAAAAAAATGTCCATTGGTACCGACTCAGGGACCGAACCCTAGTTCTGCAGAGAAGCCTAGCGCTCTATGGCTTGAGCGACCGAGGCACTTAATTATGTGTTGGATGAAAATGAAAAATGAAAGCGCGAATGTTTTATAAAATATGAGGAATTTTATTAGTAGGATTATGTCAGCTTACACAAAAGCTCTCTAGAATAATATCAGTTTACCATTTCATCTAAACTAGTCGATTCTTAATTAACACATATTAGGTTTTGATAAACTATTTTGTGGTTTAATTTAGTCTGTCGGCTCTGCTTTAACGGGACTGACAGTATTTATAATTAAAGGCTGGCTGGATGCATGAGATCCAATTTACTCGAACTTTGACACTAAAAACAGTTCGAAAGAAATATGTAGAATCACAAATTTACGCAGTTTTCAGATTAAAATATTAAATTAATATTAACACCAAATTTTTTTATTCATTTTTAGACGTGAAAGCACTAACATAACATAAGAAGCAAATTATTAAAGATTGTTCATCTTTTTCGAAATCTAATTTTTTTGATTGAAAGTACCAATTTTCGACGATAAATAATAACTTATTATAAAATATTTAAAAGATTCTTGATATTATTCGAATTATAATGATTTTTATTTTAAATAAACGATTTCATGTGAAAAACGTTGATATAACCAGAAACTGTTACAAAATTGCAGATCTTCCTTACACTGTAATGATTTTCCGTTTGAAATAATGGTATTCAGTGTAAAACGCTAATGTAACCTTAAATTAAAACCAAATTATGAACCTTTAAAATCTGATGTTTTTTGTTAAAAACAAAAATTATTTTATGTGTAAAATGCTAACAAAATCTAACATTGTTTAAAGATGTGAATCTTCTTGAAATAGAATTGTTTGCATTAAAAATAAAAATGTCCGAAGAAATTTCTTTTTTAATAACAATTTGGGGAGTAAGACGGTTGCATAAACTAAAATTGCTACAAGTTGCAAATCCTGTTTAAAATCTGTTTTTTACATTCTCATAATCAGAAGGTATTGTCTTTATCTGAAAACTGCCTATTGCGGATTTCATTAAATATCTACGTTTTGAGGCCCCCTGAATCCGAAAAATCCGGTTTAAATATTCTACGTATGGCTATTTATAGTACACGGAATCTCGAACAATTTATTTTCACGACTTTCTTCGATAAAAAGAAAATTATTAAAATCGAGTGCAAAGCACGAGATACGTGATGAGGATGTATTCATTAAAGCCGAAGGAGTTTTAACTTTAAATTTTGAAAGGTCTGTGCACAAATGTTGACAGATTTTTTTTAAATATAATAATTTCCGACTAAGTCACTTGAATAATGAAAAATTGTTAAAATATTCTAAACATTGTTCAAATTAAAATGATTTATATTTTAAGTAACAAGTTTTTGCGCATAACGCTAAAATAACCTAAAAGTGTTCTTATTTGGGAGTCTTTATTGAATTAATTTTTTACATACATTCTCATCCATTTTTGACTAACGGTTCTGGTTTTATCCATCGAAAATGTGTTTACCAAAATCAAAAATTCCATTTTCCAACAAAACTATACGAGACATGAAAAAAATGTTAAGAGGCAAAATTGTTCCTCTCAGAAAGATGAGTAGATTTGGTTGAATCAATTATTTTCTAAGACGCATATTTTTTATTTTAATCGTGAAAATTTTATCAAAAATAAAAAATTCAATTTTTCAGTCAAACTATGCCAGATACGAAAAAAATAAGTAGAGAAAAATTATTGATCAAAAAAATATCTGCAAATTTGTTTTCAATTATTTTAGGATACGTTTTTTTCTGTTCAAATCGTAACAAATAATATTAAAAATGTAAAAAATATAATTTTCGGTAAAATGACACCAAATACGACAAAAAAGGAACCGACAATAGTCCTTCACGCAAAAAAGATCAAGAAATTTGTTACAAATCATTTTTTGACAAGACGCGTAGTTTTTGTTTTAATCGCATGAATAGCATTTTTGTTAATTAATCTTTTTTTATAAATAGCACGAGATATAAAAAAAAATGAATAGACAAAAGTTGTTCACCAAAAAAAGATCGATAGATTTATCAATAATCGTTTTTTGACAGGTCGCGCAGTTTTTGTATTAATCGTAAAAGTATCATTTTAAAAAATTAAATTTTTTTTTATATACAAGATGAGATAAAAAAAATGAATAGACAAAAGTTGTTCACCTAAAAAGATATAAAAATTTGTTATAATTTATTTTTTGACAGGCCGCGTACTTTTTAATTTAATTCTGAAAAATAAAATCATATAAAATTTTTTTTTTTAAGATTTGAATCATAAATCAAAAAGATTTGAGTTTATCCAAAAATGCGGATCTTAAACAAACTATTTCATTCATCAAGCCAAAAAATTAATTTATTTTCAAACCAAAGTTGCAATTTTATTTAAAAAAGATTGAATTTCAACCAAAGCAGATGAATGTTCAACCAAAAAAGATTTTCCACTCAATTAAGAAAACAAATTGTAGGCAAATTATAATTTGACGGGAAAAATAATTTTGAATATTGAATGAACATTCTGAATAACTATTTATTTTTAAAGTTTCTTTCTCTATTTGATTTCCGGTTATATTTCAATATAATTATCAGGTTCTTCGAGAACATTCAAGAAGATTTTTAAAGATTTAAGACATGTCGAAAAAGTATCTAGATAATTTCTAAGAATTTTTATTTTTTATCTTATAAGATTTCACCAAATTAGTTATAAAATTCCTTTGCAATTGAATTTAAATTAAAATTAAAATATTTTGTGAAAAATTCCACTTTTTTTAAAACTTTATTTATTGGAAATTCATCTTCCGTGGTAGAAAAGTCATCTTTCTTGGTTAAAAATTCATCTTCCTTTCATGAAAATTTAACTATTTTGGGCCAAATTTTAATTTTTTTGCATTACAATCCTAAAATTTGGTTGAAAATGCATCTTTGTAGATTAAACATTAAACTATTCTGTAAAAATTAAATCATTTTGTTGAAAACTCGACTATTTTTTTCAAAAATCCACTATTTTCTTAAAAATTGAATTATTTTTCTGAAAATTCAACTATGAACGTTATAGAAAAATTGCTCGCAAATTTCGCAAAGAAACGTGACAAAGGTTTCAATACGATATCAGATCAAGCTGAGAGGTTTGAATCTTAAGCCTTTTGTTTAAAATTTCAACTATTTTGTCGAAACTTCCGCTATTTTGTTAAAAATTAAATTATTTTGTGGAAAATGAAACTATTTTGTTAAAATCTACTTTCTCGGTCGAAGATTCAACTTTTTTGTTGAAAATTTGTCCTTGTGAATTGAAAATTCTTCTTTCATAGTAGAAATGTTATCATTATTGGGAGG